>OZ018322.1:56661601-56889398 GCA_963969495.1 Ceratothoa steindachneri
TCTGGGGCGTTCCAAAATTTGGACAAAATTCGCGTTTAAGGTGAGATTTGGGCGAAATGTTCACTAATTCATTTTCAATATTTTGTCGAATTCTGAAATGAAACACGCGGGCCACATGAAAAGCACGTGCAGGCCGCAGTTTGCCCACCTCTGGTTTACACCCAAGTTAGTGATGTTATTATATCAATTATTGTATTATTTTTTTGGGGGGATGGGAAAGAGCAGATTGTTAATTAATCTATGGTGGCTTTCACAGTGAAAACTACTGAGAGACTCGACTTTTCAACTCGTATAAGTACTCTCAAGGGGAGACTGGTGTAGCAACTAAAAACTAGGAGTAGCTGCAGGCCCTCCCGACCACCCAAGGTAGTGCTTTCTCGGTTCATCTTTCGCACCTCTTTTAATCACCACCTAATATCTCTTTCGAGCCTATTTAGGCCCAGCAAAGGGTGAAAGAGGTCTTTGAGCGTTCCTAAAAAAAACAAAACAAAGACTTCTAAGCAGGATAATAGGTCCTTCTAGAGAGTGGCAAACCATTAACATATGTAGTGTGCGAATACCTTTCGGTGCCCCTTCCCATCCTTGCTTAAAAGCCACACAAGTGGTAAAACAAAATTAAAATCGGTGCCCAAACAATGTCTATAAGCTTGATTGAGAAGTAAGTGCAGGTAGGAGGAATCCACATTTAACTACGACTAATGTTCAGAAGGAAAAAGCGTAACAAGTTTCTGATATGACACAACATAATTTCTCGTCGAGGAATTCATCAAGAGATTTATTACATACCCGAGAGAGGACATAAATAGGCCTGAACGCATAAGCTACTTGAAATCTATCAATAGACCTACAATTCAATGCATCATTTCGAAGGAAAACAACACCTCTAAATACCAATTATAGATATTATTATTAAATGAAATTTACATCAATCGGAGACCTCTTTTGGTACCCGCAAAAGCAGAAAGAAATTTATTTATAAAACCTGAAAATCCGATACTGAAAATTATATATTTAAATAAAACACAAGGTCAACAGACCTAAGTCGCGTGCTCTCAATTATTCTGACTTACGACCTTCAAAACTTTCCACAAGTGGGGCAATCCGACCCATAGTTAGTTTTCTTGTAATAATTCCTGGAATAAACTTGGGATGACCTTGGCTATTATATCATTCGAAAGATAATGTAAAATGAAATAAAGTTTTTAAATTTCGTTAGAATCGGCCGAATAGTTAAGATGTTATTGCCCAAAAAACTCATTGAAAAGAAAAATCTTACCCTCTAACCGATCGACCTACGGACCGCCATAGTAACTTATACGAGTCATGTGCACGCGACTAAAATCAACGAGGCATTTCTATGTGAAATTTCTGGAGGTGTTTTGTACACTGGATTGGAGAAAATGAGAGTCTGTTGAGGGAATATATGAATAGGGTATTCGTGCTAAATTTGACGATCTTTAATCTCTTTTTGTTTCTCTTTTCAGAAAGAGCTTTGGCGTATCGGAGAGCAGTCGACGACGTTAGAGAGCATACAGAGTAGTGTTTTGGCCGAGAAGGTTTAGTTGACATGGAGGACTGGAAGCAATCTGAATATTGGAAAAAGAGTTACCTGTATCATAATGATTCACTCCGGGTATCATAATGTCGACGTTATAACTGGTGCTCAATGTCCTGTGTAGAGTGTAAAGGCTGTAAGACGAGACATGGACAGCTGCAGTGGAGAATACGAAGCAGTAACCAGCATAAAGGGACATAAAGAGGCGTTCTGACAGCGTCCGCATGCCGGAATTAATCCCATAACTGAAGGGGAAAGTGATGGAAGATACGAACAAGGGAATCCGAGCTTTGGCGAGAGAGATGAGTGTTGGTGTCACGATCGTGAGGCTAAATGGAAAGGACCTGCGATACCACTCGAAATGTTCGAAGATCTTCCGAAGGACACAGCGAGGAACGTATGCGCACGGTTCCGGGGCCTTCTTGAGGCTGTGGTGGAAGCTGATGGCGGCTATTTCGAGTAAACTGTTATCTCTGACCCATAATCTAATTGATATTTTTGAATTTTTAAAATATATTTATTTTTGGTTCAGAAGTTGAGGTGGTGGTGTGTGTGTGGGGGGGATGGGGGGGTCTCCTATGCAAACTGTCAAATTTAGCTCGAACACCCTGTAGAAGAGGAGCTAAAAGCACCAAATGGAGAGTAGAAAATTGGAATGCAAACGGGGCGGGGTCGATGTTGTTTAATGTTTGTTTGTTTTTACGTGTGAAGGCGTTTACCGCCATCTTTAATCCATAGTTATTTTTATTAAGGCGTTGTAAATTTAATCGCCCCTCAACGCCGAGGTCCCATCAAGCCCAGCTTCTACCACCCTATTAATCGTGCCCAATGCCCATGAACCCTCAACGTCCATGACAACTAAAGCTCATTTCCCTGAAATCTATTAATTGCGCCCATACAACTAAAGCCCATCTTCTCGCAACCTATAAATCGCGCCCTAACGCACATGGCAACTAAAGCCCATTTATTCGCAACCTATCAATTGCGCTCTAACGTCCGGGACAACAAAGGCCCATTTTATCGCAACCTAATAATCTCGCCCCAACGTACATGACAACAAAAGCCCATTTTATCGCAACCTAATAATCGCACCCTGACGTCCATGACAACAAAAGGCCATTTTATCGCAATCTAATAATTGCACCCCAACGTCCATGACAACAAAAGGCCATTTTATCGCAATCTAATAATTGCACCCCAACGTCCATGACAACAAAAGCCCATTTTCTCGCAACCTATTAATCAATATAATTCAAGTCCATTTTCTTGCAACCTATTAATCGTGCCCCAACGTCCATGATAACAAAAGCCCATTTTCTCTCAATCTTTTAAATGTGCCCAGGTCTATGAAAACAAGCCCATTTTATGGCAACCTATTAATTGCACCCCAACGTCCATGATAACAAAAGCCCTTTTTATTGTAAGCTAATAATCGCGTCCCAACGTCCATGACAACAAAAGCTAATTTTTTCGCAACCTATTAATCGTGCCCCTACGTCCATGACAACAAAAGCCCATTTTCTCGCAACCTATTAATTGGCTCCAACGTCCGTGGCACAAAAGCCTATTTTCTCGCAACCTATTAATCTCGTCTCAACGCCCATGATCACCCAAGACATTTTCTCGCAACTTATAAATCGTGCCCAAACGCCTATGAAAGTAAAAGCCCATTTTTTCACAACCTATAAATCGCACCCCAACGCCCATTACAGGAAAGGCCCATTTTATCGCAACCTATTAATCGTGCCCCAACGTCCGTGAGAGCAAAAACCATTTTTCTCGCAACCTATTAATCGTGCCCTAACGTCCATGAGAGCAAAAACCAATTTTCTCGCAACCTATTAATTGCGCCCTAACGCCCATGGCAACAAAAGCCCATTTTCTCACAATCTATTAATCGCACATCAACACCCATGACCATTCAAGCCCTGTTCCTTTTGAATGGTAAAGCTTGTTGTTTATAGAGGTGCAAAGCTTCTCTTCTGGGTCTGCAAAGCGGAGGAAGAGAGGATTGTTAAAAAAGTCAGTTGTAGGTGTTAAAAGGTGTAAATGAGGACCCGAGATGGGGCGTCAGTTCTCTAGGCAGTGGTTGTCTCGTTGAAAACCGTTGGCACTAACTATGCTTTCGTTCCTGGCGTTGGGGCAGGAAGGGCACGCAGTAGTACATATGATAACTGCAATCTGGTTACTTATTCCTCACCTGGTACCCAATCGCAGCGAAGTATAAAATACGAAGAATATATATTACAATATATTAAAAGAAGAGAACGAGAAAAACTAGAAAACAGATTACCTAATGAAATAAAACAAAATCGCATTAGTAAAAAATTAGTGAAGAGATACAAACTGCTTCATTAAATGAAGTCAGGAAGATAATTTGGTTAATATGTTAGTTAGAATAGTGATGAAGTAAAGGGAAAGAAAAATGTGAGGATACATATCTTGATGAGCCAAAGGAGACAACTTATCGAGGTATTGATGGCCATTAAGGTGCGCATAAGCGTCGTTGCAAAAATGCCGACAAACAGCAGACTCACGTGACAACCATTGGACTCTCCCCATCGACCGCCATTTCATTCTACCACACCGGAGGCGTCTCATCACACTCAAACCACATTGAATGCAAAAAGCTCTGCATTCTAAAGACAAGCTTGAAAGTCTGCCCATAAGCTTGAGAACATTTCGGAACAGATAACTTGTCTATCGTGTTTTTTATCCGTTCACCAGTGCTTCTCGTTTACTGGTGACCAGCATTACTGGGATTTAGTCCAGAGCTAGGCTTTGATCCTCCATCTCTTTCCCATAAAAGGCTTTGGAAATTTCCTGGGCCCCTCACACTTTGAAAACCATTGCATTAAACCTTGTAAAACCCCGTGTCAAAAATAAATTTTAAAAAAATCGAAGTGTATATCTCTAAATTTTGATCTCCTGAATGCTGGAACTCTGACTCTTTCCCCCGTTCAAATTAACGAACCGGTGACGAAGTTACCCGGAATTGGTTGATTGGATCAAACGAAATTTTAATTTCACAGCAACCTTTACATAATTTCATTTGCTCGATATTGGAACAACGGTATGAATTTTCCAGTAAGCAAAAACCGTTAACAAAATATTAATTTTTCAATCGCGAGGTTTCACTCGTCCGAAATGAAAGAACTGTACCAGGCAATTTCATTTATTTATTTTCAGATCTAAACGAAAACAGGGAGATCTCCGACTGGTAAATTAGGGAAAGGATCTTACAGCCCGAGCGCATTATGTGTAGTGCTTGGGGCAGGGGGAGAGTTCGTAACTCTCATGTACCTGGTCAAGTTACGCAATGAAGGTAGAACGAAACATTTGGAGGGGGAACTTCTTATGTGGTGCTGGCAACAGGAGTAGGTTCTGGGTAGTTATGACACAAGGGTGTGGCATATTTCCACTTCTCATAACTACACTCATTTCCTTACAAAGCAGAGAATTGTCTGCATCCTCTCCTCCAAATCGTCAACAGCCCCATCTTTTGACTTCTCGTATTAACTAATCCAGTCATAGGCCGTAAAAACATGGTTCAGATCCTCAATAAACAAGTGCAAATCGCTGGTAAAATCAGTAAAAATACACCCAAACATTACCAAACCCTAACCTAAACACTTTATGACAGTTCTGTCGCTCAAGCAAAATATACACAAAAGTTACCATCAATCGTCGCAGAAGGGTTCCGTGGAGTGCTACATCAGATGGCGTTTCGTCTCGCGAGTGTGCCCGATTTGGAGACAGAGAAAATGACTTAATACCTTCTAGGCATTGTGGTATAAGTCCACGGGAATAGTTGGAGCGCGATTGCACGCAACTTTTAAATTATTGTGCTCCGTCTCCCATCTTCATTGCCATACAGTTCAAAGGGATAATTTAATCCTTACCACATTTTATTTATTTTTTTCAATTTATAATCTTCTGTCTCATTCCAATCATCACAGTTTCCGTTATCTTTCAATTTTCTTTCATTCTATCATCTTTTAATTATCATATCCTCGGTCATCTTCCAACTATCACACCTACGAGTATTATATCTTTCTTTAGCTTTTACATGCAGTATTTTGATTTATATTTCAACTAGCATATCTTTTAATCTTTCAATTGTCATATCTCCTGTCATCGTTCACTATAAATGTTCTGTCATCTTTCAACTATCACAGGTTCTCTCATCTTTAAACAATGATATATTCTGCCATGTTTAAACCATTACATCTTGTATCCTCTTTCAACTCCTACATCATGATACTTTTTACCTACCACCTCTTCTGTAATCTTTCAACTATCATATTTTCAGTCATCTTTTAACCATCCCATCTTAATTCCTCTTCCAACTATCACATTACACAGGCCTGCGTTTTAAAAAAAATTTATGTTCCCCAGGATTTTTTTGTAATTTCTTAATGAATCCAACCTCCTCAGCTCAAAAATGAATGTATATTTGTTCAATCAGGTCAGATTTTCTCAGTACAGCATACAGCATTTTCATCGAGATTACCTCATTTTTTCTGAATTTAAAAAAAAACAAACTTTCTTTATCTAATAATGCATTATTACTGTTATATCATATAAACAGGAATACACGTATGTAAACTATAATTCTTTTAATAAACAAAAAATAAAAGAATGCAACATAATAAAGAAAATAATTATAATTTCGAAGAACAGACGCCCTTGACGATTTTCGTTTGTGCCTGTCATCTGGTGCATCACGCTTCAAACACCAACAGTAGTCAGCAAGCATGTTTCCGTTCCATTTACACTGGTACCTGGATTCCATTGTTTTTATGTCCTGGTGGAATCTTTGCCCCTGTTCTTTACTGTTATCGCCGCAGTTGTCGGGAAAATAATCCAGATGGGACTGTAAAAAGTGCATGTTTATAGACATTCGAGCTCCCAAATGTTTGAGACTTGTTAAGAGCTGATTGACCAGGGCAACATATTCTTCTAGGCTTCTTTTATTGCCTAGAAAATTGTTAACTAGAGCTTTGAAAGCTTTCCAGGCATCTTTTTATATGTCCTTGATTGATGTATCAAATTGCTGATCAAGTTCCTGATTTGAAGTCCATCAAAAATTCCCCCATGGAGCTTAGCGTCACTGATTTGTGGAAATTTTTGAAGAAGAAATTTAAAAGCTTGGCCTACTTTATTAAGGGTTTTGACATAATTTTTCATTATGCCAAGCTTTATATGCAGTGGAGGGAAGAGTATTTTTTGAGGAGGCACTAAAGGTTCAGCTATCACATTGTTTGATCTAATTCTAAATGCTTCTCGTGGAGGCCAAACCTTCTTCTCATAGTGCATACTATCTGCACGACTGTCCCATAAACATAGGAAACAGGGATGCTTCGTGTAGCCTGTTTGCGTCCCAAGCGTAAGAGACACTACCTGAAAATTTTTTAGCACGGTATGTAAATTCAGTGTTATATTTCTAAAAACAAATTCAAAGTAATATTTCTTAAAACAATAAGAATATGAATATGTACTGAAAAATCCTGTATGCCGATGCATTAAATCATCGTATTGGAACTAATTGGATATATGTACATCTTATTTTGAGTTTATTGAGTTGTGTTGTATACCTTCTCAATTAGGATAAGTTCCCCATTAACCCAATAGGATGCATTAACCTATAGGGACACACTTCAACAAAAAATATAACTCAAAAATGACTCATGATTTCCAGATTTGCATTCTTGTAAAATGTAAGTTAACCAAAAGGTGTATACAAGTATTAACAATTAAAAATGAAAATGTCAATATCAAAAAGCTTAGAAATGCCAAGTGTAAAATGATCTTACCTTTAAGTCACCACATATCCTCCACTTATAGCTAGAGTAATTTATTGCATCCAGCAATTTTTTCATATTTTCATAACTTTCAGTAAGTTGGATTGAATGGCCTATAGGAATGGAAGCTATCTTGTTACCAATATTCAGTAACACAGCTTTTAAACTTCTACTGGAGGAATCTATGAACAGTCTCCATTCTAATGGGTTGTAGGGAATTCCAAGGGCCTCAACAAGTCCTTTAATATTGGCGCAGTATACTAAAGAGCTGGAAGAATGCTGTAAAAAATAGCTTCGAAACTCTTGTTCTCTATTTCTGTACCCCCCTAAATGTTGTTTCTTAAGCGAGAAGATTACTTTCACGAAGTCGAGAGCCAAGAAGTTGTGTATTCGCCTTTGAAACCCCCAGATCCTTGGTCAGGTCATTTAACTGAACTTGAGGGAATGGTCTTGCGACCATATCATGTTCAGGGGGAGAAGGTATAGGAATTCCTGGGCCATGGGGCAGGGGTTTGATGGCTGAAGGAACATCCGGATATGCCACACTATGTTTATTCTTCTTATTTATACCTGTGGAAAATATAATTGTATATTACATAAAGGAATTGATTTGGAGTTGCAGATAGTACATAAATGTTTAGTAAAGGATATGTTCATGCTGAAGTGAACTATGTTAGTTTTTAATTTTATGCTAAGTCTTTGCATAATAATGACATTTTCAGGAGCCAGTATAATACAGAAAGCTTAAATACTTGATACAATGCTCACCTTTAAGATTTGTCATGCAAAAATAGCAGTCCGTAGTATGGTCCTTGCCATCTCTCCACACCATGGGAACACCAAAAGAGAGGGACTTCTGTTCGCCCTGACTCCAGGGTCTTAAACTTATGTAGCATCCCTTGCAGCAGATATGTGGTGCAAAACTTTTATCTTGATCTCTTAGCCTTACTCCAAAATATGCATGATACAAAGATTTAATTACAGGAGGGATTGTACTTTGCTGCTCGGGAAAAGTCACTTTGCCGCAAACATAGCAAAATCTGTCGGAGCTATTCTTACATTTTCTGTTCATTTTTAACTCAACCACTATTATTATTATTATTCTTATTATTATAATGCTAAACAATTTTTAACCTGCAAAATATAAACCTATTTGCATAATTACTTAAAATGTACACAAAATTTACTGCGAATAGAGCAGTGCAAAAACTATTGAAATTTGATCTAATATAGGAGATGTATAAACTATAAAATTATTATCACCCCCTGTATCGCAAAAACTGGAGGTGATAGAGAAAAACGGATGACAGATTCGGATTTAGGAGGTCAATTTTATTAAGAAACACTATAGAAAACCTAAGGTATATTTTTGACGCAGACCAGTGTTATCGGTGCTCTTTCCACTATCTCATTTTCTGTTATCTTTCAACTATAATATCCTCTCTTATCTTTTAACCATCACATCGTTGGTGATATTTCACCTATCTCATCTTTCTCCATCTATTAACCAATGAATCTTCTTTCTTCTGTCAACCATTGCATCTTTTCCCATCTTTCATCTATCACATATTCTGTGATAACTGAAAAGTTACATATTAAAGACTTGATGGAATCTATCACTCATTTTACTCAATGAAATCACCGTCGGGTTCGAACACGGCCTTTAGGCGGCGTCAGAACTTGCTCCGACTTTCTTGACGGTTTCACTGTTTAATCGGGTGAAAACTATAGTGATGCTACAGCTAAGCTCCCACTTGATCTCTCTCTCTCTCAACCATGCCCGACACACAATAGTGCAGGGAGATGCAGTCTTGCGAGGAGATAGACCAGATGTTCGGATTGATGTGATCAAAGAAATTGTCTGATATGCAAGACTGGGCCCTGAGCCCTGTTCTCACAAGTACGGCCACCTCCTGGATCCAGGACAACACCAACTCCTACAAGCACTTGATGTACTCTCCCTATTGAGTCTAAGGCTCTCCAGGAAGATAAAAGAGGCATAACTTGCCCTTCGCTACTGACTACCACAAACCTCAAGATGTGGATCTGGAATTTGGTCTTCATGACTCTTGGTACATCTTTAGGGGACACAGCAACTCAGCAGTTATTTTGCGAGTTCATCATCTGGTCTTGGCAGAAATTCTTCTGGTCCTCGAAAAGCCAAAGCATGCTAGGTTTGAGGGAATGCTTCAGCAAGTTCACAAACTATGTGGCACTTCCTTCCGTTTGTCCTTCATCTTCTTAGACAGAAGCGGGGCTTTCTCAAATTTTAAGAGTAGGAGTGGATGGCCTGATGCACAAACTGCCCGATGAGAGACTCTGACACTCCCATGTTCCTAGATATGGACCTAATTAATTTGCTGGCCTAGATCTTCGCGACAAATTCAGGGGTTCATTTCGTATAAGAACGCTTAGATTGAGGTTTCCGAGCCTATGTACCGACATAATCAGTGCCTGACTCATTCAATTCTTTCCTAATCCTCTGCACCGTCCTCAAATTGACACCCAAACACTTGGAGATCTTCGCAGTGGAGCTACCGGGGTGAATCCCAAGCAGCACAGCTTGCCTTTTCCAATTATTTGGAAGAGTGAATTCAGCTATGGTATCTTTCCAGGGGTTTACGTGTTGAAATAGAAAAGTTTTATCAAACGAACTTAAATTTCTACTTTTCTAGCACGTGTCATTAAAACGTTTTTTTCCATTGTGTGCAAGTGTGTCGAAATGTAAGTGAAAGGAATCGAGATCTCTGCTCTCCTGCGCGCAGGCTACAACAAGTCCGACATTTCAGAGTGGCTGAACGTCAGCCGGATGACTATCCACAGAATAGCGAAGAAGCTCAAGAACGGGGAAGACCTCAAAGATCGAGCTCGTTCAGGCAGACCCCAGGTTGTCAACCGTTTGGCTTTGACAGAGGCCTTCGTAATTGCTCCGAAATTTAAAATAAATGCGCTGGGGAAGAAGAACATCTCGGTGGCTAGGATGTCCAGGGACGTTAAGGAGGAGGGCGGCAAGAGCTTGAGGTGCGTGGATAGGCCTCTGCTCACCAACCGTATGCAAGAACGATGTCGAGAGCGCTGTCGTCGCCTTCTCAACGACTCGAAGAGTCATGGTAATCGAATTCTCATTTTTTATGATGAAAAATCCTTCACGGTCGATCCGGTCATTAAAAAATTCAGCCAGGTCGTGTCTGAGTTCCGCTACTTGTCCATCTCAATACACCTGACCTTCGTGATGATGCTCGGCGTCGTGGCTTCGAATGGCAAAAAGTGCCGCTGGTGTTGTCCGCAGCCGGTTACAGGC
Organism: Ceratothoa steindachneri; assembly: GCA_963969495.1. NCBI lineage: Eukaryota > Metazoa > Arthropoda > Malacostraca > Isopoda > Cymothoidae > Ceratothoa > Ceratothoa steindachneri. The sequence continues at coordinate 56,672,262 of OZ018322.1, forward strand.
CGCGAACCACAAACGCGTGTAGGCCAACATGAGGATGGACTTCGTCCGTAATGTGTGTACGGACTTCAGGTCTTGCCAGGAACATGTACTCGCTGCCAAGGGTGTCGACATTGATTAATATTACAATAAAAACGTGCATATATATATATATATATATACATCACTCAGTTCCGAAGCCTTTCATCAGTAGCTCGCCGTGGAGGTTAAGGTTGGACTTGCATATCTCTAGGACAATGTTTCTTAACCTTTTTTCAGTCACGGACCCCTTTAAGAATGAGATGAAAGCTACGGAACCCCTCCCCAGAAATATTCACATTAAAGTAATAAAAACAATTTTACATGCAATGAATATATGTTTCTACATAAGATAATTATGATTGCCTAATGTGGATTGTAGGCCGATATCATACAAAAAGTATGGCTAAACTGCTGCTCAATCTTAACAAATAACTCACTCCTTTTCAAGTTAAAAGTAAATTAAGTCTACTCATTTCGAAAAAAAATAAATAGTTATCTTGTGCAAATTAAATAAAATTATTTTTATCCTTCTTAAATACACTATAAATACTAATTTCTCTCTTGTTAGCTAGTTTCCTTAAGTTAGTGAGATGGTTGTTCTTGTTTGTCTTGAATCAGAAGATGAAACTGTTGAGTGGTCTTTGATAACGGGACACGCATGTCATCTCTGCCGTCCAATCTGTTTCTACTTTTCGTTTTGATAGTAACAAGTGCTGAGAACCCTGATTCACAAAGGTATGTAGTAGTAAAGGAAACCAGAGCACTCATATCTCGCTCTACCAGATGAGGATATGCTTGTGTGAACGCACACCAGAATTCTCGAAGACTCTTCTAGTTGAATTCATTTCGTAAGAGTTCCTTTGTCCTCAGGTCAATGAATGAGGTCATCGTTGGCAAGATCTTCATCGCTGATACAGTCTATGTCGGCTAGATAAGGATTACGAACTTATGTTTTAACTTTGAGGTCGCCTAAGCCAAAGTAACCTTTGAAAGTGTTCTGCAGAGTATCCAAATTCTGAACAATTCGGCCTGCAGTGAAGTTGGCAGGGCATTATCATTCTCACCTCCAGCCTGCTGAAGCACTTCCTCTAACATTGGAAAGTTCGCATAGTTGTCTGACTCCAACCTCCTCTTCCATAGTGACATCTTGTCCCGAAAAGCTTTAATTCTTTCAGCAGTATCCATAATGGTGACATCATGGCCTTGAATTGAAAGATTTATCTCATTCATATGGCCAAAGATATCCGCTAAGTAGGCCAAGCCATGAATGAACTCCTTATTGTCAAACTGTTCTGAGAGTGGGCTTTCTTTTTCTCTCAAAAAAAAGCGAAACGCCTGTTCACAGTTCAACCAATCGCTTCAAGATTTGTCCTCTGGACAGTTAGCGAACCTCTGTATGGTAGAGAAGAACTTCATATTTTGCTCCCATTTTTTGGCAAAATTTTTTGAATATGCGATGGTTCAGAGCCCTAGCTCTGATATAATTGATAACTTTCACACTAGTAGACAAGACCTCTTTCAGGTCTGTTGGCAAAGTCATAGATGCCAATGCATGTCTATGTAGGAAACAATGAGTAACCATGACCTGAGGAGCTTCTTTTTTACCAAAGCAGCAAAAACAGATGTGTTTCCAAGCATTCCAGGAGTTCCATCTCTGCACAGAGTACCAAGATTTTCTTCCAGTCGAAATTTTGCTTGACAAAGAATTGATCCACAATTTCTAAAATGTCAGTGGCCTTCGTAATTTCCAAAAGGGGCTCACAAAATAGAAATTCTTCCTTGATGGCATCAATATGCACATAACGTACGAAAACCAACAGCTGGCTGCACTGAGAGACATCAGTATTTTCATCCACTTGCATGCTGAAAGGAAATTGTGTAGCTGCCAATTCTTCCATTACTTGTTTCAGAATATTAGAAGACATGTCAACAATTCTGGAGTGGAGGACTGGAGGACTTCATTTGACAAAGGCACTGCTTCAATTTTCTTCCTCTGCTCCAAGCCAAAAACCAGCTCAACCATTTCCAGGGCATGTAGTTTTACCAAAGTCTCTAAAATCATATGTGGCTTGTTTTGCTTGGCAATACGATAGGCAACCTTGTAGGATGTTTCAAAGCATGGCTTTTTCATTTTGCTTGACAATACGATAGGCAACCTTGTAGGATGTTTCAAAGCATGGCTTTTTATTTGGGTTGATGATTTTTTTTGTCCTTCTTGCTGACTTAGTTCTTCCAGCGTTTTCTTTCCCTTTTCTTTTTTGGGCGATCTTCATAAAAGTTTTTGGACTCTTGAGTTTCGAACGCGGTACGGTTGGATTTAAACGCCAATACTCTAGCCTCACGATCGGTTTTAGTCCGTCTTCTGGTTGGTAATTTTATCGGCTATTTATATTATCGAGTTGGAAGGAATTTCTCTGATACATTTTCGCACCTCTACACCATGTCGTTTTGATATGTAAGCTTCATTGTACCTCCTCTTCTTTGACATTTCCAGATTGAGTTTGGCCTGCAAAAAAAACTGTAACCTATATAGACAACAGCAACAAGGGAACATTTATATATATATATATATATATATATATATATATATATATATATATATATATATATATATTTATATATATAATATTAGGAGTATGTTCAACCATAATAGTAGTCAATACATCTAATAATAATTCAAAATTTGATAGAATTATGATTTTAAAACAATAAATACTAAAAAGTAAGTAATTGTGGCATTATCACTTGTCTTTTTCTGGCTACAACAGCACTATTTACAAATAATAGTGTGAGACTGATGAGGAATTAAAAGAAAGGGTAATATAGCTGTGAGTAGAAATCTGGCAACATTTACCCGTTGACAAAAACCAGCAGGAACTATGCAAAAGTCTCTCTCTCTCTGCTTTGCAGAATGCGAATTTTAATGTTATCATATTTTTGAGAAAGTGATGCAAGCTAAAATCGACCGTACATAACACTGTGTAACACAATTTCACTTTTGTCTTGTCCTTGGGTTAAAAGTGTTATTTCCCAATTATTTGTGGCTCTATTAAATAAAAAAGTCAATTTTTATCCCCAAACTTTGCTTTTGTGGCTAGGACATTGAATTTTTAAATTAGCCCATTTATGTTAAATAATATCATTTTGATGCAAATAATAAAAATATATAAAAAGTTTCAAGGGTTATGTTTGTTTTAGTTATGGTATAAACATGATATAGTGTATTTAAAAAGTTATAGAAACAGTAATACAGGAGTAATAGCTTATATTTCCTTTATATATATTTTTTTTTGTGTGTGATCTTGGCAGCAATGGCAGTTATCTTACATTCCACATAAATTCAGCCCTAATTTAGTGAAAAATAAATTGTAGAGCTTTCTACAACTTTCGAGAATTATTTATATGTTTGAATAATTTCTAGAACATTCTGGCAACGTAGGTGACTGTATAAATACAAAGAATGTCTACTTCACATACGGCTATGACCATCGTTTATGACAGAATACAGAAAAAAACGCCCGGTACATCAAAAGACATTCTCCATCAGCGAGGCCGTGGAGAAGGCCTTTGATAAAGTGTAGCACCAGGGACTCCGTTGGAAACTCGCCAACAATACGGAGTTACCTCTCTGCACCAGAAGGCTCCTCTCGCACTACATCACTGAACGGAGATGCCACATAAAATACAACAATACCCTCTCACAACCCTTCACACCACGCTCAGGCGTTTCCCAAGGAAGCGTACTGGCACCCACACTATACATCATGTACACAAACGACACCCCACGCCCACCCGAAAACTGCGGTCACACATACACAGTGTCCTACGCCGATGACGAGACTATTCTCGTCAGCGGCCATGGACCAGAAGAAATCGCGCTCCACGCACAAAAAATACTAGATGCTAAGACAGATTACGATGATAAATAGCTGATTGCCACGAATCCTCAGAAGACACAGATGACACTCTACGGCACAAGAGATCACTTCATGCATAACCTACAAATCTTCTCACACACACCAGACATGAACCATCTAAACCACACAAGGCTCGAATACACACAACATGCAAAAGCCTTGGGGTAACTTTTTACAAACATCGCTGCGCAGGTCCTACCCTGCAGGCAAAAAACTTCAGTTACACCTATACCAAACACTCGTGCGACCTCTTCTCGCGTTCGCCCCACTGTCACTCGTAGCTGCGAGCGACACGTGGCAGCAGAAGGCTCAGCGCATTCAGAACTCTGCTCTGAAGCGCGCTTGCCGCTCTCCCCTGTACACGAGAATGTCCACACTACACGACAACAACAAATTAGCACCCCTCAACACATACGCTCACACCAGACTCACAAAACAACTCGGGAAACTCGCCAGAGACCCATTATACACCGCACTACATGTAAGACAGTATGCGATGGCACCGCGATACCCCGCGGCTCATGACCACCCGCAACCCATACCGTTCTTCGCATAAGCTAAAGGCATCATGAATAACGCGTTTCCGCCTAAGCAGACACGCTCTCCTTCCTGACCACCCTCCAACCGTCGTCCAGTCACGAACACCTCGAGACCCACCCAACCATACCACGCATCGGTGTCTAGCCACCGACCTATCAACTCTTCCTATCCCCTCTCAAGTTATTTCCCCAATCTTTTCCTCTACAACTGCCTGTTCGCCTGTGTTACACATTGATCCCTATATGTGCTTTCTATACACACATCATCATCATCATCTTGACATATCAGTTTAACTCTACCCGTCACAGCGCAGACATCGTCACTCGTCATTGATAGAAGCATTCGTCACACATGGCATCAAGAGGTTGTAAGCATCCAACGGAGCCATTTTGCTATGCCTGCGGCAAATTTATTAAGATAAGAGCGCAAAAGTACTCTGTTGAGAGATCTGCTAAAAGTGTGAAGCCTAGAAGGCATATTTCGACATACCAGTAGGAGATCAAGACAAGCTCTGCAAAAGAACTCTAGAAGGTTATATATACAGCGGTGGCAACAAAAAAAGTGACATGTGACAATTCGGGGAAAATGAAACAAAAAAATGTAACTTACATATTTTATTATGAATATTTCATGAAAGTTAATACTTGGTTATGTTGCCCTTGCACTTGATGAACATCCTGAGTCGATTGGGCATTGATTCAGTGAGTTTTGCGAAGTAGGTGGGGTCGATCGTAACCCAGATCTTCTACAGTGATTCTATCAGGTCCTTGATGCTGCCGGATACTGTCTCTTGAACTTTGGATTTCATCAGATTCAAAGCATTCTCAATAGTATTTAGGTCCAGGAGATTACCAAACCACTCCAAAACACAAATATTATTATCATTGGAGAACCTATTTACTAACTGGGACCTGTGAGCCGGGGCACCATCATGCATGAAAAATTTACACTGATGAATTTTCAAAAATGGCAGCATGTGCTGCCTCAAAACTCCAAGATAGTTAGTCCCCTTCATGGTTACATTCTTGGGAAGGAAGTACATACCTCCTCTGCCCTTGTTTCCACTAAAAGCACCCCACACCATCACACTATCAGGGTGCTTCACAGTTTTCACAGTATATTTCGGGTCATACCGAGACACATTACTGGGACGACGCACGATCTTTGACTCTTCTCTGACCAGCCTAAAGGTGCTCTCATCACTGAACATGACATTCTTCCAATGAGAAGCTGTCCGATGTTTAAAGATCTTGAAAAAATTGAGCCTTTTAATCTTAATAGCCTTGGTAAGAATTGGCTTCTTGGAAGCGCGGCGAGCCAGTAGGCCTAAGTCCTTGTGTAAGCGATGACTGATGGTCCTGAGGCCGACGTTCTGGAGGAGGTCTGTGTTCTTTTTCTTGATTAAAGCGGAGGTTACAGAAGGGTCTGACATAACTTCACGCCTTAGGATATTATCAGTCCTTGGAGATGTCTTCCTAGCTGCACCAATGCCCTCCTTCCTCTTTGGTATGGTACCTGGTGGCAATAACTCAGCTGCCCGTTTTAGGCGATGAATCGTATTTTTTGAAGTTACGAAATCTGCAACTACATCAATAAAATACCTTTCTTGCTCTAAAAAGGTCAAGGCATGGCTTTTCTCTGTCATAGAAAGCTTTTCCCATCCCATTGTATCCACTTACACAGAAGTTATAGTACGTCAAATTTAGGCACAAATGCAGGTAATCAGCAGGCTGGAGTGCCATATACTAAAACCTCACTGTACGAGCTTAAACGAGATACCGAGTTCCAATAGAGCGCAGTTTTGTTTTCTTAGCCCAGGAGAGTGGTCCACTTGCGGCATTAGCTCCGCACATTTTCATTGGCTTGTTGGAAAGTGAAATCGTGAAAGCGATTTTGTGTATCGATTTCTGTTGCCAATATTCAATGTCACTTTTTTTGTTGCCGCCACTGTATATATATATATATATATATAATGTGTTTTGTTTATTTGGATACTGGATTTTAAATTTTTTTAACATTTCTAATAACACTAAGTGAAAAGTATTTGGATATTTATATATTTATACTTATGTTTTCATTTTGTTTTGTTTAGGATACTACATAGGAAAAAAGAGAGCTATGAATTTCGCAATCCCACGAATTTGAAGGGAACCAACTGACCACTCAAGCAATTGTTTCTTCTGCATGGTGAATCCTTCCAAACGTCGAGCAGGCAAAAATGCGCCTGGTATCATGTATCCAGTCATCTGTTGCGCCAGTGCCTCAAAATTCTGAGCTCCTCGTAGCCACTCCTCCAAAAAGAGATCAGGAGTTTTTAGAAAGGAAAAACAGTTCAGAAGAGGATGAAGTCGTTAATACAGATTACGGAGGTGCAACTTAGGAGAGAAACCCATACTACCCCAACCAAAAAGATATCAACGACCTTGTCAAATATCTTGGTGTCACAAAGTCCAAGGCCGAGCTTTTAACTTCGAGACTCAAGCAGTGGGATTTGTTAGATGACAGTGTGCAAATATCAGGTCTGGAAAAGTGTTATTAGTGTTTATCAAGCTTTTTTACACGTCAAGATGAGCTTTGCTTTTGTCACACTGTGACCGGTCTGTTTAAAGGCAAATCGGAATCGCTTGTGACCCCAACGAGTGGTGCCTCTTCATTGATGCTCGTCCAAGAGCCTCAAAGCAGTAATGCTTCATAACGGAAACATGTATCTATCTCTTTCCCTTGCTTACTCGGTCCAGCTCAAAGAGAAATACAGCTGTGTTAAGACCTTGTTTGATGCATTGAAATATGAAGGGTACGGTTGGGAGGTTATCGGAGACTTCAAAATGGTGTACTTCTTGAAAGGGTCTCCAAGGCGCAGTTACCAAGTTTCCTTGTTATCTTTGCCTTTGGGACAGCACGAACACTGACAAACTACCATTAGTATCATTGGCCACAACGAACCGAGTTTAGTGTGGGGAGAAACAACGTCAAATGGAAGCCTTTGTTGTGCCCCCGAAAAGTACTGTTTCCTGTTCTGCACTTAAAATTGGGCCTTATGAAACAATTTGTCAGAGCTCTAGATAAGGAGTCTGCAGCTTTCAAGTATCTCTAATATTTCTTTCCTAAGCTATCTGCGGCAAAGGTGGAAGCCGGGGTCTTCGTCGGTCCACAAATAAAAAAGGTCATGGAGTGCAAAGAGTTTCCCAAGGAGCTCACTAGGACGGAAAATGCAGCGTGGGACAGCTTTATCGCAGTGGTTATGGGCTTCTTGGGTAATGATAAAGCCGAAAACTATGCAGAGATTGTTGAGGAAATTAATGAGAAACTACGGCAAGATGGGTTGCAGGATGTCCCTGAAAGTCCATATTCTTGATGCTCATCTTAATAAATTTAAGGAGAACATGGAAGCGTACTCCGAGGAGCATGGCGAGTGCTTTCACCAGGATTTACTGGACTATTTTTCAATCATGTCGTTTTGCTTCTACTTTATGCAAATGAAAGTTCAAATTCGCCACTTCCTTCCAGAGCAAATAGATAAATTTCATACAAATATCAGTATCCTGGACACAAAAGCAAAGTTTGAAATAAATAAGTGTTTTTTCATGTATTCTAGACACAAGCAAATAGAAAATAACAGTTGCTACCTAAAGACAAAAATCGTGTTACACAGTGAAATGATTTCCACACGGTACTACACATGCCACTCTTCACCCACATTGAAAGAAAAAGTGGTCATTTAAGCCTCATCAGTATATGAAAAGATAATCAAGCCGTGAAAATTCGTGAAAATGAGAACTAGCACTTGCTATTATGGAGTGGCAAGGATGACTGTTGCGCAGAGAACGATGATATAAGCTTGAATGTTAAACATGTACCAACAGGACAAACAGCGAGTCATAGCAGTCAGCGTTTTCTTTAATTTCATTTAATGGGAAACTATTTTTTTAATCTGAAAGCACGGACACATTGAAAACAATCTATTTTATTTATCTTTATCTGACTCTCACGGACCCCTTGAAACTCATCCATGGACCCCGGGTTAAGAAACCTGGCTCTAGGCGAAGATTTGCTTATCCGATTTTAGTCCTCAAAAATTCTCTTCCTTTTAGCTCAGGCCAAGCCGAGAAGCACATTGAGTCATCTTCTGTTTGCCTTTGGACACTATCTCCCTTCCGGAGCTTAACAAAGTAAACATGTTTCTCGATGAAGGAAGTTGCAAATCCAAAGGCCATACAAAGCTTTCTTTATCACGAGTACAGGCATATAAGAGATTGCATCGACTCTACCCTCTGGCGAATTCGCAGTCTCCGTTCACTTTTATTACACATAAATACACAATGTATGTTTTTTCGAGATACTACATAGGATTTCGCTTCAAAGCAAACGGAACAAGTCTTCTTACTATTCGCGTCCACATTCAAATTCACCTAAGTCCACTCAGTTCACTTTAGCAAGGATTCCTCGATGAACGTACAATCAGAACCAAACAAATGGACATCACATCGCATCAGGGACGCTAATTTTTCTTCTCATTTACGTTTACATACATTCCATTCATCAATGGATGACTTACACTCACCTAAGTGCACTCAGTACACCTTGCCTAGCACTCCTCTGTGGATAAGTGGATAGGCGGATCCACAGTGTCACACTCTTGATCCGCGCTCTGTCCTATTCTCGTCACCAGGGACCCTAATAACATCATTACGCTCCAATCATCAATGACAGAATTAATTCACCTAAGTCTACTCATTCACTTCATCAAGCATTCCTCGATATGTATGTACACAGTCAAAGGTATCTAACCCCCGCGCCAATAGAGATCACACATTTCTCATTCACGATCTCAATTCATTTTGTTAAAGTTGACTATTACTTTTATAATAAATTAGTGTTGCAATTATTTGCAATTCAACCTGTGTTTAAAGAAAGAGAATTTAAGTCTGCTAACGCGACTCTAACAATTTTCAACTTGTAGCCGCAGATATGGTTGCATAAATCTCCTTCTCTAGCCGACTTGCTAGATCTGTAGTGTGTTTCCGCGCTTCACTGGCAAAAAAATCTCAAATCAATTCATTCGCATTCCATTCACTACTAATCATAGTGCAGCGGCACTATAGTACACAAATCATTCAGCACAGGTTATCCAGCAACATACTGAGGCCAAGCAACAAGAGACGTTCGAATGACCTATGCAACATTACAACGGCAAGGGTATCTCGCATTTAGCTGGAGCCGTACCAGAGGTTCCAGATAAAAACCTTATCAGAAACCTCTCATGACACATCAAGAGTACCTTCGGAAGGAACTTAGCATATCAGACTCACCGCCTCACAAATACTACCCTTCAACTTCTCTCGTTTCTGCTCGAAATCAAGGAGTAATCAAGGCACACAACTCGCTCATACAACGAACTGACTGAGAGAACCAACTCTTAGGCAAAGCCCGATAACGCGTCTGGTTTCAATTCTTCATTAAGGCTTACAAGGTATTTAACCATTGTTTGTCGATCAATCTTTCATTAACTTAGAAAGCTAGTCCAAAGGTACCCTCTTTGAATGGACCGTAAGGTCTGCTAGGGTACTTACTTTCCTTGTTACTCCTTATTACACAATTCAACACAAATCAAACGGTCAATCGCTGACCACTTACAATTCTTAAAGCATCTTGCATTCACCCATGTGAGTCATTCTGTGTCTGTCAAATCTCATTCACCTACTTTAATCTTCACATTTACACATATTCACACAACCAATGACCACCAGCATGCCTCAAAGCAAGTAGAGAAGTAGTTATTCTGTAGTTTTTCTATTTTCTTTCCAAACGCTTTTAGGTTAACTCATTCATCTTTTTTTTTTAAATGAGCTGTATACCTTAGGTCTATACGTGTGTGCACTTTCTCCTGGTAGCATTAAGTGAAAATGCGCCCTTAATCGATTTTCATTTTGTTTTCGATATTCACTGACTAATTAATTCATAATCATCCAGTGACATATCTTAACAAACGTGAATGACACTTTGACCACAGAGTTAATCTAGAAATCATTATTCATTTTCAAACTTTATCCTAAAGTTTTTCAAAATGTAGCGTTTGTCCATTCAACTTTAATGCAAGCGAGCATTTCTCAAATTACAATCATATAAATAGTGCTTTAATTTCATGTTTCGCGATATTTTATACATTCAACGATATGAATTCAAAGGATTATTTCATATCGACCAGATACTTTCTTTTCATTAAATTTCTGTCATCTATAAAAGATAAGTTGAGATATAAAGTGGAAAAGACTGACGATCGTTTCTTTACCCCGTTTTATCTTTTTATTCTTCCTGATCCGACTGCTCAGAGACGATATGCTGATATGCTTGAATCAAAATCGAAAATATATTATGAACAATTAATTCATACCTTGTTGTTTTCATTCATTTTGAAATTATTTTAATTTCCTTTTAGTGTATATCTACTTATTTCTTTTGTCATTTAAATATCCTATGATTATTGTTTTTTATATATTCAATTTCCCATTATTTTCAACTATTATGTTATTATTTTGCTTCAATTTTACCGTGTGCAATTTTAATGTCCTCAATGATCTCTGTTATTACTATTTTGTTTCATGTCATGAATTTAACACTTATGCATTGATCCCAGAATATTCAATGCAATATGAAATCATTTGACTTTGTTATTAGAGGCCGGGTGATTTTGTGGAGAACTTTCCTTCTCCTTTAGAGAAGTCACTCACTTTCCACTCTCCCACGCCTTTCACCAGAGGCTCACTGTGGAGTCTAGGATTGGACTATCCAATCTTGGAAGAGGATTCGCTTATCAAATTATGAGGTTTCAAAAATACGCTCCCCCCCAGCTAATGCCGAGCAGAGAATAACAGAGTCGTATTCTGTTGGCATTTGGACACTATCTGCATTTTAGTACTAAGCAAATAAGTACTAAAGAAAGTGGGGGAGGACTGCTACCACACTTTTCTCTTTTTGCACTTAAACCACCAAATCCTATGACATACACAAACTGCTTTATCACGAGTACACGCAAATTAAACGATTGTATAGACTACGCCCATTAGTGAATAACAGCCTACGCCCATTTTCTTCACATATCAATACACATTCTCTCTCTTTTTGAGACACTGATTTTGCATTGCAGCAGACGGAACAGGTCTTCTTCCCATTCGCTTCCACATAGGGTCATACCACCGAGGTAGAACTTAAATTCACCTCAGTCCAATTCATCTTACCAATCATTCCTTGGTGGACGGACAATCATAGACAATCAACCGGGTATCGCCGGATAGCTGGATAGACAGATACACACAGAATCATACTCTTGATCCACACACTATCCTATTCTTGCAACCCGGGACCTTAATAATTTCATTCCGGTCCAATCACCAAGGACGGAATTAACTCAACTCACCTAAGTCCACTCATTCACTTCATCAAGCATTCCTCGATATGTATTTACACATTCAAAACTATCAACTCCCACGTGGATAGAGATCACTCACTTCTTATTCATCTCGATTCATTTTGTTAAAATTGAGTATTATTTTCATAATGAAATAGTTTTACAAATTACTTTAAATCAACCTGCGTTTCAAGAAATAGAATTTGACTCTACTTGCCGAATTGGCGTAGAGAACTCTTGTAGAATAAGATAAAAACCCATCATTGATATTTATAGGAGTTGGGGAAACGGCTTCAAGTTCCGAACCTTCACACTACGATCATCTCGCCATAAAGTGGCGTGCCTATAGAGCGTTATAACGTGGCGACCATCCTGCAATGAGTTCTCATCTCGATATACGATTGCTTCTTGATAGCCTAAACTTAATGTTTAGCAGAAATCCCAAGGTGAGGAAAATAGCTGGCGTCCTCCTTTTTATTTACTGGCAACGTTTCGACTACATTACGATCATGGTCTTGCACCTACAATACAAATAAACAAACAAAATATTACGCAATGTTCAGAAACCTAATGCTAAAGGTACAACTAGAACTTCGAAGCTTGATCAGGTTGTTTAAATATTGCTATGGAGTAATCTATAAAACATCTCTAAAAAATTGGTTTACATGAATTAGGAACTTCCTAAAAAATCCTCTCCTCCAAATGCGTTGTAAAAAATATACGCCAAAGTGCCAATTGGGGACCCCATACAAATTCCAGAGATTTGCTGGTAAATCTGGCCATCAAAGGTAAACACCGACCCACTAAAAACAAGGTCCACCAAGGAAATAAATTTTAATTTACTGAAACTATGGAAATTTGAGAATCCTTAAAAATTCTGTCTAAAATAATGGTCTTTGTTTCATTAACTGGTATCTTTGTAAACAGTGACTGAATATCGTAACTCACTAAAGAAATACTAGAATTTGCTTTATATGCAAACAACGTGATCAAGCTTTAGAATTTCTTATTTTTTAAATACCATCCATTCTGGTATTAGATATACAATGGAAACTCATCTTTTTAGATATTTTAATGAGAAAAATCAAAATAATCTAGAAACATCAGTATACAGGAAACCCAATAATACGAGGTTAGGATAAAACCTTTTTAGTTGCTTAGATTTGAAATACATAATCCCATCTATTAAGTCCCTTCCTCACCGCGCATACACTCTTTGTTCATCTTATAATCTTATTGACAAAGAATTTCAGTAACTCAAATCCTTCTGTTCGCACAATGGCCTTCCATCATATATTGTGGAAAAGACGTTCCGCACATTTTTAAGTGGAGTTTATCCTAAAGGGCATCATGACATAACAGTGGCAGTCGAGGAATAGGCCGAGGGTTGGTTGGAGTATTCCCCGACTCTTATATATATATATATATATATATATATATATATATATATATATATATATATATATATATATATATATATATATATATATATATCCTATTATCCCGAATGCGGAAGAGGAGTCGTAGTACTCCTTATACTTCGTTCGGCCCGTGCCCTGAATGGGCTTATTGACTCAGAATGGTTAGAGGTTGGCTATGGAGGGATTGGAATGAACTTTGGCAGCAAGCGACCCAAAGGAAGTTAGATAAACAACAATATGAAAATAAAGTTTTAATGAACACTAAACAAGAAAATAACTATATATACAAATAATGTGCTTTGAGAGATAAATCAAAAAGTGAATCTCGGATATCTCACTTGGTTTGTAAATAACTATATACTATGTAAATCCCTATACACTTGTAATGTTGGTAAGCTTCGCGGTGAAGTTAGGAAATGTAAAATGGAATGGTTACCTTGAAACCTGATGTTCGGGTGGCGCTGGTGAGTGAATGTGGTGAGATAAGGAATGGAGACAATGAGGTAGGTTCTCCAGGGACCGACCTGATCCCACAATTCGGTCACGATTCTGCTGGAACAAGGCGGTGGCGGGAGCTTCTTGTTAAAGAGGGCCCCACGCTCGTGAACTCCGAGGAATTTTGAGTGCCTCTGTGAGGAAGGAAGGGGGGGCGAAGTGACCTATCGACGCGTAGGGTCACGAAGAAAAGCCGAGATGTAGTTTTCTCGCTTAGGGAACAAGAGTGAGGCAGTTTGTAGTTTCGGCTCTGAAAACGTGAGTACGAGCCTGGGTCCACACTGACTTGCAGACCAACGGGGTTGGGAGCCTCCCTAACTGGGACCGATCTCCTCGCTGAAGACTTGGTGCTTCGACGATTTACCACTACACCGAGATAGATGGCAATTTCTGCCCCGCCAGACACTGTGCAAGCTCTACTACCGAGGGTTAAAAGAATTCATCTTTTATACTCGAAACTCGGAGGAGGTTCACATAGCTCCGGAAGTTGATTTGATATCAAGCGTCCTTCTTCAAGTGAGAGAGGCTTGATTATCTCCTCCATTTCGTCCTTTGCAAAATTCAGGGAACAACCGGAAGCCAAGATGGGCTCCCATCTATCGATATCCAGTCGAGGAAGGAACGCGGTGGTTAGCTAAAATGGGCGGCGGGTTCTTCCGGTGGGAGACTATCAGATATCGGGCCAGAAGGGAAAGGTTATATAACTGGCCCGCCCAGAAGGGAGTTGGGGAAATGTGGATGCATTATGCTATTCTCCTACAGTGGCAAAAAAACAAACATTACTTAATAATGCCAGAGCTGTGTATTTACAATAAAGTCCTTTGCCGAAAACTGCACGTATTGTTAAAGAAATAATTTTGTCAAATAAAATATCAAATTGCCTTCATTAATATATATATATATATATATATATATATATATATATATATATATATATACATATATCATCACTTCACTAACTCTATAATTGTATAACAGGATTTTTGAATATGGGTCAAAATTTTATTTTATAATATCAAAAAACAAAATGGTGAAGTTCAGAAATGAATATAAGTATCGAAATTTTGTGAAATTTTTAAAACCCCAAAAATTACAAATGGTGAAATTCAGAAAATGTATTTTTCTATATCTTCTATATCTTTATATATTCTATAACTCTATATTTTAAAAACGTGATATTTTGAAACGGGGGAAATTTAGTTTAGTGTTCCTTTTTAAAATTATTATAATTGGCGAAGTTCAGAAAATTTATAAAAATTTAACCATGGCTGTTTTTTTTTAGATTTTAAATTTTAATCTTAGTAGCGAAGCCATTGCCTGGTGTATATATAATCTTTCTCTACAATAAAGGATCTGGTTCTAAAGAGTCTTAGGAATTTGACTTTATCCTTATTTAAATGTCGCGGGTGTTTCCAAGGCAAATACATCGGGAGCTCCGTGAGAACTCTGAAGGCAAGATTCCCTTCCTAAATGGACATAAATACTTCAAACCAAAGAAAATTCAGCGATAAGAGATCACGTGACGAAATGTAAAATTCGCATAAATGTCCCATTATCCTTCGAATCTTAGAAACATTATACATAAAACAGCTCCCCCCAAACTTAAATAGAGATTTGTCGTCGGTTCTTCTCCTGGTTACCTGAATTCTTTTGGATGTGGGTTGCTGGGTGCAGTTTGGTGATGGTCGGGTCAACCTGGAGCCTGTAACCGGTGCGTTGCCAAGGTTTGTGACTTTCTACAGTAGGTTTTTGTAATTTTGCTTCAATTTTACGTTTAAAATTCATTCGAAAACAGTTCAAATCTAACGTTAGCTATCAAAATTCTAGTTGGACCTTTATAAGAGATCACGGGATGAAATGAAAAATTCGCATAAATGTCCCATTATCCTTCGAATCTTAGGAATATCTTAGGGCATACTTTGTTTGTTTATTTGTATTATAGGCATTAAGAAGATGACCGCATGTTGGTCAAATTTGCTGGTAATACAAGTATGGCGCAATTATTTACCTCGCCTTGTGATTTCTGCTAAACATATATATATATATATATATATATATATATATATATATATATATATATATATATATATATATATATATATATATATATATATAAATATATATATATATATATATATATATATATATATATATATATATATATATATATATATATATATATATATATATATATATATATATACTGTATTTCTCGCCTCAAAGACCCAATCCAAAAACTGTTAAGAAAAAATAAAAAGAATACAAGTTAAAATTAATAACGCTGCTATTGTTGTGGACTTCGACAGTGCATGTATACAACATGGCTTCTTAGCTAATTATAGCGGGTGTTGTCTAGAAAAAAACTGTTGAGATGATTGGCAGCATGAAATTCGCTCACTAATTATTTCCAACAATATTAGTCATGAAAAAGCTTTTTAAATTTTTGATAATTGCTCTGATCTGTAAAACAGACTCGCGGTTGAAACTATGCAAAAAAATATCAACAAAAATTACAGGATCATTTTAATAATATTGCGGCAGCATAATCTGGGGAAGATGGATCCTCCTTGAACGAAGCAGGGTTTTGAACTCCCAAAATGGAGTCGAAATTGCGACTTCTTTACACTTTCCACCCTGGAGGCACGAAGAGGTGGACAAATGGCTGTCTTCGGCCTGTTTAATCGAGGGGCCTGATGAGGGATCAGAGCCGCCTTTTCCAGCCTAGAGGCTTTTCTTGAACACCAACGCTGACAAAGGAGAGGGAAAATATCTATATTTCCCTGAATGAACCTGTTGAAGAAGAGTTGACGTGGTTCTTGTGAGGTTGGGGTTTGAAAGTTTGGTCTTTCCTGGAGGCACGGGGTGCTCCAATTTTCTTTTCCTATGCGGGAACTTTTGTTTATTGGGTATATATGATGAACAGTGATGATGGGCGCTCGATAGTGCATGCAGGAAAGTGAAATGTTACGCTTTTAATTTCTTTATTACTAAAGAAGTCGCATCGGTAGGCCAAACAACATCCAAGATGAGCACAGAGACTCAGAAATGGTTTGTTTGGTGGGCTGAGGCGTAACGAAAAGGTATGGGTGTCGTTGCACTGTTGTGAGTGGTTTGGTTACTGAAGGTGATTTATCAGCGAGTTTTGGTACCACTTCTAGGCAGCCAGATAGGCTTCTTGGTTCGTATTGGTAGCCACCGATTTGATTCTTTGGGGACTACCTTTTGCGTAAGGTACTGACTCCAAGGGGTAGAGTTATCTTCTTTCTTGATTGCAGGTTGGTCTTAGCCCTGAACTCATCCTCTTATGATGCACCACGAGCTCTCACCGTTTATTTAAGTGATCTGGCAGTATTTTAGGCGTTCTTTATTATTTTTGTAGTTTTGTATATTTACTATTCATAGTTTTCAAGGCTTGCACAGATCGCACCGGCATAAGGAACAACAAAAATCTCCCGGTCAAATAACCACTGTCCATTCGGACTCGACCTAAGGAGGACACTCCATTCGGATTCACTTACGCCAAATGTTATTTAAGCTCGACGTGAACCCATTATAAGATTTCATAAAACTCTTCAAAGTGCTCTTATTTTAGGCTTCGTCAAGTCCCTATTCCATATTACAATGTGCACTCAACAGAGGCACAGTACCACACAGATGGAGGAATCCTGTTCGAATTTGCTGTGACTCACCAACTCTTGAACATATAACTCACGGACTCATACTAATTGAAGGATTGACTATGATATATGTATACCTCACACATATTTTCCCCATTGAATTTCGCCACTTATGAACCTTTTGGCGAAATGAGCACGTGAGTTTTCGCTTTTTTTTTTAATAACATAATAAATAAATGAAATAAGCAAATCATTCTTAATTTATCTGCCTTATCTCGCCGAATTTACGCCAGCCCTCGTGAAAAACAAAGGTTCTTGTGCTAATTGAGTAATTTATTAATCCTTGTGCTTCTTCTCTTTTCTACTCTTCATTAACCTAAACATCCCTCCCCCTTTGCCGACGCACGAGATAAAAGCAGAAGGCTTTAAGAAATAAATTATAATTGGATCGCCTGTATACTTCCTTCAGTTTCACCCGGTTTCCCAAATATTGCGCACGTCTCCCTTGTTAGAAATCGTTCAAGCTTACTCTTAATCAGATTCATTTCACTTCTCACTGAGATGGGATTTGAGTCGGGCGAGCGAGGATCAACGGATTTAAGCGCACAAAAGATCTTCGCTTCGCCGGCTTTAATAGAATTTGCACGCTTGTCTTTCGTCAATTCTGCAAATACAACTAACGTCTTCTCTTCGTCGCTTTAGGATGACTGAAGAACTAGTTTCCGAGGAGAAAGAGGAACCTGGATTATACTGAATGAATCGATGGTGGCCTGGTATAAGCGCATTTTTCAAGCTATCCTTTTATGGACTTCAGTGGGTTTATTTAGTGCAAGAAGAGAAGTAGGCTCTCATTCATAAACAGGGTCTTAAACGTCGTTGAGCCTCCTCCTAGCCTCGCCCCTCCAGTAGGGGAATGAATAAATAGAAATAAGATATTACCGACAGTGTTAAATTATTAATTTTCCCTCTGAAAAATCTTGATTCTTTGGAAGATTAATGAATGCATTGTCTCTCCAAAATCCGGACAGTAAGAAATTTAGACGATACAAAATGATTACTATTATCTAATTTTAACCTTGATCATATTCTCTGTATATTGATAACAATAGAAACCTAACCTTTTATAGTTGCGATATTTATATATTGTTTATTATTTCCAAGATGGCGACGCAATCAAAATTGAACTTAATGCTTTAATGGGCATTACAAACGAAATCAATCCCTAAGCATTTGATGTTCCATAAATAAGTTACATGATGTGTTATCGCTCTTTTGAGTTCATTGGATATTTTGGACTTAATTTTGTTAAGGTTTCCTTCAATATGACTTTACGGCATCCTAGCGTTTATACCTCAACCAGTTATGCTTCACACATCCTTGTTTTTATTGCTCGTGTTTTTAATCCGTTCTCGTATTTACTACTGTTTCTTTTCAATGGAAGGGGGTTTCTGCCGCTCTCGCCTTACGTGCCCTCCTCTAAAAGATAATTGAGCAAAAATCAGCTTTTAACTCCCCTGCTGCACTTTTATGTACACCTGAATTTACAGACTTGTTTGAAGTGACTAATTTGTTAAAATTTCCTGTATTTCTGACCAGCCTGTATGTGGGGTTGGAAGTATGCACACACTGTATTTCGTTGCGTAGCTTGAAAATTTTGTTCCTGCGAGCAGAATACACAATTGCGGTAAAGGGCGGGAGAGTTGCGGGCCCAGTTCACTCAGGCAGGTTAATCCACATCAAGTGTGAATCGAGTGGGTGTGCGGAATGTGAGGGTGATAATTGATGATGGAAAGAGGTGAAAGGTAGTAAATGTGTTCAAAAGAGGGAGATTGGAGATGATTGCTCAATGTGAGGCGAACGTGAAAGGAAAGGAATAGCTGTGTGGGATGGAGTAAATGGACTGTGATTGGGTGTGAATAATGGGTGAATAATGGTGGTAGACTGTTAACGTCTTTTTGTGTGAGTGACACAATGAAATAGCATGAAATGGTAGGGTCTAAATGTGTGAGCTGGAAAATTATGTGGATGTTTTGATTTAGGTTCGGGTGAAAGAGGGGCGGGTGAAAGAGTTGTAGAATGCTGCCATGGCTGTTTAATATATTTATGGTCGGAGTGTTTAGAGAAGTATGAATGAGAAAGGCATGTGATTGATGAAGGAATGGTGAGGGAAGAGTTTATCTATGTTGGTGTGCATGGACGACGTAGTGTTAGTGGTTGCGCGTGAGAGGAATTTGAAAATGAGAATCAAGAGTTTGGGAGAGGATGTGTGAAGAAGAGGCCAAGAGTAAATGCAGAGAGGAATGAAGTGATGGCGTTTGAGGGTGAGGATGTGGTGGGACATGATATTTGAAACAGGTGTAATGTTATAAGTTACTTGTATAGTGAATGTTGGTGGTATGGGTGAGGTAGAATACAACCAAAACATTTTGAATGATAGGAAAGATTCCAGGGCGATTAGAGTAAGTGAATGCTAATGGTTTGAGTGTGCACTCATGGCCCAAGATTTGAGACTAATATATGTATATATTAATTTTTTTAATCATTTAAAAAATTTACGTGATAAGAATAATTATTCTAATATTCAAATTATTTTGCAGGTTTATTAAAAATTCAGCATTTAAAAAAAATAAGAAAAAAAAAGAATCCCCAAATCACGATCTGGTCCTGTTCCTGAAGGTGTTCCAGTCCCTGGAGCTTTGCTATTCAAGCAAAGAGGTAAAATGATGACGAATACGGAGTAAATGAATGATGTGTAAATATAAACTATTTTGTAATATATCTTTTGGGTAAAAATAAATGTTTGAATCCTTTTCAATTCCAAAAATGGTTCTTTCCCCCAAAATGCGTTCAACCATTGTTGCTCTGGACCTAAGTGTCCTGAAATGTCAGTAGAAAGTTGCTAAGGGTATTTCATCAAGAAGACCCATCATCAGGATCATTAATGACTTTAGAAAGACTGGTTAACTCCTGTGGAGAAGTCTTCTAGACGCCTAAGAGCTCCAAATGAACGCCAAGATCGCCTCCCGTTAAGGTCCCCAGCTCAAGGCTCGGGTTGCCTCCAGTGCCAAGCTTACTCACGATTGGAAAGGAGCATGTGTGAACGCTTCAACGAGCACAATGAGGCGGAGACTTTTATACTAAGGTCTTCAAGTCTAAAAAGGGTTGCAAAGGACGCTCATCTTACCAAGGATGGGAGTGGGAGGAGATGAATCTTTGGCGTGAGAAAGGGTGTGAAAGAGACTGAGTGTGTTCTGAAGTGTCATGGACTCGTGAGAGGAATGGATTAAAAATAGAACTCTCGTTAGCCTAGTGAATAAGGCGTTTGAATTACATGAGCGGGAACCGGGTCCGATTCCCGGTGAGAACAGCCCGCCCCTTCCTCAAATTTATTAGCTCGTAGGAGGTAGCCACCAATGATGCAGTGCGTTGAGTCTGAGGCTTATGCGTTGGCAGTTCATGAACGTTCGCCATTACATATATAATTAATCAAAAATCGCAACACCGTTGTTTCTTCCCATTTCTTCTCTTCGGACATACAACACATCACTCTTCCGTTCTGAAACTTGCCGACATCTTGTATCCACACTCCCCTGACGCGGAACGGGTGGCTCTCCTTTGGGTCATGAAGAGTCCCTTGCTCTGAGGTCACTGCAAAAACACAGTACTTCCGCTTTTCCACCTCCTTCATACCCAATGAACGATCCTCGGTGCCAGCGGTTTTGTTAGTGATTGTCATTCTGATCTTTATGTGAACTTCACTAATCTCGCTACTAATGAAAAGGGCCTGGTGGAAATAGACTCGTGAAGAGAATAGACGGGAAGTTGTGTCAGGGTGTGCGAATGCTTGGGAGAATAGGTAAAAAAGGATTTGATTGTGCGACTGAGAGTTTGGGCGAGAAATGAAGAATGTGTAAAAAGGAGTAAAAGTGGAATTAATGATGCGAATGAAGGGGAAAGGACTGACCGAGGGACAACCCCGTGTCTGGCACGGGGATGGTTGGTGGGGTGTGCCATGAAGAGCCATTTTGGCATGGCACAAAAATGTGGTGTGACTTTGAGTTGGAATGGGCGTGAGGGGAGTGTGTGGGGGTAGATTTTAGTAGTGTTAATGTCTACCGTGCTCGCTGTGTGCAGAAGAGGGTGAAAATCGAGCCAAAGAGTTTCATAATAACACATAAAAATATTGGCTAACGAAGACCCAGCACGAAGACCAATTCCAATCCCTTCAGGTTATTCATAAAAAATGTCATCACACAAAAACAATGAATTGCAAACAACAAATTCAAGAAACCTTGGAATCGGGTCTTTGTTAGACCATTGCGTGGATGGAATTGCGGAGGGAAGAATTGAGACAAATTTTAATCGTTTAGTAAGAGAGATATTAGTGAACAAACTCTGGACAACAAAGCTGGCCATGAAGTATTTATGTGCATGAGGAAAGTTTGGAATCCCTTTCACAAACAAATGCAAATTATATAGTAAAGTCATGTGAGGTTAAAGGGAATAAAACAGGGACGAGAAACTTACCTAAGGAAAATACAGGGGTACTATATACTGCCTTAATAGACCTTATAGGTAGGTAAGTTTTATGGGACTTAGGAAGACCGGAAAGAACTCCAGGTGAAGATCCAGAACAAAAACGAAGTTTTATACACATCTTTAGGAAAGGCGTTTTAATTCGAATTAGAACTTCCTCCCTGAAGATGTGTATAAAACTTCGCTTCGTAGCAATTAAAGATTTCTATATTTTCCTACGAAAATTATTAATTTTGTCCTCAATTTTAAGTGTGTCTGATTTTTCAGTAGTAATAATCTTTCTAAATTTAGTAGAATCTAATAGATTTTTGGTGATCATAGGAATCCGTATCTAAACAACTACACCACAACCTTTGTCAGGTTTGCAAATAACGAGGGCATTGTCACGTGCAAGTTTTTTAAGATTGACAAATCGAATTTGGAAACGACGGCGGCAAATATTTGAAATGGCTTAAAGCTGTAAAAGTATTTAAAGGTTAAAGAGCGTATTTTGTCCTTTAAAACCCCCAAAATATGTTTGGGTGCAATTTGATGGGAAAACGCAATATAAATAAGCCTCTCAAAACTAAGGAAGTAGAGAAAATATGAAAGCTTAAAAATGGGAAGACGAAAATCTAGTGCGAAGGCAAAGAGAAACTTTTCAAGTTTAGTAAAACTCTCGAGGAATAATTGAATATAACTTTAACTGGGTTACACGGTTCAAGTAAGTTATGGATATTTAAGGTTCTGTAGTTTGTATTTATGAGTTTCTTTAACTTTAGAGTAAAGTTCCGAAACAGATTTATCACACAAACGAGACACATAACAAAAATCAATACGTGATAGACTTGAGCGAAGTTCATTAGAAGAAATTGAAATGGATTTATTAACAATAGATACATGTTTGCACTTGAAACGGATTTCGTTATTAAGAAGCTTTAGTTAAGTAGATTTATAGTTTGGTATTTTGCAGGCACTGTTTGTATAATTTGAAACGAAGAAATCTGGTAAATACTCTATAGGACTTACATAAGAGGAAAAAGTAAACATCATGTTTCAAGTTTACCAACTTTTAATGACAGTTTTCATAATATCTGTACTTGTTTCATGATCGTAATGGCTTCTAATATAAGTGGCAAACGAATTGATGGACACAAACATCAGGGCAAGTATAGGGTGTTCCATAAAGGGCACTGAATTTGAAAGTTGAATAATTAAAACAATTTTTTATAAACATGGTTATATTCTGCAAATTTCTAATAAGTTATGTCTCCCGTCTAATTATAGAACACAATGTCGGCCATATATCCACCTGCACTGACCATGCATACATTTATGCTCTCTTCGAAGTTTCCGATAACTCTCTCACAGATGTGTGGCTCGATGCCTCAAATCATACGCCTGATTTCAGCCTTGAGTTCAGGAATTGTGCGTCGTTTGTTGACGTATACCTGTGATTTAAAATACTCCCATAAGAAGAAATCACAAGGGGTAAGATCGCAGGACCTTAATGGACATGCCTGGTTACCATGGAAGGATATCACTCGTTGCGAAAATCTTCGTGGAGTAATGCAAGCGTTTAGCGTGAAGTGTGACAGGTCGCTCCACCCTCCTGAACCCAGAGGTTGTCAATCTCCGTACCTCCTAAGTTTGGCCATAACTGAGTGGATATCATGTCTAGGTAACGTTCTCCATTAATGGTAACTGCATTCATCCATCATCTTTAAAGAAGAACGGTCCAAGCACTCCACCTGCCCCCAAAACACACCACACAGTCGCTTTCAGTGGATGCATTTCATGCTTTTGTATTATTCGAGGATTTTCCTTTCCCCAAATCCTGCAGTTCTGTTCATTGACAAATCTACTCAAGTGGAAGTGGGCCTCGTCAATGAAGATAATTTTCTTTGCAGAATTTTCGTCGGCCGCAAGTCTCCACAACCAGGTCAGCAAATTGCTTCTGCCTCCCGTGGTCTGGTGGCGGAAGATGTTTCATAAGTTGAATTTTGTACGTATGCATATAGAGATCTTCATGTAGAATTCAATGTAATGAAGTGGCCGGGATGTCCAACTGCAGCGAACGTCGATGAATCGATTTTCCCGGACACTGTCTCACACAACAGCAATTTGTTGCTATCCGACAAAAACGATTCGGCCCAGGCCATTTGGTCGTTGCAACTGAACCAGCTGTTTTAAACTTCGTCATTAGTCTGCGAACCGTGGACTCGTTGGGTGCTTCATTTTCCCCTAAATGGTACGAAGTGTTCGAGTCGCACTTTCTCCGTTTTGGTAAAATGTCTTTACGATAACGCGCTGCTCAGTTGTAAACTGCTCCATGACACACCGCACACAAGTATTCTAAAAAACCACAAAAAAACTATTAATCGGAGTGAGGAGAGAGATAGTAAACATGATAAAAGCATTCCTTCAAACTTCAAACACAAAAGTATCCCAATTCAATTTCGGCTCCCTTTATGACGGAGTCGAAAACGCTTCGTAACATTTATTGCCAACATTTCAGGATTATAACCAATCCCATCATCTGTGCTAAAAAAAAAAATCTAATACATGCAAAAAAAATCGTGAAAAATGCCGCTTAAATTTGAAACCTATTAAATAAATTGTTAATACTGAAAGGAAATCCAACGAGGGAAGTGATATTAGATAGGTTTTTTTTTCTCTTGGCTTTTCTCGGGGACATCTGTAAGATCTCTGCTCTTTTCTTTCCGTGTAAATCTTTGCGCACATAATCCGGAGCATGGCAGCATCAGCCTTAACGTGGTAGATGCATGTTAGTTCGCACGCCAATCACAACGTACAAAGAAGGAATGTGCTCACCATACAGATTTTATATATATACACCAAGCAATGGCTTCACCACTCCCCCCTACGGGGGAAGATTTCGCTTCGCTACTAACTAAGATTAAAATTTATAATCTGAAAAAAAACAGCCATGGTTAAATTTTTATAAATTTTATGAACTTCGCCAATTATAATCATTTTAAAAAGGAACTCCAAACTAAATTTCCCCCCTTTCAAAATATCACTCAGTGGCATGTCACTAGAAAATTCAGCTTTTAATTTTAAAGAGAAGTTTTTCCTTTCTAACTGCCTCTGACGCCAGATGGAGGAAGGATTAATAATTAAATTTTCAATATTCTGCCCAAAAGCTTTAGAAGCCTCAACGAGTAATGAAGTTGCCTTGCGGTCTGATACTTTTGCCCTACCAAGAGCTGCAGCGAGGGATGGCGTTATAATATTCTTAGTTGTCCTTTTACGTTTAGAAGGTTCAGTGGTGGCTTCAGAAATAGCCTTTGAGTCCTTTTCATTGTCAGAAGGCCAAACAGTGGCTACTGTATACTCAAAATCACTACACACTTCTTCACTGCTACTTCCTGTACTGGATGACTCCAATTTAACAGTCTGAAAAGTAGTTGCTGCTGCCCGATCACATCTAAGCTTCCATTCTTCTTTTAGTTTCTTTCGTTTCGCTGCTCTTTTTTCTTTGATATCTAAAGAAACACTAATTGAACCTAAAGTTCCTCTCCTGTCTGGGTGTCTTTGAGCAATAAGAAAATCTCTGTCTTCTGTATTTTGTATGGTTGATAAGGCATCTGCAGTAGCAATATCAAACAAATCTTTTAAACTCTCTCAAAACTCTCTTCTTTCTGTACTTGGCAAGGTGATCTACGTTTCCTTCCCTTTTTCAACTGCTGATATTTTGCATATAATTTCTGAACTTTCTTATGATTGAGTTACGTGCCTTTTCCCAAAACTCTGTCACTTTGTTCACTACTACATCTGCACTAGAGCCAATAGTTAGCTTCTTATCTTTATGGTAGTGGAGGAAGCTGCTCAGCACTTCTCCTTTTGATGGAAGCTTGGATCCTGTAAGCTCTTCTCTAGCACTAACAATAAATATGTCACTTCTTTTTGATGCCATGAGGATACTTTCAAAGTAAAGAACACACTAAACTAATATCTTATATGATGCTAATAAGAGTCAATTCTTAGAGTTCAAGAAGCAAGTAACTGATTTACTCAGAGTTAGAGGTTAGAACAACACACATCCTACCTCACATAGTACACATTGAGATGTGAGAGGAGTACTTACGGTAAAGTGTAATGACTACTCGGCATCATTGCCATCAACCACCACTGAGTACCAGTGTTACCAATGGTAAATGAACAGAAATAGGTCTGTATCAAAGTAGCTATATGATTCTGAAAGAAAAATGCCGACTTTGTAAAAAAATGTGTAAAATGTAAAAACTTCAGTGTCAATGTGCAACCTCTAGATATTTCTCAAATTTTCTCTCATTTTGTAATACATTATTTGGTACCCAAAGGAAAATTTTAGGCTTATGGGAGCACAGTTTATCAATAAAATTTTTTAAGGACCACCCTAAATTATATATATATATATATATATATATATATATATATATATATATATATATATATATATATATATATATATATATATATATATATATATATAATATATCATCTTCCTGCCTGATGGATTAAATGGGAGTTGATTATATAAAGGGGATGAACAAAAAATGGAAACCCTATTGTAATTACTAGTTTTTAATATGGAGTTAGTCTTCTTATATATTAAAAAAATAAACATTCAATACGTAGGTGAATTGATTTATACATCTTTCAGACATTATATATATGCATTTTCCCCATTCCTCGAGCAAAATTGATCCAGCTCTTTCAGACGCAGGCGTAGGGAATCGACCCCTTAGTTCTGCTCCAATCGAGACTATAAGTACTCGATTATATTAAGATCTGGCGATGGTGGTGACCAGTACAAGTGTTCAACGTCATTTCTAAGCTCTTCGAAGCAGTTTTTAAAGATTTTAGCGGTGTAAATGGGTGCATTCTCGTCTTGAATGATAGCGCCGCGAGTAGGTAAGGGCGTTTACACCCTGGTATGCACCAGATCAGCCAAAACTGCAAGTTAGTCTTGGAAGTCCACTCTGCCATGCATTACCGACGCAAGACATACTGACTCATGGTGACTAGCGACTCTGTGCAGGGGCACATAAGTGCTGTGTACACGAGGTAAACACCACGTGGTCTGGGTGCGTATACGGGTACACACGCACACAAACACACACACTTTCTCTTTCCCTTCTCACTCATTCTCTCTCTCTCTCTCTCTCTTTCAGAGCAATAGCTACTATTCATTAGAAGTACCTTAAATAAATTAAAATAGCCAACAGTGTCTAACTCTCCTTGGTCACCCCGCGTCACTGCAACTAATGGACCAAGGGAAATACGAGGGGCGGTCAATAAGTTTTGCGAATCGGTAGGGCAAAACAGAGGAAGGGGGATTGCCCTTTTATGGGAGTGTTAGGACAAGTTATCAAAAGTCAGGACCTGTAGCCGCACGCTCCTGCCTCGTCTATTTAAGGAGCAGTAGCTGATTGCAGATCGTCAGTCACAAATTTTTCAACAATAGAGAAGGTTGAGCACCGCGCAGTGATCAAACTTTTGACCAAGGAAGGCAAGAATGCAAAAGAGATCCATGAACGCATGGTTGCAGTGCACACCGACACCGCCCCTTCCTATGCAACCATTGCTCACTGGAATAGGGAGTTCCGCCATGGGGGTGAGTCCTTTGAAGATGAACCCCGTCCAGTAAGCCCGTCAGACGTGACCAACGAGGACAATGTGGCCCGTGAGCAGAGGATGATCCTCGAAAATCGACGGGTGAAGGTCGAAGAAATCGAGCGAGAACTTGCAATATCACACGGAAGTGTTATCAACATCATCCACGACAATTTGGCCATGACCAAGGTTTCTGCCCGTTGGGTCCATAGAAACCTCACGCCTCATGATCGACTTCAACGTTGTCAAGGTCCACAAGGCCAGAGTTGCCAGAGTGCGGATTCAAGGAACTCAACCATGCCCCCTACAGTCCAGATCTGGCCGCTAGCGATTACTTTTTATTCCGCCTGCTCAAGGCTGCACTGCGTGGACGCCTGTTTGGGGACGATGAATATGTCCAGCTCGCCGTCCAGGAGTGGATTGAACAGCAGTCGGCAGATTTCTAGTTGTCGGGAATTCGAATCCTCAGGGACAAGTGACGCAAGTGCATTGAAGTCGAGGGTAGTTATATTTAAAAATAATAAAACAATTTTCCTCATATTTCGTTTGCTTATATCCGAATTGCAAAACTTATTGACCATCCCTCGTACATGATAATGTCGCCCAAATCATGATTGAACCACGTCCATGCATTGACTATCGGAATAAGACAATCAAGATCCTAATTTTTTTTTAGGCGTTCTCAGACGCAAACTCGACAAGAACATAGGAATAATGGATAGGAAAATTCGTCCGAATATATCACATTATCCCATCGGTCTTTGTGCACACTTTTTGACACTAATTTTGTAGACACCACTGGGACTTGCTGACATCAAATGGTATGCCAGTAGTATCTATTTGCTTCAGCTTTGATTCACCTCAGAGACCAACGTAGGCATTGACAGCTCTTCGGGGTGAATTTGGAGGACGTTGAATGTATACTCTTTACTCTGGAAGAGTTTAAAGAAAGTGAGTGGATTTTTTGCTTTATTAACATACACCGCAAATGATTAATTAAACTATATTAATTAAATATACGAAGAAATTTGATAACATAAACGATGGATTATCTACTTGATCAGAATTTGATGAAAATTAATTTGCTACTATTGCAATGAATATGTCTCTTCGTTTTAGGATTATAAAGGAATTAATAACTATGCTTTTCACCGTATGTTAAATTTTGTGATAAAGCGCGGAGTAAATTAAATGTTCTTTGAGTTCGGTGAAGTTAAGAGAAACGGGAGTGGAACTTGCCGAGCAATATAAAATAGGCTTAAATGAGTCGATTGTCGATGAGAAGTAAGTTGAATGTTTAGCGGCGACTGTTACTTTGAATTCCATGAGAGTGGGATATGTCTCATGACGCAGGCGTAACGTCTCGTCTTCTCGGAGTTTGAAGGAAGTGGATTGGACAATGGATTGAGCTCTGATTGGATTGAAGAGAAATGCGTTCTTAGGACACGTTGATTCCAGCGACAGCTAGAACTAGACCGGTCTGCCTGGTCGCTCGGGCATGCCATGAACGCCTGTGCAAATCGTGTAGGAAAGCCTGGGGCCGGCGTCCCCCACATGTCCATTGTCTGATTCTTATTATCTATGTCTCACATTTTACGACGCTCCATATAATGATTTGAGTATGCAAAGGTTTCAAAGTTGCAGCACTTCCGGTGGCAGCACTTCACGAAACATTCGACGAACAGTCCTGGTTGAAATATGACTCATTAGATGGTAATTAAGCCTGTAGTCACCTTTGAAGCTGTGAGTCTATATTCTTGGAGTAATGCACTTTGATATTATACTTATCTATCGCTGCAGTTTTTCTTTCGCCCGCTATTACTTTTGTTCGAGCTTCTCACTCGAATTCTCGTAAGCAGTCGATCTTACAAACAGCTCCTCATGAAACATTAAAAAATTGAGCGGTTTTTGTTACCGATGCTTCATTATTATGTCATTAAATTTTGAAAAATTAAGCAATATATAATAATATGTAACATATTCAAAAAGGTTTTCCACTTTTTGGACATTTTATGTGATATTAACGTCATTTAGAATAACTAGCGAAATTAGCAGGTGTTTTCATTATATTGCCCAACCCCTGTATATTGATCGATTAAAATTAATTCTTCAAATGATAACAATAGTAGCATGTACATACAATAACGTTGACAAATATAACGCATATTTAACTGTTAAAATATAAAAGAATACCATGGGGGACAGGAATAATAAATGTAAAACTGAATTTTTTTTTTTGATTAAGGGGCTATCTGGCGACTGCCGACTTAGGCATAAGTTGCCGTAAACAAACAGCCTAGTTCTAGGCTACTTCAAAATAATTCAACAGGAAACAACAATAAAAAGAAATAACAATAACAAAGCAATAACAAAAACGATAACAAAACAACAACAACAATAAAACCGGGTTAAATGAAAGGGAGAAGGCCGGCCTCCCCCCAAAAGTCAATAAGTCCACCAGTCATGGTGCACGCACTCGTCCCGAGTACAAGGGACAGGCGGTAGCGACCCCGCCCATCCCGGTACCGAGACAGGTATCGTGCGCGAAGATCACCCAGACTGGGACATTCGACAAGAATATGCCGAACAGTCTAGGGGACGACGCAGTCGTTGCAATAGGGCGCATGCGAGCGCTCCATCAAGTAGGGATGCGTCACACGAGTGTGTCCGATTCGAAGACGACAGAAAGCAACCTGAAGCCGCCGCGGCATTGGGGGATAGATCCATGGGAACAGTCGCGGCGCAATAGCACACAACTTTAAGTTCCCTTCGACCGTCTCCCATCTTCTTTGCCAAGCAGTCCGAAGAGCTGCCCGTATTCCTGCCATGTAGTCGGTGTGAGGAAGAGCGAAACGCTGGTCCGGTCGCAGAGTCCTCGCGGACTCTTTGGCGCCCTCATCGGCGCGCTCATTCCCCGCAATTCCTACATGTCCAGGAACTCAGCAGAAGATAATCTCGACATCTGCCCGGCTCGCCAAAACCGTGGCGTCACGGATATCGCGAACCAGGGGATGCGGAGATTCCAATGCCCCGAGAGCACTCAGGGCGCTTTGTGAGTCGCTATAGATCACAATCCGGTCTCCGAACCGGGCACGTCGCGTAATCTCCCGTACCGAGTGGTGTATTGCCACCAGCTCGGCCGTGAAGACAGACGCAGCGCCTGGTAGAGCCCCGCTGACTTCAAACAGAGGGGATACGGCGTGGAAGCCGACCCCCTCTTGGGACTTGGAGCCATCCGTATACACTGGCACGGTTCCAGCGTGACACGATGTGTGCTCCAAAAAGGTCGAACGCATTACTCCCGGCGCAGTACAAGCTTTGGGAGCAGAGGCGTGGCGACAAATAGCCGAATGTGGTACCCTCCAGGGTGGCGTCCTGGGCAAAACCAGGTGAGCCACCGGCCCGAGAGCGATATCTCCCTCTCGAAGGAGTTTCCTGGCCCTAAACCCCAAAAACTTAGGGTATGACTGGCGTCTCTCGACGGCATAGGCACCATCGAGATCAGCTGCAGATGCAGTGAGAGCTGTTGTCGACTGAGGGAGGCGCCGGGCTCGCGCGTACAGTCGAGTGATACACTGCACGCGGCGCAGAGCGAGTGGCATCTCCCCAGCATCGACCAACAGGCTCTCAATGGGGGAAGTGCGGAAGGCACCGGTCGCCAGGCGAAGGCCTGTGTGGTGGATCGAATCCACCTTCCGCAATAAACGCTCGGCTGCGGATGCATAAAACTCGCATCCGTAGTCGAGCTTCGAACGAACAAAGGATCGATAAAAAAGTAAGGCAGTAGCCCTATCAGCGCCCAAAGCGCTGAACGTCACGGAACGGAGAATGTCCATGGCGCGGGTACAAGAGACCCTAAGGCTGCGAATATGAGCCTCCCAGGTGAGGCGTCGGTCGAATACAAGACCAAGGAAACGGTGCGACTCAACCACATCCAGGCGCACCCCATTAAGAAACAAATCTGGGTCGGGGTGAAGCCGTGGATGGCGGCAGAAGTGCACCACCTTAGTCTTGGCCAAAGAAAACCGAAACCTGTGCGCTTCGGCATAGCGAGAGACGCGGTTCAATGCCTGTTGGAGTCGACGCTCCAGAGTTTGCATCTGGGCCGCGCCAAAAGAGATCGAAAGGTCGTCCACGTAGAGCGTAGCGAAAACATCTTCCGGCAGCACCGAGGTGATGCCGTTGATGCTCAGGGAAAAGAGTGTGACACTGAGGACACTTCCCTGCGGGACACCCTCTTCCTGCTCCTTTGGGCCGGAGAGGGCTCCCCCCACCCGTACGCGGAATCGACGATCTCGCAAAAATTCAGATATAAAAATTGGGAGGCGTCCCCTCGCCCCTATCGTGTGGAGAGTCTCCATGATACCGTATCGCCATGCGGTATCATAGGCCTTCTCCAGATCGAAAAACACCGTGGCGTAGTGCTGTCTACGAAGGAAAGCCTCGCAGACGGCATTTTCCAGTCGGAGCAGAGCATCCGACGTGGAGTGGAACTTACGGAAGCCACACTGTGCGGAAGACAGATGGCCTCAGCTGTCCAGGAAATAGGCTAATCTAACATTTACCAATTTCTCCATCAACTTGCACACGCAAGAGGTTAGAGAGATTGGGCGGAAACCGGTCGGAGTAGATTGATCTCTCCCCGGTTTGCGAAAGGCAAGCACAGTAGCGATTTGCCAGGAGTCTAGGAGAAGACCTTCCACCCAGATCTTGTTGAACAAATCTAACAGAAAGGCCATGCCTTGCTCACCTAGATGTCGAAGCATGGCGTACGGGACATCGTCCGGACCATGGGCGGTGTCCGCGCCTCTGGAGGTAAAGTCCAGCCGGCGGCCTTCCGCGACACCACGACGTGCATTGAATGCTGGCGGAGCAGCATCACGGCTAGAGAATGCAGAAAAAGCGGTCGCGAAGGATTCCGCCACGGACGCGGGGTCCGAGATTGCGGTCCCATTCTCCTGGAGAACGGGAGGGGGGTCCTGCGAGAACTTGCCCCGAATCCTTTTGACTCGCTTCCACACCTCAGCTAAAGGGGTCTTCCCGTTAAGTGAAGACACGTATGCCCGCCGAGAAGAGCGGCGGGCGTGCTTCGAAATATACCGGAACCTAGCCCTAGCCCGACGAAATTCAGCGACAGTGAAATCGTTCGGGCAGCGCTTATAGCGCATGTAGGCATAACGCTGCTGTTTGAGAGCCGTCTCACACTCGGCCGACCACCATGGGAGTGGTCGGCGTGCAAAACGGCCAGACGTCCTAGGAATAGTAGTCAGGCCCACGGCGATGAGGTTGCCGGAGAAGAACTCAACGGCCTCATCTACCGACCTAAACTCCTCGACTGAGATAGAGAATTCAGTCATTTCCTGAAATGCAGGCCACCGCGCCCGCGCCAAGCACCACCGAGTTGGTCTCTCAGGCGGCAGTTGCCCTGAAAATGATATTTGAATGGGAAAGTGATCACTACCATGGAGGTCATCGACCACCCCCCAATCAAAATCAGGCTGTGCATCCAAAGAGCACAAAGATAGGTCAATGCAAGAAAATGAAGCGGTTCTCGGACAGTAATGCGTGAACTCATCCACGTTTAGGACACCCATCTCAAGCTCTTCGATCAGATCGGCAAGGAGTTGTCCCCTGGGATTTATGGAGTAATCTCCCCAGAGAGGATGCCTGCCGTTCAGATCTCCAAGCAAGAGATAGGGCCTCGGCAACCGTGCCACGACGCGGCGGAAGTCCCCCGCGTCGAAGTCAGCTGACGGTGGAATATACGCAGAAATGATAGTATACCTCCTATCCAGGTGCAGCTGCACAGCCACTGCCTGAAAGGAGGTATCTAAAGAGAAAGGAAGAACGGAGACATCATGCCGGGTGTAAACCGCGCATCTCCCAGCCCGGCCATCCCGCGGTGGTGGGGTCGCAAGACCCTTGTACCCCGGAGGGCGGGCAGGGGGCACGCGCCTAGCATGGTCTCCTGCAAAAAAATAGCTAACAGGGAGCGGGACGAGACGAGCCTCCGCAGCTCCTCCCAGTTGGCCCGGAGTCCACGGCAATTCCATTGAAGGAATATGCCCTCCAGGCCTAGCTCGGAGGAGACGCGGGGGCCCTCCTCGAACTGAATACCCTCACGGGAATGGCCGTACGCTTCCCGGGGGCAGAACCCCGGGCGCTGTTGGCCGGACAAAGCGCTGGAGGCGCTGTCGCCTTCGAGGACTTATTGGGGGAGGTTGGGCTCACCATGCGAGTCTTTTCCTCCCTCCGCCTCGAAACCCTAGGCGGGCGCTGCGGCTTCGGAGGCGGGGGGCTCTCTTTTCGAGGAACCACCGTCTCCGAGCCACTCGCTCCACCTCGGGGTGTGGGCGAAGGAGCCGAAGCTCCTTTGTTGCTGTCCTCCTTTCGGGGGACAGCTTTAGTAACCCCCGAAGATGGCCTAGCGACCATCTTCAGGGGTGTTGCCTCCTGTGAGTCTAACGACTCGGTGGAGGCGCGTGGCCGTTTCGCCTTACGGGAAACGGTCACGCTAGGGGAAGAGGGGGGAGCCCTGGTTTTAGCCGGGGCTGGGTATGAACCCTTTTTGCCGCCAGCTTTACCAGGGGAGCGCCCGGGTTGGGTAGAGCCCGCAGAAGGGCTCCGAATGGGCGCGGAAGCAACCGTGCTCGTTGGCCTGGATGGGCCAGGAGCAGAGGGTGCCTTTCTAACTACTGAGGCATATGACGTCCCAGGCAGAGCTGGGCGCGTGAGGACCAAGTCCTTAGCCTCGCGGAATGAGAGTCTATCCTGGGCCTGAACGGCCAGGATTTCTTTCTCCAGGAGATATGCACCACATTGCTTCGAAGAAGCAGGGTGCGGCTCTCTGCAATTGACACACTTGGCCACACACGATTTGGACTTATCGTGTGCGACCTTGGAGCAATTTACACATACTTCGGGTGACCCCGACTTTGCACGTCTACATGAGCGATTCGTATGGCCGAAGCGGTGACAGTAATAGCACCGCCGCGGAAGTGGCACGAATGCCTTCACGCGGTAGCGGTACCAACCGGCACGCACCGACTCAGGGAGCTTGTCACAGTCGAACGTGACGAAGAGTGTAGGGGTGGGTCTCGAGGCCCCTCCCTGTTTTCTCATCACACGTTTGACTTTGACCGCCCCATGGTCGGCCAGCTCTAGGGTGATGTCCTCAATGGAGTAGTCAACGAGTTCCCTCGCATAAACTACTCCTTTCACAAAGTTCATGGTAGAGTGCGGCGTCACACTCACCGGGGTGTCATGAAGTGTCCGAAGAGCACTTATCTTGGCCGCCTCGGCGGGATTCGCCGCATTCGCCAGAAGGCTGCCGTCCGAGAAACGGGTCACCTTCGGCTCTCTACCAATTGCACTAGCTAATTCTCTCCTCTGATGGATCATGTTGCCCTTGGACAACATGGTGCCATCAGTGGAGCGAATAACGAGGAAGCGTTTGAAGCCAGCGGGCTCGAAAACGCCAGGTAACCTCTGAATGAGGGGCCCCGATGTCATCGAGGCTCCGCCCTGTGCACTCTTGGTCTTAGTCTTAGTCAGGGGCTCCGCACAGGGGGGGGGGGGGTAGAGGGGCCGGATGTGCCGATCTTGGCTTGGTCGCCTACCAAAGTGGCAGCAGACCCATCCGTCCCCGCAGCCCCCGCGGATGGAGAGGAGCCCCGAGTCTTCTTTGTCTTTCTAGTCTTTTTCTTTTTTGGAGAGGAGGGCGGGGAATGAACCCGCTTCTTACCTCCGCTTCTCACCTTCTCACCCCTTACGGGGTGTAAAACTGAAAAGAAACACATTATGAATATAAACAAAGCTAAAGATGGAAATCTTATCGATAACTCGAGAGAAAGAGCCTACTGAGATGGGTAAATAAAGATGAAAAAGAGAGAAAATAAGATAAGTGGGAAAGGTTGGTTTTTAGATGAGGCGGATAAGAAAAGCAGAGTGGTCATTGTTAAGAGTGGGCCTCCTAAGGGACTGACTTAATAAAAATGGATTTACAGATTCAGAGGTTTGTTTCAACTTGAGCGCTGATTTTAAAATCGCATAGTGTGGTTTCAGTTTGCGAATTAACAATGTGGTTCTGAATGGGAGGAAATTCCTCGGATTTGAGGCAGTTTGTTTGTTCTGCTGTTATTGCCTAGATGAGAACAAACTAGATCACGCAACGAGCGCACTGTACTTTCGACAAAAGGGCTTCTTTGACACTGAAGAAATATAAATAAATACATGACACAATTACGCAGACTACTGGAGAACGAGTCTTTTACATTAAAGAGAGCCTATTAACATTTTGTTGGAGTAGTTTATTATAAAATTTAGATATGAATATTGATATGGGAGAACCTTTTAGTTTCTTCACGGAAGGGGCAATTAAGAGGACCTAGTTCAGGGAGGGAGATAAATTTATATCCCCCTCTCTCTTTCCTCTTCTACCTTCTTTCTCCTGTATTATATGATAGTTAGAGTGCGCACCTTTCCTGAATCTGTCTTCAACCTATAAATACTTATTATCCCGGGCAACGCCCTAGAAAAAAAGTCTGACTTAATTGCGATATCATATTTTACCCAGGCAACGACGGGTATCTCTGCTAGTATATATATATATATATATATATATATATATATATATATATATATATATATATATATTATATATATATATATATACCGGACTTTGCAAACAATTCAGTTACACTCGGTATTTCGATCTTTCGAAAGGTTTACGTGTGTGATAGAAAAAGTTCTGCTTAAAGTTCGACTTTCCAACACGTGCCATTAAAACGTCTTTTCCTTTGTGTGTCGAGATGAAAGTTAAAAGAATCAAGATCTCTGCTCTCCTGCGCGCGAGCCACAACAAGTCCGACATCGCCAAGCGGGTCAATGTCAGCCAGATGACCGACCATCCACAGAGTCGCGGAAAGACTCAAGAATGAAGACGACGTCAAAGATCGACCACTTGAAGCAAACCTCAAGTTGTCAACCGTTTGGCTGTGAAAAAGGCCTTCGAAAGTGCTCCGAAGCTCATAATAATTCGCGCAACGCGAAGAAGAACATCTCGGTGGCCACGGTGGCCAGGGCGATTAAGGAAGAGGGCGGCAAGAGCTTGAGGTGCGGGGAAATGCCTCTGCCTACCGACTGTATGCGAGATCAACGTCGGGAGTGCTGTTGTCGCCTTTTCAACGACTTGAAGTGTCATGGCGCTCGAATTCTCATTTTTTCTCATAAAAAAACCTTTGCGCACAAAATCAACCACAAACAGAACGACCGCGTGATAAGCTCTGGCCAAGACGTATCCGAATACCGATACGTGTCTAACTCCATCAAACTTATCATTGTATCTTTTGTTGAGACCGTACCGTCGTAACGAGTGTAACAGGACATTTGCAATACCCGGTATATATATATATATATATATATATATATATATATATATATAATGAAAATTAATGCAATATCGCAAGAAGAGATGAGGAATTAAACCACATTCTCCGAAGACAATTTAATTCAGAACAGTTTCGGTGTATCTTACACCCTTTTTCAACTGACACTGGATAGAAAATATAAGAAAAGTGCTTATAAACATAACACAGGTTCAGGTCGTGAAAGAACCCCTCTTTTTTCCCCCCAATCCCCTACTTGTGGCTAATCTGGAGGGGGGGGGTAGGCCTAAACATATTGAAGGGCTGACATTTTACTATTTTGTTTATTTGCTTTCGTATTACAGGATTAAAAGAAAATTGACCCTCAGATAGATTTAAATTAGGAACTGACGACATCAAGCTCGATTCTACGATTCTTCTCTTAACATAGTTAGCCGATTTAAATACCATTTTACTTGCATTGAAATCGATCGAATGATTCAAGTCTCTAACATGGCAAAATATTCCACTGCTTTGGCTGCCCACTCTAATATCTCTTCTGTGTTCATACAATCTCTTGTCTAGATTTCTCCTCGTTTCCCCTATATAAACTTTATGGCAATCGTTGCATGGTATTGCATATACTCCTATGTTATGATGTTCTTTGGGTTTCCTGGCAATCATCAATTGGTTTAAGGAATTATTATATTTAAAGGCTAGATTAATACCCGCTTTTCCAAATATGTCCTTTAATCTATGTCCTTTAATGTAGCAGGAATATGAAGACCCAGATGATTAGACTAATCATTTTTGGCCCGACGTTTCGGACCTTCACTAGGATCATCTTCAACGACTGTATCGACTAATGAGAAGCGGAAAGAATATTAACGATAACAGTTAAAAGAATGCATTATATAATGGCTAACAAAGCGGATGAAGACAAGTTAAAATAATAAAATTGACAATTATTGAGATTAAAGTAAAAACACAAATTAAAATATATAGATTTAATTTATACTATCCTGAGTAATTTCGAAAAATAATAGAAAGAAATGAAGTTATAACATAAACTCACTTGAATATCAAATATTAATGGTAACTGGAGTAAACAATAAAATAACCTATTATATCAAATTATAAAAAAAACGAAAAACCCGAAAACAAATTAAACAGAGGGACTAACCTTTATCGTGGGAGTTGAGAAATCAACTTACTAAAGCTATAAAAACTACTAACGAGATTTGTTCGGTTGGTCGGTTGGCTAGTTAATCTATTGAAGTGTTGGTTGGTTATATAGTGAATAGTTTAATTGAGGAGGAGTAATTATTTAGGTTTGGATTTATTTTATTGATGTACAGTAACTCTAAGATTTTTAGATCGAGAGAAGTTAAGGCTGAAGATAAAATGGTAAATGAATCAGAATTAAGAGGATGATGGTGATACTCAGAGTGTTGCCTGATAGAAGAGGCTTCAGGTTTAGAATGGGAATACCAGTCCTATAAGACAAACATATAAACATATATATATATATATATATATATATATATATATATATATATATATATATATATATATATATATATAAATAATCCTCATTCAATCCATTTAGCAAGAAGATTATCAAACTTTGTTGGAAATTTTAACTGCAGAGAATAAAAAATGAATTCTGTTATTTTTAATCTCTAACATTTCGGGCTTAAACTAAAACCGTCCATGAGTGCCAAAAAAATGAGTTCTTGGTCGACAATGATTCTTGTTCGGGGGCGTCCAGCCTTCTCATAGGAGCTGAGGGGGCGTGCAGCCCAAAACAAGGTCGTCTCGTAACCAAGGCCAACTAGTGAGATTCAGAAGCGCCCGAAACCGGATCATTCTCGATCACTATTTTTTTTCGCTCCACCGAGGAAGAGTTTTGGTTGAAATCCGATCGCTTAGTTAATAAAAAAAATTGAA
Source organism: Ceratothoa steindachneri (assembly GCA_963969495.1). Classification (NCBI taxonomy): domain Eukaryota; kingdom Metazoa; phylum Arthropoda; class Malacostraca; order Isopoda; family Cymothoidae; genus Ceratothoa; species Ceratothoa steindachneri. The sequence continues at coordinate 56,711,127 of OZ018322.1, forward strand.
ACAGTTTTAATAAAGTCTTTCTTAAATAAAGTCCGACCTATTTGGCCTTTGAAACCGCATTTTTCAACCCCATTTTATTACGGTTTTTTTAATTCTTTGTTTAAACGCCAATTTAATCCATTTTAAAGTAAAAGAAAAAATATTAAATATAATAAATATTTTATTTGTTAATTATTAACCCACTACAAAAATTTATTCATTCTGAATTTCTTTCTTCAAACCGCTTCTTTCTTTTAACAACCGGAAATTCTTCAATTTTTCTTCTTCTTTTTCTTTAACTCCTCGACGCGGTTAAATTAGAAAAAGACTTGGGAGTATTAGTCTCAGACGATTTTAAATTCTCGAAGCAATGCGCGGATGCGTGTAAAAAAGCAAATCGCGTTTTAGGTTATATCGCGCGTAATTTCACCTTCAAATCTAAGGATGTAATTTTACCTTTATATAAATCCCTTGTGCGGCCACTTCTCGAATACGCTGTTCAATTTTGGGCTCCATATTTAATGAAAGATATCGCGCAATTAGAAAGAGTGCAGCGTAGGGCTACGAAATTAATTCCAGAGCTGAGGAATAGATCATACGAGGAAAGGCTCAGGGCTTTAGATTTGCCATCGCTAGAACGCAGAAGATTACGTGGCCAGCTAATAGAAGTATTTAAAATACTAAAGGGTTTCTCAAACGTTGACTTTCGCAATCTGTTCGAACTGGATCATAGGGGAAATACTCGTCAGCACGGGTTAAAATTAGTGAACAAGCGTTTTAACACTAGTATAGCCCAAAACTATTTTACATTTAAAGTTACTCAAAATTGGAATCGGCTGCCCACCCACGTAGTAGATAGCACTTCGGTTAATATGTTCAAAAATCGTCTCGACGTGCATTTGAATAGTTTAAATATAACGTAGTTGAGCACTGTGAATGAATTTAAACGTCCTTGCAGAGAGAGAGTTTGGAGCGGAGGCTTAAGGATATGAAATTATGATGACTAAAAATGATGCCGGCGATTCTCTGCATGTGTAGCTTAGATGTCCCATTTCTTTTCCGCCTATCCTATAAGTAGTCTCTATCCCTAAATTAGCTTTTCACCACTAGCAGTCGAGTGGCTGCGGAAGATGAGAAGAAAAACTTTCTATCTCCCCCGACCCCTAGTTTGATTAGTTAAAATTGCACGATAATGTACACATGTAGATAAGTGTGTACAGTAGATAGTATTAAAAAAAAAAAAAAAAAAAAAAATAGCATGTTAGAGATACACTCGTAGATAAGGGTGTATCGTAGTTTTTGATTTAGTGTAGCGGACTAGCCTCGAGCGGACCTTAGGGTCTTTGCTGGTCCTAGATTCTGTAGTTCTGTAGTTCTCTTCTTCTCCATCTTCTTTTCTTCTCCTTTTCGATCTCTTCTTCTCCTCTTGCTCCTATTCATTCTCTTACGTCTCTTCCTTTTCTCCTTTTCCTCCTGTCTTCGTCTTTTCTTTTCTCCTCTTTCTTATCCATCTCATATTCCTTTTTTTCTCTTTCTTATCCATCTCCTATTCTTTTTTTTCTCTTTCTTATCCATCTCCTATTCCTTCCCTTCTCAACTCCTCCTCTTTCTTATTCTAATCCTTCCTTTTTCTTTTCTTTTCCTGCTCTTCAATCTTTTCTTCTCTTACTCCTATTTATTCTATGGTTATCCTTTTCTACTTCTCCTCAACCTCCTCTTCTACTATTCTTCTTCTTCTCCCGTCTCTTCTTCTTCTCATACTCTTCCTATTCTTCTTCTTCTTATCCTCATCTTTTCCTTAAAGTTCTCCTTCTACTCCTCTTCTTCTTTATTCACTTCTTTCTTCTCTTCTTCTTCTTCTTCCCTCATTCTTTTTCCTCTCCTCATCCTCACATTCCTTCTCTTCTTATTATCGTATTCTCCTGATCTTCTTCTTTTTCTTCTTCTTCTCATGCATCATCATCATCATCATCACTGACTCTATAATTTAAGAAGGAGATTTTTAGGAGTATTTGAATAATAATTTCATCTTAGTTTGGTTATGACTTATGTTTTTTATCAAAGTTATTTCTAATAATTCTTTTATAATATCCAAAGACAAAATGGTGAAGTTCAGAAATAAATATAAGTATCGAAATTTTGTGGATTTTTTAAAACCCAAAGAATTACAAATGAAGTTCGAAAATTTATTTTTATATGTTTTCTTCTATAACTATATTTTAGCAACGTGAAATTTTGAAAGGGGGGAAATTTAGTTTAGAGTTCTTTTTTTTTTTAAATATTATAATTGGCGAAGTTCAGAAAAGTTCTAAAACTTTAACCATGGCTAATTTTTTTATATTTTAAATTTTAATCTTAATAGCGAAGCGCAAGCTCGCCCCGCCGTAAGGGGGAGTGGCGAAGCCATTGCTTGGTTTCTTTCTATTTAACCCATCCCCAAATTCCCTTTCTTAAAATATATTGTTAAGGACAAAAGCAGATGCTTCTCCACTCCTCATTTAGCTCTACTCCTTTTTAGGTGCTTGCAGCTATTTCATCCTGATAAAGATTAGAATTTAAATTCTATTTTAGAAATAATTAGGATAAAAATTTTGAAAATACATAAAAATAAAATAAAAAGCAGCCATGGTCAAATTCTTATAAAATTTCTTAACTTCATCAATTATAATAATAATAATAATAATAATAAACTGCAAAAACATACCAGGTCGATCATGGACTAAGCAAAAAAAAATTTAACACTTTTTCACTTTTTTACCCCAAAAGTTACTTCGCATTATAAAAAAAAATTAATAACACAAAAACTAATTAAGTTATAAAAGTGGGTGATATATAAAATGGAAGAGGAGATCTTGGGGTTTTATTGTGGGGCAAAAGTTACTTCATATTTTTAGTGTGTATCTATAATACGTATATAGAGAATATAATACACAATAATACCCGACTAATTATTAACCCAGGATGGCAAGATACAGCAAAGAACAGCGAGCAAGAATTGTGCCTACTTATTTAAAACATAATGGATCAATTGTTACTGTGCAGAGGGACTTTAGAACAGCATTTAATTAACAAAACAGTTCCTCGAGGCATTGCATTCTTGCAATGGTATAAAGGTTCAGAGAATCCGGGTCTACAGGTGATAAAGAACGTTCTGGTAGACCGAGATCTGTATTAAATGCAGGTGTCATTCAGTGTGTTAACCAGTGTTCAACAACAGCCACAAACGTCAACTAGGATATGTTCCAGTCAACTAGAAATTTCTCGAACATCATTGCAACGCATCCTAACAAAAGAATTAAAACTTCATCCATACAAAATTCAAATAACTCAACAATTAAATATTGCAGACCATCAAAAAAGAATCAACTTTGCACGCGCATTTTTGGGACTAACAAATGGTCCGACTTTTACCTCGCACCTAATCATGTCCGATGAAGCCCATTTTCACATTACTGGATACGTTAATAAACAAAATTGCAGATTCAGGTGAGCTGAAAACCCCATGATAATTCACGAGCAGCCTCTTCATGCACATAAAGTTACGGTCTGGTGCGGCATAACCAGTTCGAGAATCATTGGTCCCTACTTCTTCGAGGATGCTGACGGAAAAACAGTGACAGTAACAGGGGACACTTACAGAGAAATGATACAAGATTATTTAAACGCCAGAACTGGAAGATTTGGATATGCACGATATGCGGTTTCAACAAGATGGGGCGACACCACACACAGCGAGAGAAACCATGGCAACACTAAGAGCAGCCTTTCCTGGTCAGTTAATTTCACGTTTAGGTGACGTTTCTTGGCCACCACGATCACCTTATTTTACCCATCCAGATTTTTTCCTTTGGGGATACCTTAAAGAAAAGGTACTTTTACGGCAATACTTTTACGGCATACTTTTAACTGTGATCAAAGCGGTGCTCGCTGCCTCAGTGTGCCTGGTTCGAATCGCCTCCCTGCACGGATTTTTCGAAAAAGGTAATAAAAATATTACTGCAAGGAAAAATATTATTACGTTTTCTCTTTCAATGTGGTTTAATGGATTCATATATATATATATATATATATATATATATATATATATATATATATATATATATATATATATATATATATATATATTATATATATATAAATATATATATATATATATATATATATATATATATATATATATATAAATATATATATATATATATATATATATATAAATATATATATATATATATATATGTATATATATATATATATATATATATATATATATATATATATATATAAATATATATATATATATATATATATATATATATATATATGTATATATATATATATATATATATATATATATATATATATATATATATATATATATATATATATATATATATATATATATATATATATATATATGTATATATATATATATATATATATATATATATATATGTATATATATATATATATATATATATATATATATATATATATATATATATATATATATATATATATATATATATATATATATATATATATATATATATATATATATATGCGATGTCCTGCAGGAAAAATGAAAAGGTGCTTCCAAATACTTTCGAACTTTATTCAAAACGAGATTGACAAATTAAGCGAATAATTTGAAAAGCCAATCTTTGTCGGGATGTGTGTCATCCATCTTGATACGCGAAGCGTAGCAGTGATGAAAAGAAATCATCGTCTCTGCCTCGAGCGACTTTCTGTGCTCGAAGCAGCGCCCCCCGTACGCTCTCTCTCTCTCTCTCTCTGCCCCCTCGTCGAAATCCGCTTGTTAACGTCTCAAAATTGGACGAGACTGAGGCTTAATTGACGGGGCGCGTTTTCAGCCCTCCAATTGTACAGGTCGGGGCCATGCGCGAAGGCGGGTTGGGATAAGGCGACAAATTGGCGCGGAATAACGTAATGACGCTCTCTCTCATACGGTTGCCAAGTTCGTACCTACGGGGGTTTCAGTGCTTATGTGCGTACTTGTAAGGGGTTTGGAAAGTCACCCCGGATGATGTCTTTTAAGATGAATACCAACGAAAGCATCTCCACAGGATTTGGAGAAAAAAAAGTTAGCTTGGGTAATTAAAGAAAGACTAAATATGTGGAAAATTAATAATGACAAAAAGTGATAAGAGGAGACTACTTGGGATGCTTTTCTTGCTATTGCTTAAAAAAGTGTACATTGTTGTGACCAACGAGGGATTTAAACAATCTGAGAAATAATGAAAGGAGGTGACAAATGAACGAAAAGGTAAATAGGCGAAGAAAAGTGAAGAAGATTGAAGTCCTCAAATCACAAAAACAAACCTTAGTAACGCTATATACTGATGCTGCCAGGGGAGGGGGGGGGGTTATAAATCGCCAGAAAGTTCGTAGAAAGAGAACATGTACTCAAATGTACGGATTGTATTAAGTACTTTTAATCTTAAATCATCATTCGTGTATGCGTCCTAACACAAGTGTTTTGATGGTTCCTATGTTTTCCTGACACGTATCGTTTTATGTTTTCTTTTAGAACTTGCGAGATGTAGTAAGGTTTGCTACATCCTCCTTACTGCAGCCGGAATATGTTGGATCGCGTGCCCTCCGTGCCCCAAAGCACAGAGAAGCGATTTCTCTCAGTTCATCGCACTCTAAGAAGTCAACTCGAAAATGTTTCGAAATCTCTTTGAAACTTTCAAAACACTTTTTTTTCTTGTTTTAAGTGTTCAATTACGTTTTTGCCTACCCAAATGTACATCTTCCCTCCCAAAGGTATTAGGATCTGTCACACCTCATTCTGCTTACAACGTACGAGAATTCAAGGAGGTTCCTAAATTTCTTTTTCGTCTAAATTGCATTTTGGTAGTGGTAGTAATTAAACGTGAATTATAATTATTTTATACCCATTTTTTTTTCTCATTTCACCTATGCATTTACTTACACATGCGCGGGTCGAGTTTCGAACCCTCTCATTTGTATCTATCTTGGTTCGTTTTCCTTCGAGGATTAATTGCATGTTGAGGTGGTTCTGACCCACTCGAACATGAGTTCTGGTTACGAAACGGCTGTTACTCGACTTTGGTATTCAAGAAAGAGCAATTTCAACGATCCTACTAATGTTCCTGGCCTGTCCCTTAAACTTTTTCGGTTCTAGGACGAATCGACTTACAACTTCTGGAAAACATCGAGCGACATTCTAAATTGTTCATCTACCAGGATCTCCCTAAAGTTTCTGGGAGAGAATAATAACCTGTCCTTATGGAATTAATGGTTCAGGTATGATCAAAATGAGTCAGTGATACTGTCAGGAGATTATGAATGCCAGTCTGAGTATTTGATATCAGGAGTCCATCCAATCAAGATGTGTAATATTTCTATTACTGTGCACTCACACATTATCTTGGAAAAAAATGCGTTAGCCATCATTGAACACTGGTTGCAACCATGGATGGATGCCCTTTTTGTCATTAATTTGAGGAATGGTCACCGGACACAGGTACTCACTGTCGGATCCGGAGACTGTCAAGATATTGACCTCGACCGATGTGAAGGTCAGAGAAATCGGGTCAGGGCATTAACTTATGACGACTAAGAAGCCTGACATGAAAGGGTATCGATGGTAACCATCCAAGAGTGAAGAAATAGAAATATAGTGGAAACATAAAAATTTCCTCCCTAAACATTCAGGTCGGGTAGGGCGTGTAAGGAATAACTTAGTAACCTCCCTAACTCTCTTCAGCAGGCGAGTAGGCTACCTTCAGGAACGTCACCATATCCCCCCCGGGCAGGTTCAAAGGTCTCTCGGTCTTTCGTGCTTGCGCTAAGTTAGGATGGGGAAAGTCTAAGAGGTGTTTAGCTTTATCGTGATCTTGGAAACTTCTGATGCATGTTGTAGCTACTTTGCTTTTAATTTGATTCACCTTTGTCGGAGGGTGAATTGTATGACATGATTTGCGGGTGGATGCTGCCAATCAGTTTTGTGTAACCAGTTGTTCTAGTGTGTTTATGTATAGATGGAGTGTTCTGGTGGCTGTATGATTTGGGATATTGTGCTTCTATTTAAATGTCGTTGCAGTTAATCCACATCAATGGGCCAACCGAGTAGATGTTTGGAATGTAGAGTATATGTGATGTGAGAAAGAGGGAAGCTGTAGTCAATGTGTTGAAAAGAGGGAGATTACAGAAGTTTACTTTGTGTGCGACAATAATGTATTTGAATGAAGAGTTTGTGTGGGAGGAGTGAATGGAGTGCGATCGGATGTGAATAGGGGTGTTAGGAGTAAAAAAGGGTGTAGTGGGGCTTTTGAGTGACTAGTTGCATAATGCAATGGTAATGTATGAATGTGTGAGCACCAAAGTTATGTGGGATAAACTGAGACTTGCAAGGTCGAACTTGTGTGTGGTTGAAATGAATAGACCACGTAACGTTAGAAGTAAAGCTGAGAATGAGTGGTTCTGGAGTGACTTGGGGTGTGTGGTAGATGAAGTAGATTGCGTCCACAAGGTTTTAAATAGAGAAGTCTCAAGAGCGATCATGTTTGAGTGTAGAATGTGATAGGAAGCTGCATGCGAGTATGCTGGTGCAAAACATCAGTGTATGGGAGTCAGACTGTGCTATGGAATGAGCAGGAGAGAGAGCTAGAGGGAAAGAAGTGCAATTGTACAATTCAAGAGGGGGGATTTGTGTGCGGAGGGTAGATAGGGTAAGAGGATGTTTATAGTGGTAAGAAGGGTGTGAACGAGGTTGTAACTGAGAATGTTCTGAGGTGGTATGGACATGCAAGAAGAATGGATGAAAAAAGACTCGTGAACAGTTTATGCGAGTGTGTGAAGGTGTGCGGAGGGTTGAAAGATTACGTAAGAGGTGAGTTGATTATGCGAGTGTTTGAGAGAGAAAGTGCTGAAAGAGGAGCAAAGGGATGATATTATGTATGGTAGGTGCGCGTGAAAGGGAAGTGGTGAGGGTGCCTCAGGCCAGGGAAGTGCTCTTCGGCCCGAGAAAATAAGGGATGGCTTTGTGGCTCCATGAGGGACGCCATTGTGAAGATGAAGTTCGGTTGCCATTTTTGTTGTTGTTGTTGTTAAGGTAATTTGTCGGAGCTTTTGTTTATGTCTATTAATGCGAGGAGTGTGCGAGAGAGGGTAAGAGGTATCTGGAGGATATCTCAAATGTGTTGGGCAAGATAAGGTTGGGAGATTTGGGGTAGGGTGGTCGTCTCTGAAACCGTGTTGTGTTTGAGAGGAGGTGTGGCTGAAACTATTCTTTTGAGTATTAGTTTTCAATGTTTTTTGATAATGTGAACAGTAGTGAAATGGATCGGTATGGATTGTGTTGTGTTGAAACCTTGCCTGGTTTCAATATTGGTACGTGTGCTGTAATCCAGATTGAGGGAATTATATTGATGTGTCAAGACTGGTTGAACATTTCTGGGAAGGATGAGATTTCTGTGTTCCCGAGGTGGTTTAGATGTTTGGCAGCTTGTCAAGACCTGAGGCTTTGGAGTTAAGTGGAGGTGGGCTTTGGGCTTTGGGCTTATTTTTAGGTCTCTCTGGATTTGTCTATTTTGTCTATGCGTGGAAGGGAAGCTGGCGGTTGGGTAGGGTTTCATAAGTATATTGCAGTGTTGTTTTGGTTAGGGTTATTTTGTTGTTGCGGGTAATCAGGGATGATTGTGTGGGATGTATGATGTGTACATTTAAGGTTTTCCAGAGTTGCGTTGAGTCCGTTTTGTGATTCATTGTACTTATTCATTGAATCCAGTTTTCCGTTTGTTGTTGTGATCTTAGTTGGTGAGGTGAAGACCAATTTATGTCCAGAAATGGTGCAATAACCTCATTAAGGTAAACCGGAAGAGGTGAAAAGATACAGATAAAAAAAACAATTTAAAACAGCATTAAAATATTTTTTTTAAATCCGCCCATCAGGCAACTGTAACCCGTAACTCGCCCACCAAAATGACAAAAACCATGCACTCAACAACAAAAAAGGTCAGGTCAAAGGATCAAATCCAACAAAATGGAGGAAGCCACCTTCAAAAGGTCAGATAGCCACAAGTGTGTGCACACAAAACCGTCTTGAGTACAAAAGACAAAGGGTAGCGAGCTCACTCGTCCCGCTACTGGGACAGGTAACGTGCGCGAAGATGTTCCAGATTGGGACACTCAAAAAGAGAGTACCGTACAGTCTGGTACAGTCAGGGGGAGAGCTAAATCATCGCGGTGAGGTACAAGGGAACGTCCCATCAAAGAGTAGTGCGTCCTACGAGTGTGGCCAATTCGAAGAAGAGAGAAAGCGACCTGAAGCCGCTGGGACATTGGGGGTACGTTCACAGGGTACTCAACTTTAAGTTCCTGTCGACCGTCTCCCATCTTCTTTGCCAGGCCACTCGGAGGGCTGATCGGATTCCTGTCATGTAGTCAGGGTGAGGAAGAGCGAAACGCAGATCTGGTCGCTTAGTCCTCGTGGATTCTTTGGCGCCCTCATCAGCGCGATCATTCCCGCAATCTCTATAGGTCCAGGAACCCAGCAGAAGATAATCTCGACAACCTCTAGAATTTATGCAGGCCTTCTTGACGGTCCCCTTGTTTAACTGGGTGAAAACTGTGGATCCTGGACTTGAGCTCACCATGGTGGTGCAGGGGGGTTTGTTGGCCTCTCTCTCTTAACCCCGTCTCACACAGAATATTCCAGGGATTTACAGTCTGGGAAGTTAGGAGGCCAGATATTTTGAATGATGTGGTCAAATAAATTTTCGAACAGCCATGAAAACTGCGTCATCTTCCTAGTGTAGCCTCGTGCAGAATCTTGTTGCCATACTCGTACGAATGGCCTTCCACCGGCCACCTACTAGGTCCAGGACAACACTAACTTCTCCAGGCACTTGATGTAACCTTACGGGAAGATAAACAGTGGCATAACGTGGCCTTTGCCTCAGACCACCCCACTGACAACTTTGTTTTGATGACTCTCGATACATCTTTGGGGGACAGAGCAAGCAAGCGGTTGTTTAGAAGAACCAAAGCCTGCCAGTCTTGACTGGATGCTTCAGTTTATTCACGAGCTTCGCAGCACGTTCCCTCCGCTTGTCTTTCTACTTCTATGACAGAAGCTGGCCCTTTCTAATCTTGTCTGATTAGTCGCGGATGTCCTGATGCACTATCTCCCTGATGAGAGACAGTGACACTCCCTTGTCCCTGGCCATGGATCTCATTAAATTGATGGGATCGTTGTCAGCGGTGGCCTAGATCTCCACGACAAATTTGGGCATTTCTTTTGTATCAAGACGCTTAGACTAAAGTTTTTGACCCGTCATACCCTATTAATTACAACTTAACTCATCCAATTATTTCTTGATATTCTGCACATTCTTCAGACTAACATCCAAGCACTCGGATATCTTCGCATTAGAGCTCCCGGTGTGAATCCCTAGCAGCACAGCTTGACTTTTCCAATTTTTTGGACTATTAAATTCAGCCATGGTATTGCTTCCTTTACTATTGGCGATGCCCAACTGAGTCCACTTTGATGTGAAGAAGAGAGAATCGATGCCATTCAACACACATGCGCGGAATTAAGAGTTGCCAACAGGGAAAAATTATCCCCGCTACCCTGTAGTGGAGTGCTTTGGAAAAGATTTTTAGGAAAGGTATTCTAACTTTATGTCATTTTATTAAAAAAATAAGCGTTGTTTACTAGATTGAAATCGTTATTTCTAGTACGAGAATCGATGCCATTCAACACGCATGCGCGGAATTAAGAGTTGCCAACAGGGAAAAATTATCCCCGCTACCCTGTAGTGGAGTGCTTTGGAAAAGATTGTTAGGAAAGGTATTCTAACTTTATGTCATTTTATTAAAAAAATAAGCGTTGTTTACTAGCTTGAAATCGTTATTTCTAGTGAGTGCTCTATTATCTAGCTAAAATATTGACTCATTAATTACGTCAATCGAGGCTGGACACGTTTCAATATTATAATGTCCTTTGGCATATATGAAAACCATAATTGTACCGCTTACCAAAAATGAGGAATTACGAGTAAAAGCACTTTTGCGAGACTAAAGTGGATTGTTTCGAAAGTTTTAGATCATTTGAGATTTAAACGTTTAAATCCTTTTCCATATTGATCGTGTTTAAACCTAAAGGCCTATATCGTAAACTCATCCGGATTGTCATACCCATGGGAATTATCATGACCTATGGGCATTGCTTTGCACTTGTACAGGTATAATTACACCTGCTCTCGTTCCAAATATTTTACTACTAGGTCTTTTTGAAAATTTTGAGTATCTATGATATTTTGCCTGTATAGTCAGTTTCGTATTATCGCGAAATTTTGAATCTTTACAAAATAAATTTATGTCAAGGTCGTGTGTTTATCTATCTATATATATATATATATATATATATATATATATATATATATATATATATATATATGCAGTCATTCAAAATTATCCATCATCACAGGACTTTTTAATGGGAACAAAAAGGGATCAGAATTAATGAGAGATATTTAAATCACCTTCGATTTTCTGATGAAATAATTATATTTGCCTAAAATTCAGAAGAATTACAGTCAATGATAGCAGAATTAACACGAGTCACCCTCACAATTGGACCACAAATTATCTATAGTTTTCAAAGGATGCAGTAATTAGGATATATACAAGAATATGTATATTTAGGAGAGCTTGTGACTCCTGATGGGAACACAGAAAAGGAATTCAGTAACATAAAAAAATTAGGCTAGAGGCCTGTAGAAAGGTAACCACATCTTCAGGAGCAATATTTTACTTTATAGAAGTGAAACTATAACAATGAAAAAAAAAGCACGAAGAAAATTAGGAAAGCTCGGAGAAACATGTAACTAGTAATCGGCAAGGGCCATGACAGAAATACTTGAATAGGTACCCACTCTCTAAAGCCCTTCCTAAATTGATGGTTATGCACTCTGTAAAGACTGTGGCCTTGAAAAGAACATACTAATGTCCTCCTCCTCCTTCTTCTTATTATTATTATTATTACCCGAGTGTGGACGGAGAGACTTGTAAAAGACATTTGATCAATTGTATTTGTGTGTCTCCCCTGTACCTCTTAAATGAGTTCACATTACATTTCCTGTTGTCCATCGTGGCTCAGAAGTAATGCTCGCCCTTCGGTAGAGGCTGATTTTTCATCATTCGAGAGGCACGCTATTATGCCTTATTGAACTTATATCACAAAGGGCTAAACAAAGGACGGATCAGCCTAGCTCACCGTCCCTGCCTCTCTCCCTGTCAAAAATTTGAGTTAGCAGGGCAGGGAAGGTGGTGTGAGGGTGAAGGCTTAGTACTTCCCTGTAGTCTTCTGAAGCATTACTACTCAGAGCTTCATCAGACTCAAGCCGAAGTGGTTCAGGACGTCGGAATGAGAGAAAGAGGAAGAAGATAAGTTAAGGATAAAACAGCTCGAAGAAAAGTATAGCTTAAAGTAAGATTCAAACCACCTAGTCTACAGCTAATATCACTTTATATTCACTAGTGTTTTCTGATTCATGTCTCAGTTGTGTTCTTCAAGTTTCATGTGTGAATAAGATAAAAAATTAGAATGAAATTTGAAAGACGGTAGAAATTTCAAAGGGTTGCCAGTGTGCCTGGAGTTCAGGTTTCTCTCTGTCCATTGTTAAAAATTATGGTTTAGAAAATTTTAAGTATAGCAATTATGTATTAGTGATGTATTTATATGTATTGTTTGTTTGTTTTTTGTTGTTAGGCGTTCTAAACGTTCTTTTGCTTTCACTTATTATTTCTTTATCCTTAATCTGGTTATGTCTGTTTAGTAAATTTTACCTTCGTGATGATGTTAATCACTTTGAAAGTCCTTTTTCAGTTTACAGATTATTTGGTTAAGTTCAGTTAATATTTATTTTCGGGAGATTTTCGTGATCGGGTATGTCTAGGTTCGTCGCATTTCCTCCTTCTTCATCTATTTGATATAATGGTCTGGATATGCTTGTGAGGAGTCGGTGAGAACTCAACCCTACTGGTTGTGCTATCTGATTTGCTAATTCTCTGCCTATTTCAATGACTGTTTGATCTTTTTGCCATTATTTTATTTTTTGTCTTTTATCTTCGGTTCTTCTAGAGTTTGTAATTACATATATTGCTTTGTTTTAGATCCTTTTAAGTGTGACCAGATTAATTTTAGAAATATGGTATGTACAATATAAGTTACTATTGTCGAGTACAACATCCCAGATTGAATTCCCTCTTGATAGATCTTTCCCACAATTTTCATATTAAAGTTTCTTAGATAGTAGTTGAATTCCGCTTTTTCCTCTGTTTGCTCTTTCCGTTACGTGTTACTTGTAATTTGCAGCAGTAATTGTAAATCCCAGCACCATGCATTCGGTATTATACCTATACTTTTCACATTCTGCATATATGTCTGATAGAAGTTTTCTATAAATTGGCAATATTTTAAATTAATCTTGATTGGTATTTATTCTCCATCTTTTTGAGACTCGTTGATTCTTCTTATTTCTTCTGCCGCTATTCTAGCTAGAATTTCATCGTTCCTGTAAGGACAAACTATTAATTGGCTTAAGCCATCGAAGAATTGGATGGTTTGGCAGCCCTCATTGCTGTGTGGAGGTATATCGGCGGTCTAGATTGAATAGAGATGGGCTTAAAGACCCACCTTGGTAAGTTCGGCTTCAAACTTGAAGTTTTCTCCTTAGTGGTGGCCATCTCTATAAAGGCATATATTTCAATATAGTACAAGAAAGAGAAATTGGACGCGAATGAGCAATGAGACAAGAAACAGGAGTTTTTTAGAGGTAAGAGAAAGGGACATTAGAAGAAGACTAGAATCAAAGAGAGCAGAGGGCGGCACAATGAAGGCAATCCTTTACCGAGAAGACAGAGATAACGCCAGGGGAAAAAAGTTTGAAATTCCTGGCTGGGACTCGAACCCGGGTCTGCTGATTGCCGGTCAGATGCTCTACCGCTGAGCTACCAGGCACAGTGACTCTACTTCACCCAAAGCATTACCCGGGTTCGAGTCCCGGCCAGGAATTTCAAACTTTTTTCCCCTGGCGTTATCTCTGTCTTCTCGGTAAAGGATTGCCTTCATTGTGCCGCCCTCTGCTCTCTTTGATTCTACTCTTCTTCTAATGTCCCTTTCTCTTACCTCTAAAAAACTCTTGTTTCTTGTCTCATTGCTCATTAACGTCCAATTTCTCTTTCCTGTACACTATATTGTTATATAGTCTGCAACGCAAGGTTTCTGCACCTTTATTTCTGTCTTCAAAATTGTTTTGAAAGGTGGTTGTTATCACCCGCAGAACTTGCATTTGCTCCTTCTTCTATATATATATATATATATATATATATATATATATATATATATATATATATATATATATATATATATATATATATATATATATATATATAATACTACAATAACGAGTTTAACCAAACATTTAAATGAAAACTACACTCTTTAAGTTACATTTAAAGAACATACTCGTAGTTTACGCAACCAGTTTTGGCTTATGGTATCTTCAACTGCATATTATTAATGAGGAGAACGTAGTGCAAATGGAGCATATAAAGAAAGAGAACATACACCGAACAGAAATTGAATTGATCAAATGCAATAACAAAATCTTTAAGAAAACAGTGAAAGAAAATGACTGGGAAGGAGACAAATTAGGGAAAGGTCACTATTAAAAAGAGAAGATAAAGCTCAGTAATCCGATTAAATTGTCTGGGGGGTTTATGGATTCAGAAGGTAACAGGATTTGATATGTATTTATTGAATTTAGTTTGGCCTTCAGAAATATCCTAGATATCAATAACATCAATAGGAATCAATTCAGCGATATTTCTTTCAATATAATTGCTCGAGTTATAATTTTTGAATTGATCAGTTTTGCACAAATGAAATGCACAAAATAAAAGTGAACCTCTTCTAATTCAAACGGTGTGGTTATCTTATATGTATATATATATATATATATATATATATATATATATAGCTTGATAGCAGGAACGAGAAATGTTCGCACATAAGTCGTTTTAATTTAGTCGTCGAAAGAGTAGTTGAGTGATGTCAACTTGTGTCTATTTTGGCTAGCCAAACAAACCCTATATTAAAACCGGCAATAAAAATTTATCTGGTGCCAAAATTAAGATGAAAACCAATAAATTATTTTGACACAACATAAATCTAATAACTGAAAATAATTAAATATGTATTTTAAATTCCTAAAACTACTGAGGACAAGGCCGCTATCATGTCGACATTAAAATAATCCACAGTTCCATGTCTTGTTATCCTCAAAACATGGTCGAAATGACATTGAACGGGATCGCCACTTTGGTTTAATCAATAAGAGCATGTTGGCCAGATAATGAGTCGGGAGGACCTCTCTCACGTCCTCCTCTTAACCTTCTCCTGTCCTCGCTTCGTCTTTTGCAATGGTTTGCCTTCGAGATCCGCGGTTCTTGGCTGAAGCACTTCTCAGGACGGCCGCTTGCGGCTGGCGCTATTTGTATCTTGCTTATCGCTGTAATTGGCCGAGTCGTCACACAACTTTCGCATCCCGCCGACAAATAAATACCAGATAAAAGATATTCATACCTCTCCTCTACTTCAATAAAGATATATATATATATATATATATATATATATATACTCGTATATATATAAATATATTATGCAGAAGGTCTTCACAATAACTTGACTTTATTTTAAGATACAAAAAGATACAAAAAACAATAAATGATGGAAAGGATTCATTACAATTGATTTCACTCTCTTCAACTCGATGGCTGGCAAGAAGCAACTGCGTCAAGAGAATTCTTAATAATTGGGATTCTTTAAAACTTCCTTTTCAGCTTTCTTCCTCAATCTGTGATAAATATCTTGCAAGAAAACTCCACAGAATGTACTCAAATGCAGGAAATAAGCTGTATCAATTTGCCCTTTCAAAGTGAACAAGCTGATCATGGTAAAGTACTCAAAGAACTTGAAGATTGTACCCTTACTATGCTAAGAAGAATAATTTACCCACAAAGTGTGAATCTCAAAGTTGATATGGATTCTAGAAATAACTACTTGCCTATTGAAAAAGTTACTTTGGTTGTCCTTTAAAATAAACTGACAAGTAAAAGTAAAATAATCTCATCAGAAGTCCTAAAGTATATCTATCAAAGGTGTTATAATTTTCTCAAGACTTGCTGTTAGGAACTTCTCAACCGAATCCCCTCAAATTATGCAACTTTGAAAAAGATGAATAATTTTTCACCCAACATTTGCCTTAATCCAGCTCGTCCTCCTTTTTCTGATTTGCCTTTAGAACTAGCAGACCAGTCTAAATTAGATATTCTTAAAAATGAGTGGAGACAAATGCTTAACATCCAATGGAAAGGTGTTTTTCCCTCTGGATCTGAGCTACCAAGAGATGGAGCATTATTTTGGTGCCATATTTTTAACACTAAAGATGCAATTGGAAACCCTGTATTAAGAGATTTAGCAAAATTTGCTTTAAAGTTATACAGGTTACCAATAAGCAATGCAAATTTAGAAAGGGTATTTTCAAGATTAAACCTATGAATACAATGTGCCTTGAACTTTTAGATTCCATTATTAGAATTAAAATGATTTTGGAAGAAAGAGGAATTTGATACGTTGAATTCAACTCATCACCACAAATGCTTGATTATAAATCATATATTTATCCGAAAACGGCAAAAAACGAGCAAGATATTCAAGAAGAAAAGGCAGCTAAAGAAATATGAAGTTCAGTACTTAAGAGAAATTTTTAGAAATTTTCAAATAATATTAAAAAAAAAAATTCTTGTGTTGTATGTGGGGGTGTTAGAATTGCTATGCTACTTTTTATTTTGATCCATACTCAAAGGTTTGGGCAACTCTGATCCGATCCTATAATAATATATCTAAAAAGATACATTTCAAGAAATCCTCCTATCATCTCGTAGCTTACCCTCACAGAACATTGGAAATTGAAGATTATTTTCCACCGTTATCTTGGCTAAATACTTTTTTAAAGATGGGAAAATTTCGAGTTGTTTAGTTGGGTTAAGGGCATTAAGATCAACGACTATAACACCATCATATATCGTGAAAGTGATCTAACCCAACTGCGGTCGGCTGTAGTAGTGACCATATTTCAAAACAAACCACCTCTCAACATCCAAATCATGCCCGAAACAGTACTCTAGATAATTCGCAGAAATATTGCTGCTTCTTAACCTGGATTATACGCCCCTCCCCTCTTTTTAAAAATTTTATTGACGTTTTTTCCTTTACAGTTGACTCTACCTTTGTTCTGCATTGTATTATTTCCTTCAAATCTTCTAATTTGCTCTTAAATCAATCGTTCTTTTCTGTACACCCCGTTCTTGTTTCATTTTCTATGTTAAGTTCACGTCTTGATATAGTTAGAAGAAAAGTATAGAGTAAAAGTAAAGTGGACAGTGATGATGAAATAAATGTGCATGATAAAAAAATAGTAAGAGGTATATTATAATTTGCTGGATCGCGGGCCATTTCGGTAATTATATGCTCCTAGTACCTCTCCATCGTTTACATATATAAGCCCCATTTGTGCGTGGCTATCACAGCTCTGTTTGATGATTTTGTGTTATAATTTCTTCCAGTAGATTCTGTGTTTCTTCTTGACTTCTGCGTATATAATTTAGCTTCCATCTTTTGTTTTGAGTGAAAATTTGATAACGGTACTTCTTATGAAATGCTGTTTATTTATCAGTTTATTTACACAATTTGATTAAATTAAATTACAAGGAAATAATTAAACAGAAATATGAAGATTAAGTGAACTGAATCTTTTTTATATCTTTTTGTGGCGCAAAAAGCAAACAACTTATGAGATGCTGTTGATAAAGTATAAATTTGTGCATTATTAATGGTTGCTTTCTATTCTAATTAATGTTAGTGATTCTGATGTGACAATACGATAAGGAAATTTTAACTTATTACTATGACTTAGTTTCATTGCCATGTACGATTTAAAGTATGAACTAATTAAAGAATATTGAATTATAATGCCTATTTTCTATATAGTTCGGTCTGGTCGCTCTCTTCCGAAATTGCTTCAATTAAGCTATGTGTATCGTGGATGTATTTCTATTCCCTATTCTTATCGTATGTGATCACCCTGTTAAGTTGTGGACTTGAATTCGATTTTTAGTGGCGGGCAACTCTACGTCTCACTATGTCGGTCAGTCGGTCTCAGTTTTGCTCTTTTTGTTTTTGTAATAACATTGTAACTATACGGCCGATTCTAAAGAAATTTGAAACCCTTATGTTGTTTTAAATTCTCTTTCGAATGATTTAATTGCCAAAGTCCTCTCAAGTTAGCGAGGGAATTATTTTGTTTTGGTAATAACATCATAACTATTCGGCCGATTGTAACGAAATCTGAAACCCTTATGTTGTTTTACATCATCTTTCGAATGATAGAATTTCCAAGGTCCTCCTAAGGTTAGTCCGGGAATTATTGAAAGTTTGGAAGGTCGTAAGTTCATAAATCAGAATAAGTGAGAGCACGCGACTTTTTGGTCAGCAGACCTTGTTTAGTACAAGTCTTCTTGGGATTTATCTTCTCTTCGTCGCCCTCGTGCCCTTTATCAGGACTCCATTGTTTTGTATATGTTTCAGCTTTAGCATGTCTGTCCTTTTGACGCATTTAAGGAAATCGTTGGGTATATAATACCAACTTGATCAACGCGTCGTATATTTCCCTTTTGTTCTTAATTTAGTCCATCTAGCTGGTAAAATTTCATCCCGTTGACGCGGGCTTTAGTGATGAGTTGGTCTATGTTTCCTATGGCCGCTAGTAGTCAATGTTAGGGCGTGCCCACTTTCTTCATTATATGTATTAACGATAAACTTGTCGATCCACCACTATGTTCGTCTTCTTTCTACCAACTGTGGCCACTTTAAACTTGTCGACGTTCATGCTAATTTTCCATAGTCTTTCATAGTTGCTTATGATTTCGTTCTCCTTTTCCATCATCCTTGTCAAGGTTAGGGAGTGTTTGTAGGATGATTAATCTCATTCGCGAGTGCCGGCATATTCCTAGTATATATATATATATATATATATATATATATATATATATATATATATATATATATATATATATATATATATATATATATATATATATACGTGTGAAGTTGGACAGTATATTTTCATTATAGCAAGTTTTATTAAAAGTGGCCGCTAGTTTCGAATTAATAATTCTTTTTTCAATCTTCTCGATTTGTCTTATATTCGCCTTTTCTTCATTATTTAACCTGTGGATAAGCGTACCGAAGTTCATCGGGGACTATTGCTTGTTATTTTGCCAAAGGAAGAAGTAAATTAATGTAATTTAGCACTTTCTTTAATTTAACTGACGCGTTTCGATACATCGAGTCTCTACCTAATTAATAACACTCGAAGGAGAGAGGAGATACGTCAGCGGAGTCTGCACGAAGAGGCAGGAATAAAAGCGCTAAATATCAACATTAAGAAAAGAGTGGAGAAAATATGGAGGAAAATAGAAGAACTACCTTCAATATTTGCAGAGCACACGAACATCAGAGCAGGAAATCCTTTTAATTCTCCATTTCCCAAACGGAAGACATCAATTGAGAATTGAGGAAGCATCCATGTTTGCTTAAGTTAAATCTTTAATAAAAAACGAAGAAAAACCCGATAAATACAAATATCCCGACCATTAACAACCTAAACGATCAAGTCAACCAAACAAAACAACCTTAAGAATAAACAACAGATTAGTGAAACGATAACAAAAACAACCCAAAATTAAAAGCAAAAATCAAACAAACCAAAGTGAAGTGAAGTGATTAACAAACGAACTTAAATATAATTTAATAAATAAGTGTAATACAAAAACACAAGTGTAATGAAAAGTGATAAACAAAAGTGAAATGATATACCTTAAGTGAAGTAAGTTTGTCAATAAAACGAAAATCAAAACGAATTAACTCTACAGAAAATGAAAATAAAATAAGAAAAATAACTAACAAATAAAAACATACAAAACTACACCGCAACATACAATATAAACATCAAATAAGCTAATATAGTTGAGAGCTTAAAATACATAACGGCATGAATCACACATTAAATATGAATGAAAGAGAAATAGCAAAAGTTAATAATGAATAGGTGGTTCAACCGCTTTCTGTATGAAATGGCAAAAGTAGAATAAAATAACTCAAATAGATGGAAGGTGCCGATCAATAGAGAGATGCGTGGTTCAGATTCCACGATAAAATCGACAGGTTCACACAATTTAGTTGTACCATGCTATCAAATCTTTCAGCCTAATGAGAAAGGTAAACAAAGATCAACTTCGACTCTCTTACTCCCTTTCTCACTTCCATTTTTTGTATCTTCCTCATACTCCTCTCTATCTCCACCATCTCCCGTCGCCCCTTTCCTCTCTGCGTCCCCATAGACCCAGTGGAATGGACTAATCCACAAGATAGATGAAGAAAGATCGTCAAAATAGTTTTGAAATGGGTGAACAGGATGAAAGACGTGCTAGCCAAGGAAATGATAAAAATTAAGGAGGAAAGAGGAAACAAACTAGAAAACGAAGCCAACGTTGAAAGAGTATTTAGAGAAAACTGGAAAAAACGTCTTTAAGCTCAGCGAAGAAGAAAACGAAAACTTTGACATTGACTTTGAAAAGATAATAAAGAAAAGAGCAAAATCAGTTATTGAAAAGAGACGATATGCGACTGTCGAAGAACCATCTAATCAAATAGTGCAAAAAGCTCGGGTGGAGACTCCAACGACTATTCCCAAGTAACATGGCGACAATGGGCAGAAAAGAAGAAGAGGAAGAGATATATAAATACATAAGCAAAAAGACAAACTCTGGATACAAGAATGATTGAGTAAAGACAAAAATCCACAATCAAGATAACCGATTAAGATAAGACACCACGATAATCTATAGATCGAAACCTAACTATGACTTACCTATTATTACCAAAACGAAGAAGATGACTTCGTAAGTAAAGGAACAAGTTAACAAGAAATTCTGATGATAGTAGAAACAGTTAAAGAGAAAGACCGCAACGAATATATACAAAGTAAAACAAGAACAATAGATTTGCCAGCAAAGGTTTGAACGCCTAACAACAAACTGACACAATACAATGACCTAAATAACCTTAACCTGAAACTCCTAAACATACTTTCATACTAAAATTGCAACTTACAACTATCTAACCACGTCCAGAGATTAGTTTGACCTCCAAGCAAACTTTCAGCTCTTCACAGCTCTCCAACTTCATACCTTTTCTCCCTAAACTTTACAAGTGCCACTTCCAACGGTTCTACATATAAGCGTGGGACACGTGATACTCACCCTGGTATTAGAACCGCGTTTAGATTTAGGGTCAAGACCGCCTAGGTCAACTATCTAATCACCTACTAGTTTCTCACTATACTATATCTCCCTCCTACTCTTCCTCTCCCCCTAAACTTCCTGTATGCGCCTCTGGGCAGAGGGCGGAAAGTGAATGGTGAAGCTGAGGAGTCCAGGCTCCCTTCCACACCCCCTATCACCTTGCTTCGAAAGGATCAAGGGGGGCAGGGAGGCAAACGAGCGCTCTAGTCTTTTACTCTCTTACACGTTTTCTTCTTATCTTATCTTTACTCAGTGGAATGACTCAGTCTGATTGCTTTTAAGCGCTTTACGTACTGGTAAATCAACCTACTGGTAAAGGAGGAATAGTCATTAAAATAGAGGCGATATACGTGATTTTCACGGGAAGCCACTTTACTTTGCCAGCAACACAGATGGTAGTTATTTTAGCCAGTGGGAAAGGCGGAAGCGAACAGTAAAATAAGAAGATATATGCGCTCATTGTTGGAGTGAATGGAGATTTTTCCTGCTCCCTTTAAACGAGGTAGCTCCCCAAAGAGGGGCTTCTCATCCCTACATCTCCCTCCTTTTTATTTTATGTTAACTTACAACTTCTTTCAAACTTGTCATACATAACTTGGTCACCGGCAAAGCCTGAGTTGCAGTTGAGACTAGGGTACAGTGAACCCCTGCAGGAGACACCTTTAGGATGGCAAAAATGGGGTAGGCGTTTATCTTTCACGAGGCGGAACCCAACTGTGGACTGCTAAAAGGGCTAGATCTAACTAGGTAGGGTGACCAAGGAGAATGCGAGCCCCCGAAGGTAGTCGAGATACTAATAGAATACATAGGCGGGCTCTCCCCTTTGAGGAGCATAGCAATCCTTTCCCTTTCAGACCTCACCAACTAGGAGCCCAACACGAAGTAGAGAACACTAGAACACTGGAAAAGGAAGCATGGATGCCCCTGATGAACTAAAGAGACTGTCATTCGAGTTGATACCAAATGGAAAGAAACGAACCCACCCACCCCTGGCCAGTTGCACAGGTGATTTTTTCGGATCTCAAAATCCTGTTAATTAAGTGCCTCGAGACTACAAATGGAGTCACGGCCATAAGCCCCCAAGGAAAGGACGTTGAGCACCTAATATCGACGGCAGGCGTCATAACACTAAGGAAATTAGACGTGGAAGCAAAGACTCCACCTCATATCACATCAAACAGGAGCTTTGTATGCCGAAAGGGGAAAGCATGAGTAGGAGCTCACTCATGCGAGGAAAGCAGACAAGAACGATAAAGATGGCTTAAAGTACAGGAGGTGATCAAATTCAGAGATCACACTCATATATTCAAAGTCATATGTGACAACACGGAAATGTCATCCATCTAAAGCAAAAGAAAAAGGACTATTGGCCTTCAGCATGCTGATTTCTCCATCCGCGAACATACAAAGAGATCTATTTATCAAAATACAGATGTACTTCACTTGCTACGCAATTGAAGAGCACATCTCAACGAACTACACCAAAAAAGTACTGATAATATGTTCTGACTGTGCCACCGAAGGGCACACGTTCCGAAACTGCACAAACACAGTAAATAAGTGTATCAACTGTATGGAAAACCACCGGACATTGGCCATACTCTGCCCAAAATCAAAAGAAGCTTTGAAGAGGAAAGAAAGAGATCAAAAGAAGAAGGCGATTATATCAAACACCTCATACGCAGATGCAACGAGGACAGAAACGCCAGGAGAAACAACGCCACGAAACATGGTGGAGGGCATGTATGCCATGATATATCTATGTGTAATACATGCGCAAGTAGTGAATACTCTACAGCCAGGAACTTACGCAAACTTATTACTGAAAGCAAATGAGTTAGAACAAATAAACATTTTGTATCAGGCCGATTCATCAGCAATTTCTAAGACGCAGACACCAGAAGCAAACCAAACAGAAGATACACAAGGTAAAACGGGGGCTGGCCATTTACAAATCTTTCCACTTAAGTTTTCATTGTTGTAATGGAAAGTTTACTGAAACATTCACAAAGCCAGTAATCATTCATTAAATTTCGTGTACGCATCAGATGATGTGCACACACAGAATACAGTCATATTAGAACAAGTATATAAAAGTTCAGAATTTAAGAGATGCTTGGCTGTAAGCGTGACTTTCTAAACCAATTCATGAGGTGTGAAATAATTAGTGATAATTTAGAAATATTAGTACTTTTACCCTAGTGAAAAATACCACCTTTAACATCAATGTTAATCTTTAATTTTGTCATTAAATTCTTTAACTTAGAAAATGTTAATTAGGAGGGAGGGTGTTTAATTACCAAAACTGTGATCCTTTGGTGCGCGGTCTCCCAACACATTCACGCTTTAGTGTAGGGTCTGACACAAAACCTACCTTGATTAGGTTCTGTTGTAGGTTGTACTTAATAAACAACAGATATAAAACAAACGCAGAGTTTTCGACTAGAAAGTTTTTGAAAAAGGTTTGTATGGGGAGTGGTGAAAACTCCGAGTACTAGGGACGAGTGGAGCACGCATCTCTCCTTAACCTATCTTCGTTTAACAAAAGGGCAGATTCCATTCCGGAGTCAATTTACTTTGGAAAATACAGTCCTAATCAGGAAAAATCCTTCGCATAGCTCCTTAACCAGTCGTCTGTCCTAAGTTACCGTATGAAAGCACAATCCAAGAATAAAATGCATTTTCCTATGACTTTATATCCCGTTATGAACCTGGAATTTCAAGTTTGGTTATCAACTACACCGGACTTAATTTTAACAATTTTCCTCACCAAATTAGTATTCAGTGGTCGCTTGAAAAGATTACCAATCGACTAAGCGTCCTGTCGCAAGTCTCAAGTCAACTACATTTCAGAATCGAGCTTCCAATAGGGATAGCGAACGAGGTATGTGTATTAGCCAAGGTATGTTTTGCGTAATTCAAGTGAACGCGTTTACATACAATTAATCCTGCTTTGGTCTGTAAATCAGGTTGAGATAAACGTTTGGATAACTCGAAGGACTCGATCGGCAACCCTTTGAAATCTGTAGTCATCAAAGCGGAATATCAGCGATAGTTTTACGCCCGGGAGGTTTTAAGGTTGAAATCTTATCGCAACTCATTAGTTTAACTTAAATTCAAAGTGGATCACGTCTGGATCAATGGTGCGTTACGATAAAAACAATGATTTTCATGTAACTTTCCTTGAGGCTAAAAAAGAATTGATTTTATTTGTATATGATTGGCTGAAAGTGTTCAAATATATGTGCAGGCAGAAATTGACCATTTAACTTAGGCATAAAAAGTGCAATTGCAACATGGGATAATTTTCCCTCATCGACTCCAAAACTTTCTTGTTTAACTCAAGGCTAAAGTTATTATTATAAACTAAGAAGCGAAAACCAACGAGGGCATCTTCGCCATGAACTTTCTGAAAATAAGCTCGTAAAGAAAGTGGTAAAATTAGCAGAATCAAAAATGTGCAGAAGGTGTGTAGCACGAGAGGGTAAAAAAGGAAACGACCAGTGTTACTCTATATCGGAAAGGTGCGCAACTCTCCTGGACCTACATGATTCTGCAACAAAGCGCATCGGCTTGCGGTGTATGTATTTATTTATTTATTATGTGTGTGTGTGTGTGTGTGTTCGCTGTAATATTTCTGACATTTTTAAATATTATTTTTACTAAAAAACAGAGTAGTGTGTGTAATCCGACGAGGGGAAAAACATATCCCTAGAGACGGGGGACATGGGGGAGGGGGGGAGCAAACAACGATAAAGAAAGAAGAGGGATAAAATGCTAATTTCGAGAGAATCAAACCCTTCAATGACGAACCTCATCAACCTTACAACGAGCGGACTCGAACCCTGTTACGGGGTGCAGCCGGGTAAGAACAGACTGAACAAGAAAAATAAATGTAGATGCCATTAGTCCAAAATCTGCTGTGGCACTCTGTCACAGCAACCATCTTATCCTACGTCTCATATGGCACTCTGACATAGCAACTCTCTTATCCTACGTCTCGAATGGAACTCTGCCATAACAACCATCCTACGTCTCATATGGCACTCTGCCATAACAATCATTTTACCCTACGTGTCATATGGCACTATGTTATAACAACTATCTTACCCTACGTGTCATATGGCACTCTGCCATAACAACATCTTATCCTACGTCTCATATGGCACTCTTCCACAACAGCTATCTTATTATACGTTTCCCATGGCACTGTGTCATAGCAACCATCTTATCCTACATCTCGTATGGCACTATGCCACAACAACCATCTTATCCTACGTCTCCCATGACAATCAATTATACAATATTAAAAGAGAACTCGCTCGAGTTGGATTTTTGACGTCGAGGCGGGGGATCAATCTCCGTGTGCGCCGACCCAAAGCTTTCATCGGCGTTACGAGCTGCTGCTCAATGGACGGATACACTGATACCTACCCCCGCTGGGGTAAGTAGCTCCACACTCACCACTACGCACATAAACATCACGACACCGTTATCATTTCCTGTGATGGAATCCTATTTCCACAATGGTTGTATTCATATCCACATACCCCTGACCAGCAATGGGTGCTCTTCTCCCAAAGAGTACCAGCATTGCTGGTTGGTGTATAAAACACAATTCTACCCTGACACTCGCTTCATCAACAAGGACCAGCCCCCTTGTACATTCTGGCTCATGAGTGATTTTCATTTTAATCTTTTTGTGCATTTCATTACCTCGTCCACGATGCAGAGGACGAATTGAGTTACCTGGCTAGTATAGCAAACTTATTTCATATTTTAACTCTACTAAATCATATCGTGTCTGCTATAACAATCTGCTGTGTCAATTATAATATAGAAAGTCTGCTATATCAAATATCCTAACCGAGCTCTGCTATTTGAAGTTGCTATACCAAGAATAAAAGGGCAAATTATTATTAATGTGTCAAAAAATTAATTTCGTTTATAAAAGGAATGTAAGGTTATTTGTAACACCATATATTCAGCAAAATACAGGGTGGTCCGAAAGTCTTGTCAGCCCCTGTAAATAGTGTTTTAATCTTCTATTTCAGGTGGCTGACGTGAACTCCTACAGTTTGGAAGAGAGGCTGATTGCAAGGGTATGGGCACATGATTGTGGGCATTTTACCAAGAGCATGGAGGATGTGGCATATGACCGCTGCAAGACTAGCAGCCCCTCCGAAGAGGACGATACTGCACAGTTTACCTAAATATCACACAGGACGCCGCATCATTTTGCGACACGAAAATGATGGTGTTCATACAGACCTTTTCGATGTGTGAGGGTGTCAGTGAAAGTGAATACACTAAAACCAGTACATGTGATTGACATTATTATATTCTTCCTCTCTTGTTTTTATTACTTTTCTATAGGGGTGACAAGGCTCTCGGACCACCCTGTAGTTTCCATTATCATTGCTAACCCGCACCCATCGTTTAACAGGAGTGGATTGCATCGCTGAAGGATTCATTCAGTTTTGATGAAATATTTGATCGGATGTCCCGTTTCTACCTCCTTTATTTTAGAGTAAACTTTAGCATTAAAGGAGATGTTGCAATGACTTAAGTAAATGGTAATCAGATGATACAAAGTAACAAGGAGGATGAGGAAGAGTTTCCTCACCTAACACAATCATTAAGATCTTGGGCAACCATGCTCCATCAGGGCTTGCATTGTCATGAAGGAGGAGAAGTAGACCCTCTATACTGACAACGGACAGAGGTTTATATTGAAGGAGTTCATTGAAAAGTTGCAATTATTGAATATTTACGTTAAGTTAGGTTAGATATAATGCAATATCTAAACGTCGTCCATCATACCGTTTGTATGACACCCAGGCACTATTTTTGAGGTTTAAAAAAACAAACAAACGAGGTATCAATATATCGGTGCCGGTTTAGTATCTGGCCTACCTGTTAGAAGTAGCCTACCAGACGAGTTCACTGGTTTAGTATGCGTCCTACTCGATTACTAAACCAGTGAACTGTGGTTTAGATTGTGTTTATATGCGAACTCACATTTCAAAGCTTTCGTTTTCTTTGTAATAGTTTAAATGCCATTAGTTTACATACACCCTTCTAAAATGCTGCTGAGTGAATTTTACTGCACTGTTGCTGCCAGTGAAAAAAGTGCTACATTGTTTTTAAGAGAAAAGTGCACCCATGGCACTGATGAACAAGAAATCTCGTGGCCACGACAGGATGGTTTGGAGATGCAGGAGTAAAGGCTGTCAAGCAAGTAAATGCACTCGCACTGGTAACACTTTTTTTTACATGTACTGATTTGAATGGCAAATTAACCTGGAGGTTGTCGTTGTGCGAAATATTGGAATTAGTGTACCTTTGGAGCATTAGATTGGGAGTAGAGGAAGCATCCTCTTTAACTGGAAGGTCGAAAACAATAGTAGTGAATTGGTTTAACTATTGCTGCGACTTGTGTTCAGAAATAGTTTCGGTAGGAAAGAGCGGTCGGATGAAGGGTGATGGATGTGCACCAGTGCAAATAGATGAAGCTCGCGGACACAGAAAATATAACAGAGGCCGTATATTAAATGGAGACCATACATTTGCATAAGAAGATGAAAGTAATCACAATCATCGGCGAAGAATCGATGGGCCATGTGTGTTTGGTTTGATTCGAGGACGAGATGTGCGCTACTTCTATGTGGAAAAGCGCAATGCTGAGACTCTTATTCCAATCATTTAAAGAGAGGTTGAAGCAGGTTCAAGCATTTATTCACACTCAGTCAT
Organism: Ceratothoa steindachneri; assembly: GCA_963969495.1. Lineage (NCBI taxonomy): Eukaryota > Metazoa > Arthropoda > Malacostraca > Isopoda > Cymothoidae > Ceratothoa > Ceratothoa steindachneri. Next base: position 56,739,342 of record OZ018322.1, read on the forward strand.
TTGAGCGCTCTTGGCTGAAAAGCAAAATCAACATTCGAAAGAGGAAACGTGGAGTCCTCAGTCATCACCTCCAAGGGCATCTCGATGAATACAGCTGACGTGGGTCAAAGGAAGATGATGCTGATTTATCTTTATGTATGCTTCAAGATTTCGGGAGATTATTACTAATTAAAGTTATTTTTAATTGACTATAAATGGTAAAAATTAATGATAATATATTTCTGTATATCTTATTTTACCCTTTGGATATCGGTATTTTGCTTTCTGATTACGCAGGCCACATAGAAACATGGTAGGCTGCATACTAAACCAGAATCACATGGGTAGGCCACATACTAAATCGGCACCAAATATAGCTTTAAAAAGGCCTTGGTATCGCGAAGTTATCTTCATACAGTTTACATAAATTTGGAATAATTGAAACAACTCTAACAAACATTTATTTATGTCTTCTAAACGCGACATCACCGAGGGTATCAGCGCTTATTAGAGTTTTGAAAAGGCTTTTAAAACAAGTGATGAGGTTAGGGAGAGCAAAAATGTATGTAAAATATATAGCTCGAGCAATTAAAAGAGGAGACTACTTGGCCGTGGGATATAGATCGCCACTTTCCATTGCCTGGCGCCATTCCGCCCTGAAGGCAAGTCCGTCTGGTGAGCGCGCCCTCAATCAAAGATGAAGAAGAAGAGGAAAGAAGGGAATGAATGGAATGAGGAATAAATAATGGTAATAATAATAATCATAATATTCTTTTCTGTTGAACTTCAAGTTTTGCCTATAAAACTTCTATGTTTTAATATGAAATGAAGAAAAGGCTTTAATTTTGTACATTATGTTTAATCTAAGCTTTTATCCTCCACTTAGGACATCGTCATAGAATGCGAGTCTCTAAAGATCCACTCGGAGTATAAAAACCAATTAAAAAGGAGTGGCAGAGAGGAAAGGATGAGGGGTTTGGTCATTGGTCGGTCTTTAAGATTCATGGTCAGTTAGAATTTGTGAAGCACATAACAGGAATCCGTAGAGGATTAAACAAAAGGTATAAAACTAAAGGCATCTTTTCAATATAAATAAAACCCCGCAAGTTCAACAGAGAGGAATCAAAGCTGATAAAGAGAGACCTTCTACAGTTCTAAAACTACTACTACTAATAATATTAAATAAATGAACTCTTGGAAGTTTCCGTTTAAGTTGAAAAAAAAGAATAATGTAAAATTATTATATTGTGGATATAGGAATAAAGAGATGAAAGAAGTGAATGGAGGAAATACTGTGGATATAGGCATGAACAGATGAAAGAAGTGAATGAAGGAAATACTGTGGATATAGGCATGAACAAAAGAAAGAAGTGAATGGAGGAAATACTGTGGATACAGGCATGAACAGAAGAAAGAAGTGAATGGAGGAAATACTGTGGATACAGGCATAAACAGAAGAAAGAAGTGAATGGAGGAAATACTGTGGATATAGGCATGAACAGAAGAAAGAAGTGAATGGAGGAAATACTGTGGATACAGGCATGAACAGAAGAAAGAAGTAAATGGAGGAAATACTGTGGATATAGGCATGAACAGAAGAAAGAAGTGAATGTAGGAAATACTGTGGATACAGGCATGAACAGAAGAAAGAAGTGAATGGAGGAAATACTGTGGATATAGGAATGAACAGGGAAAAGAAAAAAATGGAGGAAATACTGTGGATATAGGCATGAACAGAAGAAAGAAGTGAATGGATGAAATACTGTGGATAGAGGCATGAACAGATGAAAGAAGTGAATGGAGGAAATACTGTGGATACAGGCATGAACAGAGGAAAGAAGTAAATGAGGGAAATACTGTGGATATAGGCATGAACAGATGAAAGAAGTGAATGGAGGAAATACTGTGGATAGAGGCATGAACAGATGAAAGAAGTGAATGGAGGAATTACTGTGAATATAGGAATGAATAGGTAAGAGCAGTGAATGGAGAAAATACTGTAGATATAGGAATAAAGAGATGCAAGAAGTGAATGAAGGAAATACTGTGGATACAGGCATGAACAGATGAAAAAAGTGAATAAAGGAAATACTGTGGATATAGGCATGAACAAATGAAAAAAGTGAATGGAGGAAATACTGTGGATATAGGAATAAACAGATGAAAAAAGTGAATGGAGGAAATACTGTGGATAGAGGCATGAACAGATGAAAGAAGTGAATGGAGGAAATACTGTGGATATAGGAATAAAGAGATGAAAAATGTGAATCACGGAAATACTGTGGATATAGGCATGAAAAGATGAAAGAAGTGAATGGAGGAATTACTGTGGATATAGGAAAAAACAGACGAAAGAAGTGAATGGAGGAAATACTGTGGATAGAGGCATGAACAGATGAAAGAAGTGAATGGAGGAAATACTGTGGATATAGGAATAAACAGATGAAAAATGTGAATCAGGGAAATACTGTGGATATAGGCATGAAAAGATGAAAGAAGTAAATGGAGGAAATACTGTGGATATAGGAATAAATATAAAAAAAGTGAATGGAGGAAATACTGTAGATAGAGATATGAACAGATGAGAGAAGTGAATGGAGAAAATACTGAGGGTATAAGAATAAACAGATGAAAGAAGTAAATGGAGGAAATACTGTGGATATAGGCATGAACAGATGAAAGAAGTGAATGGAGGAAATACTGTGGATATAGGCATGAACAGATGAAAGAAGTGAATAAAGGAAATACTGTGGATATAGGCATGAACAGAAGAAAGAAGTGAATCGAGGAAATACTGTGGATAGAGGCATGAACAGATAAAAGAAGTGAATGGAGGAAATACTGTGGATACAGGCATGAACAGATGAAAGAAGTGAATGGAGGAAATACTGTGGATAGAGGCATGAACAGATGAAAGAAGTGAATGGAGGAAATACTGTGGATATAGGAATAAACAGATGAAAAAAGTGAATGGAGGAAATACTGTGGATACAGGCATGAACAGAAGAAAGAAGTGAATGGAGGAAATACTATGGATATAGGCATGAACAGATGAAAGAAGTGAATGGAGGAAATACTGTGGATATAGGCATGAACAGATGAAAGAAGTGAATAAAGGAAATACTGTGGATATAGGCATGAACAGAAGAAAGAAGTGAATCGAGGAAATACTGTGGATAGAGGCATGAACAGATAAAAGAAGTGAATGGAGGAAATACTGTGGATACAGGCATGAACAGATGAAAGAAGTGAATGGAGGAAATACTGTGGATACAGGCATGAACAGAAGAAAGAAGTGAATGGAGGAAATACTATGAATATAGGCATGAACAGATGAAAGAAGTGAATGGAGGAAATACTGTGGATATAGGCATGAACAGATGAAAGAAGTGAATAAAGGAAATACTGTGGATATAGGCATGAACAGAAGAAAGAAGTGAATCGAGGAAATACTGTGGATAGAGGCATGAACAGATAAAAGAAGTGAATGGAGGAAATACTGTGGATACAGGCATGAACAGATGAAAGAAGTGAATGGAGGAAATACTGTGGATAGAGGCATGAACAGATGAAAGAAGTGAATGGAGGAAATACTGTGGATATAGGAATAAACAGATGAAAAAAGTGAATGGAGGAAATACTGTGGATACAGGCATGAACAGAAGAAAGAAGTGAATGGAGGAAATACTATGGATATAGGCATGAACAGATGAAAGAAGTGAATGGAGGAAATACTGTGGATATAGGCATGAACAGATGAAAGAAGTGAATAAAGGAAATACTGTGGATATAGGCATGAACAGAAGAAAGAAGTGAATCGAGGAAATACTGTGGATAGAGGCATGAACAGATAAAAGAAGTGAATGGAGGAAATACTGTGGATACAGGCATGAACAGATGAAAGAAGTGAATGGAGGAAATACTGTGGATAGAGGCATGAACAGATGAGAGAAGTGAATGGAGGAAATACTGTGAATATAGGAATAAACAGATGAAAAATGTGAATCAGAGAAATACTGTGGATATAGGAATAAAGAGATGCAAGAAGTGAATGGAGGAAATACTGTGGATATAGGAATAAACAGATAAAAGAAGTAAATGGAGGAAATACTGTGGATATAGGTATTAACAGATGGAAGAAGTGAATGGAGGAAATACTGTGGATATAGGAATGAATAGGTGAAAGAAGGGAATGGAGGAAATACTGTAAATATAGGCATGAACAGATGAAAGAAGTGAATAGAGGAAATACTGTGGATATAAGAATGAACAGGGAAAAGAAGGGAATGGAGGAAATACTGCGGATAAAGAAATAAACGGATGAAAGAAGTGATTGGAGGAAATACTGTGGATATAGGAATAAAGAGATGCAAGTAGTGAATGGAGAAATACTGTGGATATAGGAATAAAGAGATGCAAGAAGTGAATGGAGGAAATACTGTGGATAAAGGAATAAACAGATGAAAGAAGTGAATGGAGGAAATACTGTGGATATAGGCATGAACAGATGAAAGAAGTGAATGAAGGAAATACTGTGGATATAGGCATGAACAAAAGAAAGAAGTGAATGGAGGAAATACTGTGGATACAGGCATGAACAGAAGAAAGAAGTGAATGGAGGAAATACTGTGGATACAGGCATAAACAGAAGAAAGAAGTGAATGGAGGAAATACTGTGGATATAGGCATGAACAGAAGAAAGAAGTGAATGGAGGAAATACTGTGGATACAGGCATGAACAGAAGAAAGAAGTAAATGGAGGAAATACTGTGGATATAGGCATGAACAGAAGAAAGAAGTGAATGTAGGAAATACTGTGGATACAGGCATGAACAGAAGAAAGAAGTGAATGGAGGAAATACTGTGGATATAGGCATGAACAGATGAAAGAAGGGAATGAAGGAAATACTGTGGATATAGGCATGAACAGATGAAAGAAGTGAATGGAGGAAATACTGTGGATATAGGAATGAACAGGGAAAAGAAAAAAATGGAGGAAATACTGTGGATATAGGCATGAACAGATGAAAGAAGGGAATGGAGGAAATACTGTGGATATAGGCATGAACAGATAAAAGAAGTGAATAGAGGAAATACTGTGGATATAGGAATGAACAGGGAAAAGAAGTGAATAGAGGAAATACTGTGGATATAGGCATGAACAGATGAAAGAAGTGAATGGAGGAAATACTGTGGATACAGGCATGAACAGAAGAAAGAAGTGAATGGAGAAAATACTGTGGATACAGGCATGAACAGAAGAAAGAAGTGAATGGAGGAAATACTGTGGATATAGGCATAAACAGATGAAAGAAGTGAATGAAGGAAATACTGTGGATATAGGCATGAACAGATGAAAGAAGTGAATGGAGGAAATACTGTGCATATAGGCAAGAACAAGTGAAAGAAGTGAATGAAGGAAATACTGTGGATATAGGCATGAACAGATGAAAGAAGTGAATAGAGGAAATACTGTGGATATAGGCATGAACAGATGAAAGAAGTGAATGGAGGAAATACTGTGGATATAGGAATGAACAGGGAAAAGAAAAAAATGGAGGAAATACTGTGGATATAGGCATGAACAGATGAAAGAAGGGAATGGAGGAAATACTGTGGATATAGGCATGAACAGATAAAAGAAGTGAATAGAGGAAATACTGTGGATATAGGAATGAACAGGGAAAAGAAGTGAATAGAGGAAATACTGTGGATATAGGCATGAACAGATGAAAGAAGTGAATGGAGGAAATACTGTGGATACAGGCATGAACAGAAGAAAGAAGTGAATGGAGAAAATACTGTGGATACATGCATGAACAGAAGAAAGAAGTGAATGGAGGAAATACTGTGGATATAGGCATAAACAGATGAAAAAAGTGAATGGAGGAAATACTGTGGATATAGGAATAAACAGATGAAAAAAGTGAATGGAGGAAATACTGTGGATACAGGCATGAACAGAAGAAAGAAGTGAATGGAGGAAATACTATGGATATAGGCATGAACAGATGAAAGAAGTGAATGGAGGAAATACTGTGGATATAGGCATGAACAGATGAAAGAAGTGAATAAAGGAAATACTGTGGATATAGGCATGAACAGAAGAAAGAAGTGAATCGAGGAAATACTGTGGATAGAGGCATGAACAGATAAAAGAAGTGAATAGAGGAAATACTGTGGATATAGGAAGGAACAGGGAAAAGAAGTGAATAGAGGAAATACTGTGGATATAGGCATGAACAGATGAAAGAAGTGAATGGAGGAAATACTGTGGATACAGGAATAAACAGATGAAAAATGTGAATCAGAGAAATACTGTGGATATAGGAATAAAGAGATGCAAGAAGTGAATGGAGGAAATACTGTGGATATAGGAATAAACAGATAAAAGAAGTAAATGGAGGAAATACTGTGGATATAGGTATTAACAGATGGAAGAAGTGAATGGAGGAAATACTGTGGATATAGGAATGAATAGGTGAAAGAAGGGAATGGAGGAAATACTGTAAATATAGGCATGAACAGATGAAAGAAGTGAATAGAGGAAATACTGTGGATATAAGAATGAACAGGGAAAAGAAGGGAATGGAGGAAATACTGCGGATGAAGAAATAAACGGATGAAAGAAGTGATTGGAGGAAATACTGTGGATATAGGAATAAAGAGATGCAAGTAGTGAATGGAGGAAATACTGTGGATATAGGAATAAAGAGATGCAAGAAGTGAATGGAGGAAATACTGTGGATAAAGGAATAAACAGATGAAAGAAGTGAATGGAGGAAATACTGTGGATATAGGCATGAACAGATGAAAGAAGTGAATGGAGGAAATACTGTGGATATAGGCATGAACAAATGAAAGAAGTGAATAAAGGAAATACTGTGGATATAGGCATGAACAGAAGAAAAAAGTGAATGGAGGAAATACTGTGGATATAGGAATAAACAGATGAAAAAAGTGAATGGAGGAAATACTGAGAATAGAGGCATGAACAGATGAAAGAAGTGAATGGAGAAAATACTGTGAATATAGGAATAAACAGATGAAAAATGTGAATCAGGGAAATAATGTGGATATAGGAATAAAGAGATGCAAGAAGTGAATTGAGGAAATACTGTGGATATAGGAATGAACAGGGAAAAGGGAATGGAGGAAATACTGTAGATAAAGAAATAAACGGATGAAAGAAGTGAATGGAGGAAATAATGTGGACATAGGAATGAAGAGATGCAAGGAGTGAATGGAGGAAATACTGTGGATAAAGGAATAAACAGATGAAAGAAGTGAATGGAGGAAATTATGTGGATATAGGCATGAACAGAAGAAAGAAGTGAATAGAGGAAATACTGTGGATATAGGAATGAAGAGGGAAAAGAAGGGAATGGAGGAAATACTGTGGATATAGGAATGAATAGGTGAAAGAAGGGAATGGAGGAAATACTGTAAATAGAGGCATGAACAGATGAAAGAAGTGAATAGAGGAAATACTGTGGATATAGGAATGAACAGGGAAAAGAAGGGAATGGAGGAAATACTGTGCATATAGGCATGAACAGATGAAAGAAGTGAATGAAGGAAATACTGTGGATATAGGCATGAACAGATGAAAGAAGTGAATAGAGGAAATACTGTGGATATAGGCATGAACAGATGAAAGAAGTGAATGGAGGAAATACTGTGGATATAGGAATGAACAGGGAAAAGAAAAAAATGGAGGAAATACTGTGGATATAGGCATGAACAGATGAAAGAAGGGAATGGAGGAAATACTGTGGATATAGGCATGAACAGATAAAAGAAGTGAATAGAGGAAATACTGTGGATATAGGAATGAACAGGGAAAAGAAGTGAATAGAGGAAATACTGTGGATATAGGCATGAACAGATGAAAGAAGTGAATGGAGGAAATACTGTGGATATAGGAATAAACAGATGAAAAATGTGAATCAGAGAAATACTGTGGATATAGGAATAAAGAGATGCAAGAAGTGAATGGAGGAAATACTGTGGATATAGGAATAAACAGATAAAAGAAGTAAATGGAGGAAATACTGTGGATATAGGTATTAACAGATGGAAGAAGTGAATGGAGGAAATACTGTGGATATAGGAATGAATAGGTGAAAGAAGGGAATGGAGGAAATACTGTAAATATAGGCATGAACAGATGAAAGAAGTGAATAGAGGAAATACTGTGGATATAAGAATGAACAGGGAAAAGAAGGGAATGGAGGAAATACTGCGGATAAAGAAATAAACGGATGAAAGAAGTGATTGGAGGAAATACTGTGGATATAGGAATAAAGAGATGCAAGTAGTGAATGGAGAAATACTGTGGATATAGGAATAAAGAGATGCAAGAAGTGAATGGAGGAAATACTGTGGATAAAGGAATAAACAGATGAAAGAAGTGAATGGAGGAAATACTGTGGATATAGGCATGAACAGATGAAAGAAGTGAATGAAGGAAATACTGTGGATATAGGCATGAACAAAAGAAAGAAGTGAATGGAGGAAATACTGTGGATACAGGCATGAACAGAAGAAAGAAGTGAATGGAGGAAATACTGTGGATACAGGCATAAACAGAAGAAAGAAGTGAATGGAGGAAATACTGTGGATATAGGCATGAACAGAAGAAAGAAGTGAATGGAGGAAATACTGTGGATACAGGCATGAACAGAAGAAAGAAGTAAATGGAGGAAATACTGTGGATATAGGCATGAACAGAAGAAAGAAGTGAATGTAGGAAATACTGTGGATACAGGCATGAACAGAAGAAAGAAGTGAATGGAGGAAATACTGTGGATATAGGCATGAACAGATGAAAGAAGGGAATGAAGGAAATACTGTGGATATAGGCATGAACAGATGAAAGAAGTGAATGGAGGAAATACTGTGGATATAGGAATGAACAGGGAAAAGAAAAAAATGGAGGAAATACTGTGGATATAGGCATGAACAGATGAAAGAAGGGAATGGAGGAAATACTGTGGATATAGGCATGAACAGATAAAAGAAGTGAATAGAGGAAATACTGTGGATATAGGAATGAACAGGGAAAAGAAGTGAATAGAGGAAATACTGTGGATATAGGCATGAACAGATGAAAGAAGTGAATGGAGGAAATACTGTGGATACAGGCATGAACAGAAGAAAGAAGTGAATGGAGAAAATACTGTGGATACAGGCATGAACAGAAGAAAGAAGTGAATGGAGGAAATACTGTGGATATAGGCATAAACAGATGAAAGAAGTGAATGAAGGAAATACTGTGGATATAGGCATGAACAGATGAAAGAAGTGAATGGAGGAAATACTGTGCATATAGGCAAGAACAAGTGAAAGAAGTGAATGAAGGAAATACTGTGGATATAGGCATGAACAGATGAAAGAAGTGAATAGAGGAAATACTGTGGATATAGGCATGAACAGATGAAAGAAGTGAATGGAGGAAATACTGTGGATATAGGAATGAACAGGGAAAAGAAAAAAATGGAGGAAATACTGTGGATATAGGCATGAACAGATGAAAGAAGGGAATGGAGGAAATACTGTGGATATAGGCATGAACAGATAAAAGAAGTGAATAGAGGAAATACTGTGGATATAGGAATGAACAGGGAAAAGAAGTGAATAGAGGAAATACTGTGGATATAGGCATGAACAGATGAAAGAAGTGAATGGAGGAAATACTGTGGATACAGGCATGAACAGAAGAAAGAAGTGAATGGAGAAAATACTGTGGATACATGCATGAACAGAAGAAAGAAGTGAATGGAGGAAATACTGTGGATATAGGCATAAACAGATGAAAAAAGTGAATGGAGGAAATACTGTGGATATAGGAATAAACAGATGAAAAAAGTGAATGGAGGAAATACTGTGGATACAGGCATGAACAGAAGAAAGAAGTGAATGGAGGAAATACTATGGATATAGGCATGAACAGATGAAAGAAGTGAATGGAGGAAATACTGTGGATATAGGCATGAACAGATGAAAGAAGTGAATAAAGGAAATACTGTGGATATAGGCATGAACAGAAGAAAGAAGTGAATCGAGGAAATACTGTGGATAGAGGCATGAACAGATAAAAGAAGTGAATAGAGGAAATACTGTGGATATAGGAAGGAACAGGGAAAAGAAGTGAATAGAGGAAATACTGTGGATATAGGCATGAACAGATGAAAGAAGTGAATGGAGGAAATACTGTGGATACAGGAATAAACAGATGAAAAATGTGAATCAGAGAAATACTGTGGATATAGGAATAAAGAGATGCAAGAAGTGAATGGAGGAAATACTGTGGATATAGGAATAAACAGATAAAAGAAGTAAATGGAGGAAATACTGTGGATATAGGTATTAACAGATGGAAGAAGTGAATGGAGGAAATACTGTGGATATAGGAATGAATAGGTGAAAGAAGGGAATGGAGGAAATACTGTAAATATAGGCATGAACAGATGAAAGAAGTGAATAGAGGAAATACTGTGGATATAAGAATGAACAGGGAAAAGAAGGGAATGGAGGAAATACTGCGGATGAAGAAATAAACGGATGAAAGAAGTGATTGGAGGAAATACTGTGGATATAGGAATAAAGAGATGCAAGTAGTGAATGGAGGAAATACTGTGGATATAGGAATAAAGAGATGCAAGAAGTGAATGGAGGAAATACTGTGGATAAAGGAATAAACAGATGAAAGAAGTGAATGGAGGAAATACTGTGGATATAGGCATGAACAGATGAAAGAAGTGAATGGAGGAAATACTGTGGATATAGGCATGAACAAATGAAAGAAGTGAATAAAGGAAATACTGTGGATATAGGCATGAACAGAAGAAAAAAGTGAATGGAGGAAATACTGTGGATATAGGAATAAACAGATGAAAAAAGTGAATGGAGGAAATACTGAGAATAGAGGCATGAACAGATGAAAGAAGTGAATGGATAAAATACTGTGAATATAGGAATAAACAGATGAAAAATGTGAATCAGGGAAATAATGTGGATATAGGAATAAAGAGATGCAAGAAGTGAATTGAGGAAATACTGTGGATATAGGAATGAACAGGGAAAAGGGAATGGAGGAAATACTGTAGATAAAGAAATAAACGGATGAAAGAAGTGAATGGAGGAAATAATGTGGACATAGGAATGAAGAGATGCAAGGAGTGAATGGAGGAAATACTGTGGATAAAGGAATAAACAGATGAAAGAAGTGAATGGAGGAAATTATGTGGATATAGGCATGAACAGAAGAAAGAAGTGAATAGAGGAAATACTGTGGATATAGGAATGAAGAGGGAAAAGAAGGGAATGGAGGAAATACTGTGGATATAGGAATGAATAGGTGAAAGAAGGGAATGGAGGAAATACTGTAAATAGAGGCATGAACAGATGAAAGAAGTGAATAGAGGAAATACTGTGGATATAGGAATGAACAGGGAAAAGAAGGGAATGGAGGAAATACTGTGCATATAGGCATGAACAGATGAAAGAAGTGAATGAAGGAAATACTGTGGATATAGGCATGAACAGATGAAAGAAGTGAATAGAGGAAATACTGTGGATATAGGCATGAACAGATGAAAGAAGTGAATGGAGGAAATACTGTGGATATAGGAATGAACAGGGAAAAGAAAAAAATGGAGGAAATACTGTGGATATAGGCATGAACAGATGAAAGAAGGGAATGGAGGAAATACTGTGGATATAGGCATGAACAGATAAAAGAAGTGAATAGAGGAAATACTGTGGATATAGGAAAAACAGGGAAAAAAAGTGAATAGAGGAAATACTGTGGATATAGGCATGAACAGATGAAAGAAGTGAATGGAGGAAATACTGTGGATACAGGCATGAACAGAAGAAAGAAGTGAATGGAGAAAATACTGTGGATACATGCATGAACAGAAGAAAGAAGTAAATGGAGGAAATACTGTGGATATAGGCATAAACAGATGAAAAAAGTGAATAAGGGAAAAACTGTGGATATAGGAATAAACAGATGAAAAAAGTGAATGGAGGAAATACTGTGGATACAGGCATGAACAGAAGAAAGAAGTGAATGGAGGAAATACTATGAATATAGGCATGAACAGATGAAAGAAGTGAATGGAGGAAATACTGTGGATATAGGCATGAACAGATGAAAGAAGTGAATAAAGGAAATACTGTGGATATAGGCATGAACAGAAGAAAGAAGTGAATCGAGGAAATACTGTGGATAGAGGCATGAACAGATAAAAAAAGTGAATGGAGGAAATACTGTGGATACAGGCATGAACAGATGAAAGAAGTGAATGGAGGAAATACTGTGGATAGAGGCATGAACAGATGAAAGAAGTGAATGGAGGAAATACTGTGAATATAGGAATAAACAGATGAAAAATGTGAATCAGAGAAATACTGTGGATATAGGAATAAAGAGATGCAAGAAGTGAATGGAGGAAATACTGTGGATATAGGAATAAACAGATAAAAGAAGTAAATGGAGGAAATACTGTGGATATAGGTATTAACAGATGGAAGAAGTGAATGGAGGAAATACTGTGGATATAGGAATGAATAGGTGAAAGAAGGGAATGGAGGAAATACTGTAAATATAGGCATGAACAGATGAAAGAAGTGAATAGAGGAAATACTGTGGATATAAGAATGAACAGGGAAAAGAAGGGAATGGAGGAAATACTGCGGATAAAGAAATAAACGGATGAAAGAAGTGATTGGAGGAAATACTGTGGATATAGGAATAAAGAGATGCAAGTAGTGAATGGAGGAAATACTGTGGATATAGGAATAAAGAGATGCAAGAAGTGAATGGAGGAAATACTGTGGATAAAGGAATAAACAGATGAAAGAAGTGAATGGAGGAAATACTGTGGATATAGGCATGAACAAATGAAAGAAGAGAATAAAGGAAATACTGTGGATATAGGCATGAACTGAAGAAAAAAGTGAATGGAGGAAATACTGTGGATATAGGAATAAACAGATGAAAAAAGTGAATGGAGGAAATACTGAGAATAGAGGCATGAACAGATGAAAGAAGTGAATGGAGAAAATACTGTGAATATAGGAATAAACAGATGAAAAATGTGAATCAGGGAAATAATGTGGATATAGGAATAAAGAGATGCAAGAAGTGAATTGAGGAAATACTGTGGATATAGGAATGAACAGGGAAAAGAAGGGAATGGAGGAAATACTGTAGATAAAGAAATAAACGGATGAAAGAAGTGAATGGAGGAAATAATGTGGACATAGGAATGAAGAGATGCAAGGAGTGAATGGAGGAAATACTGAGGATAAAGGAATAAACAGATGAAAGAAGTGAATGGAGGAAATTATGTGGATATAGGCATGAACAGAAGAAAGAAGTGAATAGAGGAAATACTGTGGATATAGGAATGAACAGGGAAAAGAAGGGAATGGAGGAAATACTGTGGATATAGGAATGAATAGGGGAAAGAAGGGAATGGAGGAAATACTGTAAATAGAGGCATGAACAGATGAAAGAAGTGAATAGAGGAAATACTGTGGATATAGGAATGAACAGGGAAAAGAAGGGAATGGAGGAAATACTGTGCATATAGGCATGAACAGATGAAAGAAGTAAATGAAGGAAATACTGTGGATATAGGCATGAACAGATGAAAGAAGTGAATGGAGGAAATACTGTGGATATAGGAATGAACAGGGAAAAGAAAAAAATGGAGGAAATACTGTGGATATAGGCATGAACAGATGAAAGAAGGGAATGGAGGAAATACTGTGGATATAGGCATGAACAGATAAAAGAAGTGAATAGAGGAAATACTGTGGATATAGGAATGAACAGGGAAAAGAAGTGAATAGAGGAAATACTGTGGATATAGGCATGAACAGATGAAAGAAGTAAATGGAGGAAATACTGTGGATACAGGCATGAACAGAAGAAAGAAGTGAATGGAGAAAATACTGTGGATACATGCATGAACAGAAGAAAGAAGTGAATGGAGGAAATACTGTGGATATAGGCATAAACAGATTAAAAAAGTGGATGGAGGAAATACTGTGGATATAGGAATAAACAGATGAAAAAAGTGAATGGAGGAAATACTGTGGATACAGGCATGAACAGAAGAAAGAAGTGAATGGAGGAAATACTATGGATATAGGCATGAACAGATGAAAGAAGTGAATGGAGGAAATACTGTGGATATAGGCATGAACAGATGAAAGAAGTGAATAAAGGAAATACTGTGGATATAGGCATGAACAGAAGAAAAAAGTGAATCGAGGAAATACTGTGGATAGAGGCATGAACAGATAAAAGAAGTGAATGGAGGAAATACTGTGGATACAGGCATGAACAGATGAAAGAAGTGAATGGAGGAAATACTGTGGATAGAGGAATGAACAGATGAAAGAAGTGAATGGAGGAAATACTGTGAATATAGGAATAAACAGATGAAAAATGTGAATCAGAGAAATACTGTGGATATAGGAATAAAGAGATGCAAGAAGTGAATGGAGGAAATACTGTGGATATAGGAATAAACAGATAAAAGAAGTAAATGGAGGAAATACTGTGGATATAGGTATTAACAGATGGAAGAAGTGAATGGAGGAAATACTGTGGATATAGGAATGAATAGGTGAAAGAAGGGAATGGAGGAAATACTGTAAATATAGGCATGAACAGATGAAAGAAGTGAATAGAGGAAATACTGTGGATATAAGAATGAACAGGGAAAAGAAGGGAATGGAGGAAATACTGCGGATAAAGAAATAAACGGATGAAAGAAGTGATTGGAGGAAATACTGTGGATATAGGAATAAAGAGATGCAAGTAGTGAATGGAGGAAATACTGTGGATATAGGAATAAAGAGATGCAAGAAGTGAATGGAGGAAATACTGTGGATAAAGGAATAAACAGATGAAAGAAGTGAATGGAGGAAATACTGTGGATATAGGCATGAACAGATGAAAGAAGTGAATGGAGGAAATACTGTGGATATAGGCATGAACAAATGAAAGAAGTGAATAAAGGAAATACTGTGGATATAGGCATGAACAGAAGAAAAAAGTGAATGGAGGAAATACTGTGGATATAGGAATAAACAGATGAAAAAAGTGAATGGAGGAAATACTGAGAATAGAGGCATGAACAGATGAAAGAAGTGAATGGAGGAAATACTGTGAATATAGGAATAAACAGATGAAAAATGTGAATCAGGGAAATAATGTGGATATAGGAATAAAGAGATGCCAGAAGTGAATTGAGGAAATACTGTGGATATAGGAATGAACAGGGAAAAGAAGGGAATGGAGGAAATAATGTAGATAAAGAAATAAACGGATGAAAGAAGTGAATGGAGGAAATAATGTGGACATAGGAATGAAGAGATGCAAGGAGTTAATGGAGGAAATACTGTGGATAAAGGAATAAACAGATGAAAGAAGTGAATGGAGGAAATTATGTGGATATAGGCATAAACAGAAGAAAGAAGTGAATAGAGGAAATACTGTGGATATAGGAATGAACAAGGAAAATAAGGGAATGGAGGAAATACTGTGGATATAGGAATGAATAGGTGAAAGAAGGGAATGGAGGAAATACTGTAAATAGAGGCATGAACAGATGAAAGAAGTGAATAGAGGAAATACTGTGGATATAGGAATGAACAGGGAAAAGAAGGGAATGGAGGAAATACTGTGCATATAGGCATGAACAGATGAAAGAAGTGAATGAAGGAAATACTGTGGATATAGGCATGAACAGATGAAAGAAGTGAATAGAGGAAATACTGTGGATATAGGAATGAACAGGAAAAAGAAGTGAGTGGAGGAAATACTGTGGATATAGGCATGAACAGATGAAAGAAGTAAATGGAAGAAATACTGTGGATACAGGCATGAACAGAAGAAAGAAGTGAATGGAGGAAATACTGTGGATACAGGCATGAACAGAAGAAAGAAGTCAATGGAGGAAATACTGTGGATATAGGCATGAACAGATGAAAGAAGTGAATGGAGGAAATACTGTGGATATAGGCATGAACAGATGAAAGAAGTGAGTAGAGGAAATACTGTGAATATAGGAATAAACAGATGAAAAATGTGAATCAGGGAAATACAGTGGATATAGGAATAAACAGATGAAAAATGTGAATCAGGGAAATACTGTGGATATAGGAATAAAGAGATGCAAGAAGTGAATGGAGGAAATACTGTGGATATAGGAATAAACAGATGAAAGAAGTGAATGGAGGAAATACTGTGGATACAGGCATGAACAGATGTAAGAAGTAAATGGAGGAAATACTGTGGATACAGGCATCACAGAAGAAAGAAATGAATAAAGGAAATACTGTGGATATAGGCATGAACAGATGAAAGAAGTGAATGGAGGAATTACTGTGAATATAGGAATGAATAGGTGAGTGCAGTGAATGGAGGAAATACTGTGGATATAGGAATAAAGAGATGCAAGAAGTGAATGGAGGAAATACTGTGGATACAGGCATGAACAGATGAAAAAAGTGAATGGAGGAAATACTGTGGATAGAGGCATGAACAGATGAAAGAAGTGAATGGAGGAAATACTGTGAATATAGAAATAAACAGATGAAAGAAGTAAATGGAGGAAATACTGTGGATAAACAAATAAACAGATGAAAGAAGTGAATGGAGGAAATACTGTGGACATAGGCATGAACAGAGGAAAGAAGTGAATAGAGGAAATACTAAGGATATGGGAATAAATACGTGAAAGAAGTAAATGAAGGAAATACTGTGAATATAGGCATGAACAGATGAAAGAAGTGAATAAAGGAAATACTGTGGATACAGGCATGAACAGATGAAAAAAGTGAATAAAGGAAATACTGTGGATATAGGCATGAACAAATGAAAGAAGTGAATGGAGGAAATACTGTGGATATAGGAATAAACAGATGAAAAAAGTGAATGGAGGAAATACTGTGGATAGAGGCATGAACAGATGAAAGAAGTGAATGGAGGAAATACTGTGGATATAGGAATAAAGAGATGAAAAATGTGAATCACAGAAATACTGTGGATATAGGCATGAAAAGATGAAAGAAGTGAATGGAGGAATTACCCTGGATATAGGAATAAACAGAGGAAAGAAGTGAATGGAGGAAATACTGTGGATAAAGGAATAAACAGATGAAAGAAGTGAATGGAGGAAATACTGTGGATATAGGCATGAACAAATGAAAGAAGTGAATAAAGGAAATACTGTGGATATAGGCATGAACAGAAGAAAAAAGTGAATGGAGAAAATACTGTGGATATAGGAATAAACAGATGAAAAAAGTGAATGGAGGAAATACTGAGAATAGAGGCATGAACAGATGAAAGAAGTGAATGGAGAAAATACTGTGAATATAGGAATAAACAGATGAAAAATGTGAATCAGGGAAATAATGTGGATATAGGAATAAAGAGATGCAAGAAGTGAATTGAGGAAATACTGTGGATATAGGAATGAACAGGGAAAAGAAGGGAATGGAGGAAATACTGTAGATAAAGAAATAAATGGATGAAAGAAGTGAATGGAGGAAATAATGTGGACATAGGAATGAAGAGATGCAAGGAGTGAATAGAGGAAATACTGTGGATAAAGGAATAAACAGATGAAAGAAGTGAATGGAGGAAATTATGTGGATATAGGCATGAACAGAAGAAAGAAGTGAATAGAGGAAATACTGTGGATATAGGAATGAACAGGGAAAAGAAGGGAATGGAGGAAATACTGTGGATATAGGCATGAACAGATGAAAGAAGTGAATAAAGGAAATACTGTGGATAGAGGCATGAACAGATGAAAGAAGTGAATGGAGGAAATACTGTGGATAGAGGAATGAACAGATGAAAGAAGTGAATGGAGGAAATACTGTGAATATAGGAATAAACAGATGAAAAATGTGAATCAGAGAAATACTGTGGATATAGGAATAAAGAGATGCAAAAAGTGAATGGAGGAAATACTGTGGATATAGGAATAAACAGATAAAAGAAGTAAATGGAGGAAATACTGTGGATATAGGTATTAACAGATGGAAGAAGTGAATAGAGGAAATACTGTGGATATAAGAATGAACAGGGAAAAGAAGGGAATGGAGGAAATACTGCGGATAAAGAAATAAACGGATGAAAGAAGTGATTGGAGGAAATACTGTGGATATAGGAATAAAGAGATGTAAGTAGTGAATGGAGGAAATACTGTGGATATAGGAATAAAGAGATGCAAGAAGTGAATGGAGTAAATACTGTGGATAAACGAATAAACAGATGAAAGAAGTGAATGGAGGAAATACTGTGGATATAGGAATGAATAGGTGAAAGAAGGGAATGGAGGAAATACTGTAAATATAGGCATGAACAGATGAAAGAAGTGAATAGAGGAAATACTGTGGATATAAGAATGAACAGGGAAAAGAAGGGAATGGAGGAAATACTGTGGATAAAGAAATAAACGGATGAAAGAAGTGATTGGAGGAAATACTGTGGATATAGGAATAAAGAGATGCAAGTAGTGAATGGAGGAAATACTGTGGATATAGGAATAAAGAGATGCAAGAAGTGAATGGAGGAAATACTGTGGATAAAGGAATAAACAGATGAAAGAAGTGAATGGAGGAAATAATGTGGATATAGGCATGAACAGATGAAAGAAGTGAATGAAGGAAATACTGTGGATATAGGCATGAACAAATGAAAGAAGTGAATAAAGGAAATACTGTGGATATAGGCATGAACAGAAGAAAGAAGTGAATGGAGGAAATACTGTGGATATAGGAATAAACAGATGAAAAAAGTGAATGGAGGAAATACTGTGAATAGAGGCATGAACAGATGAAAGAAGTGAATGGAGGAAATACTGTGAATATAGGAATAAACAGATGAAAAATGTGAATCAGGGAAATAATGTGGATATAGGAATAAAGAGATGCAAGAAGTGAATAAAGGAAATACTGTGGATATAGGCATGAACAGAAGAAAAAAGTGAATGGAGAAAATACTGTGGATATAGGAATAAACAGATGAAAAAAGTGAATGGAGGAAATACTGAGAATAGAGGCATGAACAGATGAAAGAAGTGAATGGAGGAAATACTTTGAATATAGGAATAAACAGATGAAAAATGTGAATCAGGGAAATAATGTGGATATAGGAATAAAGAGATGCAAGAAGTGAATTGAGGAAATACTGTGGATATAGGAATGAACAGGGAAAAGAAGGGAATGGAGGAAATACTGTAGATAAAGAAATAAACGGATGAAAGAAGTGAATGGAGGAAATAATGTGGACATAGGAATGAAGAGATGCAAGGAGTTAATGGAGGAAATACTGTGGATAAAGGAATAAACAGATGGAAGAAGTGAATGGAGGAAATTATGTGGATATAGGCATAAACAGAAGAAAGAAGTGAATAGAGGAAATACTGTGGATATAGGAATGAACAGGGAAAATAAGGGAATGGAGGAAATACTGTGGATATAGGAATGAATAGGTGAAAGAAGGGAATGGAGGAAATACTGTAAATAGAGGCATGAACAGATGAAAGAAGTGAATAGAGGAAATACTGTGGATATAGGAATGAACAGGGAAAAGAAGGGAATGGAGGAAATACTGTGCATATAGGCATGAACAGATGAAAGAAGTGAATGAAGGAAATACTGTGGATATAGGCATGAACAGATGAAAGAAGTGAATAGAGGAAATACTGTGGATATAGGAATGTACAGGAAAAAGAAGTGAATGGAGGAAATACTGTGGATATAGGCATGAACAGATGAAAGAAGTAAATGGAAGAAATACTGTGGATACAGGCATGAACAGAAGAAAGAAGTGAATGGAGGAAATACTGTGGATACAGGCATGAACAGAAGAAAGAAGTCAATGGAGGAAATACTGTGGATATAGGCATGAACAGATGAAAGAAGTGAATGGAGGAAATACTGTGGATATAGGCATGAACAGATGAAAGAAGTGAGTAGAGGAAATACTGTGAATATAGGAATAAACAGATGAAAAATGTGAATCAGGGAAATACTGTGGATATAGGAATAAACAGATGAAAAATGTGAATCAGGGAAATACTGTGGATATAGGAATAAAGAGATGCAAGAAGTGAATGGAGGAAATACTGTGGATATAGGAATAAACAGATGAAAGAAGTGAATGGAGGAAATACTGTGGATACAGGCATGAACAGATGTAAGAAGTAAATGGAGGAAATACTGTGGATACAGGCATCACAGAAGAAAGAAGTGAATAAAGGAAATACTGTGGATATAGGCATGAACAGATGAAAGAAGTGAATGGAGGAATTACTGTGAATATAGGAATGAATAGGTGAAAGCAGTGAATGGAGGAAATACTGTGGATATAGGAATGAATAGGTGAAAGAAGGGAATGGAGGAAATACTGTAAATATAGGCATGAACAGATGAAAGAAGTGAATAGAGGAAATACTGTGGATATAAGAATGAACAGGGAAAAGAAGGGAATGGAGGAAATACTGTGGATAAAGAAATAAACGGATGAAAGAAGTGATTGGAGGAAATACTGTGGATATAGGAATAAAGAGATGCAAGTAGTGAATGGAGGAAATACTGTGGATATAGGAATAAAGAGATGCAAGAAGTGAATGGAGGAAATACTGTGGATAAAGGAATAAACAGATGAAAGAAGTGAATGGAGGAAATAATGTGGATATAGGCATGAACAGATGAAAGAAGTGAATGAAGGAAATACTGTGGATATAGGCATGAACAAATGAAAGAAGTGAATAAAGGAAATACTGTGGATATAGGCATGAACAGAAGAAAGAAGTGAATGGAGGAAATACTGTGGATATAGGAATAAACAGATGAAAAAAGTGAATGGAGGAAATACTGTGAATAGAGGCATGAACAGATGAAAGAAGTGAATGGAGGAAATACTGTGAATATAGGAATAAACAGATGAAAAATGTGAATCAGGGAAATAATGTGGATATAGGAATAAAGAGATGCAAGAAGTGAATTGAGGAAATACTGTGGAAAGAGGAATAAACAGATGAAAGAAGTGGTTGGAGGAAATACTGTGGATATAGGTATGAACAGATGGAAGAAGTGAATGGAGGAAATACTGTGGATATAGGAATGAATAGGTGAAAGAAGGGAATGGAGGAAATATTGTAAATATAGGCATGAACAAATGAAAGAAGTGAATAGAGGAAATACTGTGGATATAGGAATGAACAGGGAAAAGAAAGGAATGGAGGAAATACTGTGGATAAAGAAATAAACGGATGAAAGAAGTGATTGGAGGAAATACTGTGGATATAGGAATAAAGAGATGCAAGAAGTGAATGGAGGAAATACTGTGGATATAGGAATAAAGAGATGCAAGAAGTGAATGGAGTAAATACTGTGGATAAAGGAATAAACAGATGAAAGAAGTGAATGGAGGAAATACTGTGGATATAGGCATGAACAGATGAAAGAAGTGAATAAGGAAATACTGTGGATATAGGCATGAACAGATGAAAGAAGTGAATAAAGGAAATACTGTAGATATAGGCATGAACAGAAGAAAGAAGTAAATGGAGGAAATACTGTGGATATAGGAATAAACAGAAGAAAAAAGTGAATGAAGCAAATACTGTGGATAGAGGCATGAACAGATGAAAGAAGTGAATGAAGGAAATACTGTGAATATAGGAATAAACAGATGAAAAATGTAAATCAGGGAAATACTGTGGATATAGAAATAAAGAGATGCAAGAAGTGAATGGAGGAAATACTCTGGATATAGGAATAAACAAATGAAAGAAGTGGATGGAGGAAATACTGTGGATATAGGCATGAACAGATGAAAGAAGTGAATAAAGAAAATACTGTGGATATAGGCATGAACAGAAGAAAGAAGTGAATGGATGAAATACTGTGGATAGAGGCATGAACAGATGAAAGAAGTGAATGGAGGAAATACTGTGGATATAGGCATGAACAGATGAAAGAAGTAAATGGAAGAAATACTGTAGATACAGGCATGAACAGAAGAAAGAAGTGAATGGAGGAAATACTGTGGATACAGGCATGAACAGAAGAAAGAAGTCAATGGAGGAAATACTGTGGATATAGGCATGAACAGATGAAAGAAGTGAATGGAGGAAATACTGTGGATATAGGCATGAACAGATGAAAGAAGTGAGTAGAGGAAATACTGTGAATATAGGAATAAACAGATGAAAAATGTGAATCAGGGAAATACTGTGGATATAGGAATAAACAGATGAAAAATGTGAATCAGGGAAATACTGTGGATATAGGAATAAAGAGATGCAAGAAGTGAATGGAGGAAATACTGTGGATATAGGAATAAACAGATGAAAGAAGTGAATGGAGGAAATACTGTGGATACAGGCATGAACAGATGTAAGAAGTAAATGGAGGAAATACTGTGGATACAGGCATCACAGAAGAAAGAAGTGAATAAAGGAAATACTGTGGATATAGGCATGAACAAATGAAAAAAGTGAATGGAGGAAATACTGTGGATATAGGAATAAACAGATGAAAAAAGTGAATGGAGGAAATACTGTGGATATAGGCATGAACAGATGAAAGAAGTGAATGGAGGAAATACTGTGGATACAGGCATGAACAGATGAAAGAAGTAAATGGAGGAAATACTGTGGATATAGGCATGAACAGATGAAAGAAGTGAATGGAGGAAATACTGTGGATAGAGGCATGAACAGATAAAAGAAGTGAATGGAGGAAATACTGTGGATACAGGCATGAACAGATGAAAGAAGTGAATGGAGGAAATACTGTGGATAGAGGCATGAACAGATGAAAGAAGTGAATGGAGGAAATACTGTGAATATAGGAATAAACAGATGAAAAATGTGAATCAGAGAAATACTGTGGATATAGAAATAAAGAGATGCAAGAAGTGAATGGAGGAAATACTGTGGATATAGGAATATACAGATAAAAGAAGTAAATGGAGGAAATACTGTGGATATAGGTATTAACAGATGGAAGAAGTAAATGGAGGAAATACTGTGGATATAGGAATGAATAGGTGAAAGAAGGGAATGGAGGAAATACTGTGGATACAGGCATGAACAGATGAAAGAAGTGAATAGAGGAAATACTGTGGATATAAGAATGAACAGGGAAAAGAAGGGAATGGAGGAAATACTGTGGATAAAGAAATAAACGGATGAAAGAAGTGATTGGAGGAAATACTGTGGATATAGGAATAAAGAGATGCAAGTAGTGAATGGAGGAAATACTGTGGATATAGGAATAAAGAGATGCAAGAAGTGAATGGAGGAAATACTGTGGATAAAGGAATAAACAGATGAAAGAAGTGAATGGAGGAAATACTGTGGATAGAGGCATGAACAGATGAAAGAAGTGAATGGAGGAATTACTGTGGATATAGGAATAAACAGATTGAAGAAGTGAATGGAGGAAATAACGTGGATAAACAAATAAACAGATGAAAGAAGTGAATGGAGGAAATACTGTGGATATAGGCATGAACAGAAGAAAGAAGTGAATGGAGGAAATACTGTGGATACAGGCATGAACAGATGAAAGAAGTGAATGGAGGAAATACTGTGGATATAGGAATGAACAGGGAAAAGAAAAGAATGGAGGAAATACTGTTGATATAGGCATGAACAGATGAAAGAAGTGAATGGAGGAAATACTGTTGATATAGGCATGAACAGATGAAAGAAGTGAATGGAGGAAATACTGTTGATATAGGCATGAACAGATGAAAGAAGTGAATGGAGGAAATACTGTGGATATAGGCATGAACAGATGAAAGAAGTGAATGGAGGAAATACTGTGGATACAGGCATGAACAGATGAAAGAAGTGAATGGAGGAAATACTGTGGATATAGGAATGAACAGGGAAAAGAAAAGAATGGAGGAAATACTGTTGATATAGGCATGAACAGATGAAAGAAGTGAATGGAGGAAATACTGTGGATATAGGCATGAACAGATGAAAGAAGGGAATGGGGGAAATACTGTAGATATAGGCATGAACAGATGAAAGAAGTGAATGGAGGAAATACTGTGGATATAGGAATGAACAGGGAAAAGAAAAGAATTGAGGAAATACTGTGGATACAGGCATGAACAGATGAAAGAAGTGAATGGAGGAAATACTGTGGATACAGGCATGAACAGATGAAAAAAGTGAATGGAGGAAATACTGTGGATATAGGAATAAACAGATGAAAAAAGTGAATGGAGGAAATACTGTGGATAGAGGCATGAACAGATGAAAGAAGTGAATGGAGGAAATACTGTGGATATAGGAATAAACAGATGAAAAATGTGAATCAGGGAAATACTGTGGATATAGGCATGAACAGATGAAAGAAGTGAATGGAGGAAATACTGTGGATATAGGCATGAACAGAGGAAAGAAGTGAATGGAGGAAATACTGCGGATAAACAAATAAACAGATGAAAGAAGTGAATGGTGGAAATACTGTGGATATAGGCATGAACAGATGAAAGAAGTGAATGGAGGAAATAATAAAGATATGGGAATGAATAGGTGAAAGAAGTAAATGGAGGAAATACTGTGGATATAGGAATAAACAGATGAAAAAAGTGAATGGAGGAAATACTGTGGATAGAGGCATGAACAGATGAAAGAAGTGAATGGAGGAAATACTGAGGATCTAAGAATAAACAGATGAAAAATGTGAATCAGGGAAATACTGTGGATATAGGCATGAACAGATGAAAGAAGTGAATGGAGGAAATACTGTGGATATAGGCATGAACAGATGAAAGAAGTGAATCGAGGAAATACTGTGGATACAGGCATGAACAGAAGAAAGAAGTAAATGGAGGAAATACTGTGGATATAGGCATGAACAGAAGAAAGAAGTGAATGGAAAAAATACTGTGGATACAGGCATGAACAGATGAAAGAAGGGAATGGAGGAAATACTGTGGATATAGGAATGAACAGGGAAAAGAAAAGAATGGAGGAAATACTGTTGATATAGGCATGAACAGATGAAAGAAGTGAATGGAGGAAATACTGTGGATATAGGCATGAACAGATGAAAGAAGGGAATGGAGGAAATACTGTAGATATAGGCATGAACAGATGAAAGAAGTGAAAGGAGGAAATACTGTGGATATAGGAATGAACAGGGAAAAGAAAAGAATTGAGGAAATACTGTGGATACAGGCATGAACAGATGAAAGAAGTGAATGGAGGAAATACTGTGGATACAGGCATGAACAGATGAAAAAAGTGAATGGAGGAAATACTGTGGATATAGGAATAAACAGATGAAAAAAGTGAATGGAGGAAATACTGTGGATAGAGGCATGAACAGATGAAAGAAGTGAATGGAGGAAATACTGTGGATATAGGAATAAACAGATGAAAAATGTGAATCAGGGAAATACTGTGGATATAGGCATGAACAGATGAAAGAAGTGAATGGAGGAAATACTGTGGATATAGGCATGAACAGAGGAAAGAAGTGAATGGAGGAAATACTGCGGATAAACAAATAAACAGATGAAAGAAGTGAATGTTGGAAATACTGTGGATATAGGCATGAACAGAGGAAAGAAGTGAATGGAGGAAATAATAAAGATATGGGAATGAATAGGTGAAAGAAGTAAATGGAGGAAATATTGTGGATATAGGAATAAACAGATGAAAAAAGTGAATGGAGGAAATACTGTGGATAGAGGCATGAACAGATGAAAGAAGTGAATGGAGGAAATACTGAGGATCTAAGAATAAACAGATGAAAAATGTGAATCAGGGAAATACTGTGGATATAGGCATGAACAGATGAAAGAAGTGAATGGAGGAAATACTGTGGATATAGGCATGAACAGAGGAAAGAAGTGAATGGAGGAAATATGGCTGATATAGGCATGAACAGATAAAAGAATTGAATGGAGGAAATACTGTGGATATAGGAATAAACAGATGAAAAAAGTGAATGGAGGCAATACTGTGGATAGAGGCATGAACAGATGAAAGAAGTGAATGGAGGGAATACTGTGGATATAGGAATAAACAGATGAAAAAAGTGAATGGAGGAAATACTGTGGATAGAGGCATGAACAGATGAAAGAAGTGAATGAAGGAAATACTGTGAATATAGGAATAAACAGATGAAAAAAGTGAATGGAGGAAATACTGTGGATAGAGGCATGAATAGCTGAAAGAAGTGAATGGAGGAAATACTGTGGATATAGGAATAAACAGATGGAAAAAGTGAATGGAGGAAATACTGTGGATACAGGCATGAACAGATGAAAGAAGTAAATGGAGGAAATACTGTGGATACAGGCATGAACAGAAGAAAGAAGTGAATGGAGGAAATACTGTGGATAGAGGCATGAACAGATAAAAGAAGTGAATGGCGGAAATACTGTGGATACAGGCATGAACAGATGAAAGAAGTGAATGGAGGAAATACTGTGAATATAGAAATAAACAGATGAAAAATGTGAATCAGGGAAATACTGTGGATATAGAAATAAACAGATGAAAAATGTGAATCAGGGAAATACTGTGGATATAGGCATGAACAGATGAAAGAAGTGAATGGAGGAATTACTGTGAATATAGGAATGAGTAGGTGAAAGCAGTGAATGGAGGAAATACTGTGGATATAGGAATAAAGAGATGCAAGAAGTGAATGGAGGAAATACTGTGGATACAGGCATGAACAGAGGAAAGAAGTGAATGGAGGAAATACTGTGGATATAAGAATAAACAGATGAAAAAAGTGAATGGAGGAAATACTGTGGATAGAGGCATGAACAGATGAAAGAAGTGAATGGAGGAAATACTGTGGATATAGGAATAAACAGATTAAAAAATTGAATGCAGGAAATACTGTGGATATAGGCATGAACAGATGAAAGAAGTGAATGGAGGAAATACTGTGGATATAGGAATAAACAGATGAAAAATGTGAATCAGGGAAATACTGTGGATATAGGCATGAACAGATGAAAGAAGTGAATGGAGGAATTACTGTGGATATAGGAATGAACAGGGAAAAGAAATGAATGGAGGAAATACTCTGGATAAACAAATAAACAGATGAAAGAAGTGAATGGAGGAAATACTGTGGATATAGGCATGAACAGATGAAAGAAGTGAATAAGGAAATACTGTGGATATAGGCATGAACAGATGAAAGAAGTGAATAAAGGAAATACTGTAGATATAGGCATGAACAGAAGAAAGAAGTAAATGGAGGAAATACTGTGGATATAGGAATAAACAGAAGAAAAAAGTGAATGAAGCAAATACTGTGGATAGAGGCATGAACAGATGAAAGAAGTGAATGAAGGAAATACTGTGAATATAGGAATAAACAGATGAAAAATGTAAATCAGGGAAATACTGTGGATATAGAAATAAAGAGATGCAAGAAGTGAATGGAGGAAATACTCTGGATATAGGAATAAACAAATGAAAGAAGTGGATGGAGGAAATACTGTGGATATAGGCATGAACAGATGAAAGAAGTGAATAAAGAAAATACTGTGGATATAGGCATGAACAGAAGAAAGAAGTGAATGGATGAAATACTGTGGATAGAGGCATGAACAGATGAAAGAAGTGAATGGAGGAAATACTGTGGATATAGGCATGAACAGATGAAAGAAGTAAATGGAAGAAATACTGTAGATACAGGCATGAACAGAAGAAAGAAGTGAATGGAGGAAATACTGTGGATACAGGCATGAACAGAAGAAAGAAGTCAATGGAGGAAATACTGTGGATATAGGCATGAACAGATGAAAGAAGTGAATGGAGGAAATACTGTGGATATAGGCATGAACAGATGAAAGAAGTGAGTAGAGGAAATACTGTGAATATAGGAATAAACAGATGAAAAATGTGAATCAGGGAAATACTGTGGATATAGGAATAAACAGATGAAAAATGTGAATCAGGGAAATACTGTGGATATAGGAATAAAGAGATGCAAGAAGTGAATGGAGGAAATACTGTGGATATAGGAATAAACAGATGAAAGAAGTGAATGGAGGAAATACTGTGGATACAGGCATGAACAGATGTAAGAAGTAAATGGAGGAAATACTGTGGATACAGGCATCACAGAAGAAAGAAGTGAATAAAGGAAATACTGTGGATATAGGCATGAACAAATGAAAAAAGTGAATGGAGGAAATACTGTGGATATAGGAATAAACAGATGAAAAAAGTGAATGGAGGAAATACTGTGGATATAGGCATGAACAGATGAAAGAAGTGAATGGAGGAAATACTGTGGATACAGGCATGAACAGATGAAAGAAGTAAATGGAGGAAATACTGTGGATATAGGCATGAACAGATGAAAGAAGTGAATGGAGGAAATACTGTGGATAGAGGCATGAACAGATAAAAGAAGTGAATGGAGGAAATACTGTGGATACAGGCATGAACAGATGAAAGAAGTGAATGGAGGAAATACTGTGGATAGAGGCATGAACAGATGAAAGAAGTGAATGGAGGAAATACTGTGAATATAGGAATAAACAGATGAAAAATGTGAATCAGAGAAATACTGTGGATATAGAAATAAAGAGATGCAAGAAGTGAATGGAGGAAATACTGTGGATATAGGAATATACAGATAAAAGAAGTAAATGGAGGAAATACTGTGGATATAGGTATTAACAGATGGAAGAAGTAAATGGAGGAAATACTGTGGATATAGGAATGAATAGGTGAAAGAAGGGAATGGAGGAAATACTGTGGATACAGGCATGAACAGATGAAAGAAGTGAATAGAGGAAATACTGTGGATATAAGAATGAACAGGGAAAAGAAGGGAATGGAGGAAATACTGTGGATAAAGAAATAAACGGATGAAAGAAGTGATTGGAGGAAATACTGTGGATATAGGAATAAAGAGATGCAAGTAGTGAATGGAGGAAATACTGTGGATATAGGAATAAAGAGATGCAAGAAGTGAATGGAGGAAATACTGTGGATAAAGGAATAAACAGATGAAAGAAGTGAATGGAGGAAATACTGTGGATAGAGGCATGAACAGATGAAAGAAGTGAATGGAGGAATTACTGTGGATATAGGAATAAACAGATTGAAGAAGTGAATGGAGGAAATAACGTGGATAAACAAATAAACAGATGAAAGAAGTGAATGGAGGAAATACTGTGGATATAGGCATGAACAGAAGAAAGAAGTGAATGGAGGAAATACTGTGGATACAGGCATGAACAGATGAAAGAAGTGAATGGAGGAAATACTGTGGATATAGGAATGAACAGGGAAAAGAAAAGAATGGAGGAAATACTGTTGATATAGGCATGAACAGATGAAAGAAGTGAATGGAGGAAATACTGTTGATATAGGCATGAACAGATGAAAGAAGTGAATGGAGGAAATACTGTTGATATAGGCATGAACAGATGAAAGAAGTGAATGGAGGAAATACTGTGGATATAGGCATGAACAGATGAAAGAAGTGAATGGAGGAAATACTGTGGATACAGGCATGAACAGATGAAAGAAGTGAATGGAGGAAATACTGTGGATATAGGAATGAACAGGGAAAAGAAAAGAATGGAGGAAATACTGTTGATATAGGCATGAACAGATGAAAGAAGTGAATGGAGGAAATACTGTGGATATAGGCATGAACAGATGAAAGAAGGGAATGGGGGAAATACTGTAGATATAGGCATGAACAGATGAAAGAAGTGAATGGAGGAAATACTGTGGATATAGGAATGAACAGGGAAAAGAAAAGAATTGAGGAAATACTGTGGATACAGGCATGAACAGATGAAAGAAGTGAATGGAGGAAATACTGTGGATACAGGCATGAACAGATGAAAAAAGTGAATGGAGGAAATACTGTGGATATAGGAATAAACAGATGAAAAAAGTGAATGGAGGAAATACTGTGGATAGAGGCATGAACAGATGAAAGAAGTGAATGGAGGAAATACTGTGGATATAGGAATAAACAGATGAAAAATGTGAATCAGGGAAATACTGTGGATATAGGCATGAACAGATGAAAGAAGTGAATGGAGGAAATACTGTGGATATAGGCATGAACAGAGGAAAGAAGTGAATGGAGGAAATACTGCGGATAAACAAATAAACAGATGAAAGAAGTGAATGGTGGAAATACTGTGGATATAGGCATGAACAGATGAAAGAAGTGAATGGAGGAAATAATAAAGATATGGGAATGAATAGGTGAAAGAAGTAAATGGAGGAAATACTGTGGATATAGGAATAAACAGATGAAAAAAGTGAATGGAGGAAATACTGTGGATAGAGGCATGAACAGATGAAAGAAGTGAATGGAGGAAATACTGAGGATCTAAGAATAAACAGATGAAAAATGTGAATCAGGGAAATACTGTGGATATAGGCATGAACAGATGAAAGAAGTGAATGGAGGAAATACTGTGGATATAGGCATGAACAGATGAAAGAAGTGAATCGAGGAAATACTGTGGATACAGGCATGAACAGAAGAAAGAAGTAAATGGAGGAAATACTGTGGATATAGGCATGAACAGAAGAAAGAAGTGAATGGAAAAAATACTGTGGATACAGGCATGAACAGATGAAAGAAGGGAATGGAGGAAATACTGTGGATATAGGAATGAACAGGGAAAAGAAAAGAATGGAGGAAATACTGTTGATATAGGCATGAACAGATGAAAGAAGTGAATGGAGGAAATACTGTGGATATAGGCATGAACAGATGAAAGAAGGGAATGGAGGAAATACTGTAGATATAGGCATGAACAGATGAAAGAAGTGAAAGGAGGAAATACTGTGGATATAGGAATGAACAGGGAAAAGAAAAGAATTGAGGAAATACTGTGGATACAGGCATGAACAGATGAAAGAAGTGAATGGAGGAAATACTGTGGATACAGGCATGAACAGATGAAAAAAGTGAATGGAGGAAATACTGTGGATATAGGAATAAACAGATGAAAAAAGTGAATGGAGGAAATACTGTGGATAGAGGCATGAACAGATGAAAGAAGTGAATGGAGGAAATACTGTGGATATAGGAATAAACAGATGAAAAATGTGAATCAGGGAAATACTGTGGATATAGGCATGAACAGATGAAAGAAGTGAATGGAGGAAATACTGTGGATATAGGCATGAACAGAGGAAAGAAGTGAATGGAGGAAATACTGCGGATAAACAAATAAACAGATGAAAGAAGTGAATGTTGGAAATACTGTGGATATAGGCATGAACAGAGGAAAGAAGTGAATGGAGGAAATAATAAAGATATGGGAATGAATAGGTGAAAGAAGTAAATGGAGGAAATATTGTGGATATAGGAATAAACAGATGAAAAAAGTGAATGGAGGAAATACTGTGGATAGAGGCATGAACAGATGAAAGAAGTGAATGGAGGAAATACTGAGGATCTAAGAATAAACAGATGAAAAATGTGAATCAGGGAAATACTGTGGATATAGGCATGAACAGATGAAAGAAGTGAATGGAGGAAATACTGTGGATATAGGCATGAACAGAGGAAAGAAGTGAATGGAGGAAATATGGCTGATATAGGCATGAACAGATAAAAGAATTGAATGGAGGAAATACTGTGGATATAGGAATAAACAGATGAAAAAAGTGAATGGAGGCAATACTGTGGATAGAGGCATGAACAGATGAAAGAAGTGAATGGAGGGAATACTGTGGATATAGGAATAAACAGATGAAAAAAGTGAATGGAGGAAATACTGTGGATAGAGGCATGAACAGATGAAAGAAGTGAATGAAGGAAATACTGTGAATATAGGAATAAACAGATGAAAAAAGTGAATGGAGGAAATACTGTGGATAGAGGCATGAATAGCTGAAAGAAGTGAATGGAGGAAATACTGTGGATATAGGAATAAACAGATGGAAAAAGTGAATGGAGGAAATACTGTGGATACAGGCATGAACAGATGAAAGAAGTAAATGGAGGAAATACTGTGGATACAGGCATGAACAGAAGAAAGAAGTGAATGGAGGAAATACTGTGGATAGAGGCATGAACAGATAAAAGAAGTGAATGGCGGAAATACTGTGGATACAGGCATGAACAGATGAAAGAAGTGAATGGAGGAAATACTGTGAATATAGAAATAAACAGATGAAAAATGTGAATCAGGGAAATACTGTGGATATAGAAATAAACAGATGAAAAATGTGAATCAGGGAAATACTGTGGATATAGGCATGAACAGATGAAAGAAGTGAATGGAGGAATTACTGTGAATATAGGAATGAGTAGGTGAAAGCAGTGAATGGAGGAAATACTGTGGATATAGGAATAAAGAGATGCAAGAAGTGAATGGAGGAAATACTGTGGATACAGGCATGAACAGAGGAAAGAAGTGAATGGAGGAAATACTGTGGATATAAGAATAAACAGATGAAAAAAGTGAATGGAGGAAATACTGTG
This sequence comes from Ceratothoa steindachneri, assembly GCA_963969495.1. NCBI lineage: Eukaryota > Metazoa > Arthropoda > Malacostraca > Isopoda > Cymothoidae > Ceratothoa > Ceratothoa steindachneri. The sequence goes on from OZ018322.1 coordinate 56,771,856, forward strand.
GATAGAGGCATGAACAGATGAAAGAAGTGAATGGAGGAAATACTGTGGATATAGGAATAAACAGATTAAAAAATTGAATGCAGGAAATACTGTGGATATAGGCATGAACAGATGAAAGAAGTGAATGGAGGAAATACTGTGGATATAGGAATAAACAGATGAAAAATGTGAATCAGGGAAATACTGTGGATATAGGCATGAACAGATGAAAGAAGTGAATGGAGGAATTACTGTGGATATAGGAATGAACAGGGAAAAGAAATGAATGGAGGAAATACTCTGGATAAACAAATAAACAGATGAAAGAAGTGAATGGAGGAAATACTGTGGATATAGGCATGAACAGAGGAAAAAAGTGAATGGAGGAAATACTAAGGATATGGGAATGAATAGGTGAAAGAAGTAAGTGAGGAAATACTGTGGATATAGGAATAAACAGATCAAAAAAGTGAATGCAGGAAATATTGTGGATAGAGGCATGAACAGATGAAAAAAGTGAATGGAGGAAATACTGTGGATATCGGCATGAACAGATGAAAGAATTGAATGGAGGAAATACTGAGGATATAAGAATAAACAGATGAAAAATGTGAATCAGGGAAATACTCTGGATATAGGCATGAACAGATGAAAGAAGTGAATGGAGGAATTACTGTGGATATAGGAATAAAGAGATGAAAGAAGTGAATGGAGGAAATACTGTGGATAAACAAATAAACAGATGAAAGAAGTGAATGGAGGAAATACTGTGGATAAAGAAATAAATAAATGAAAGAAGTTTTAGGAGGAAATACTGTGGGTTAGGCATGAACAGATGAAAGAAGTGAATGGAGGAAATACTGTGGATAGAGGCATGAACAGATGAAAGAAGTGAATGGAGGAAATACTGTGGATATAGGAATAAACAGATGAAAAAAGTGAATGGAGGAAATACTGTGGATAGAGGCATTAACAGATGAAAGCAGTGAATGGAGGAAATACTGTGGATATAGGAATAAACAGATGAAAAAAGTGAATGGAGGAAATACTGTGGATAGAGGCATGAACAGATGAAAGAAGTGAATGGAGGAAATACTGTGGATTTTAGGAATAAACAGATGAAAAATGTGAATCAGGGAAATACTGTGGATATAGGCATGAACAGATGAAAGAAGTGAATGGAGGAATTACTGTGGATATAGGAATAAACAGATGAAAGAAGTGAATGGAGGAAATACTGTGGATAAACAAATAAACAGATGAAAGAAGTGAATGGAGGAAATACTGTGGATAAAGAAATAAATAAATGAAAGAAGTTTTAGGAGGAAATACTGTGGGTTAGGCATGAACAGATGAAAGAAGTGAATGAAGGAATTACTGTGGATATAGGTATGAACAGATGAAAAAAGTGAATGGAGGAAATACGGCTGATATAGGCATGAACAGATAAAAGAAGTGAATGAAGTAAATACTGTGGATATAGGAATAAACAGATGAAAGAAGGGAATGGAGGAAATACTGTGGATATAGGCATGAACAGATGAAAGAAGTTAATGGAGGAAATACTGTGGATATAGGCATGAACAGATGAAAGAAGTGAATGGAGAAAATACTGTAGATATAGGAATAAACAGATGAAAAAAGTGAATGGAGGAAATACTGTGGATATAGGCATGAACAGATGAAAGAAGTGAATGGAGAAAATACCTAGGATATAGCCATGAACAATCTTGTATGTTCGTTTGTAGGTATGTTACTCTTTGACAAAAAAGATAATTAATATTATTTTGGATGGTATTTAGGTAATACAAATAGGAATTTTTGGTTTGCCATGGGCAAAGGTTATGAACTCCTAACTGATGAGTGGTGGGTTCTTTTAGACACTAAGGACTACATAAACCTATTTCTACAAAGAATCACAGATGCCCTTGTTGGTTACCGCCATGGAGTTCCCTTTCAGGGTAACCGAAAGAAGGAGTGCAATGTACATTTTTGCCCGGATTAGTGACTTAGTTGGGGAGGGGGGGGGGGTATAAACTACAAAACAAGGTTGCTGACCCAAGTCGCGTGCTCTCACTTATTCTGATTTATGACCTTACGACCTTCAAAGCTTTCAATAATTATCGGACTAACCTTGGGAGGACCTTGGAAATTATATCATTCGAAAGCGAATGTAAAACAACATAAGTGTTTCAAATTTCGTTAGAACCTGGCTGTGCCGGGCCTAACCTAGCCTAGCTTAGTATAATCTAGCTAGCCTAGTATAACCTAGCATAGTATAGCCTACTTTATCCTACCTTAGCTTAGTATTATAGCCTAGCCTATCTTATCCTCTTATAGCCTTGGTTAGCTAACCTATCGTAGCCTAAACATTATTACCTAGCATACCTGATCTAGTTTTCCCTAGCCTATTATAGGTTAACCTACACTAGCATAACATATTATAGTTCTTTCTAGCCTAGTATAGCTTAGCATAGCTTAGCCTAGCCTATCATAGTATAACCTAGCCTAGCTTTAACTATCCTAGACAAGTATAGCCTATGCTATCCTATTATGCCCTAGGCAAGCATAGTTTAGTATTTTCTAGCTTAACATACTATATGCTATGCTAGGAGAGCATATATTACTTAATAGCCTAAATTAGCATAGTATATCTTACCCTTGTACATTATATCTTAGCCTAGCATAGTATAGCATATTATAGCCTAGTCTAGTCTAGCAGAGTATCGGCCGAATATTTATGATCACAATTTTGCTTGATCCCATCCCCATTTTTTGTTTGATCTGCTTTACTCCAATATATTTCTATAATCTGATCCTCCCTTCCATATTTTTTCATTTGTTTATTCCATAATTTTTGTTTGATCTGTCACAACCATATTTGTGTTTGATTTGCTACCCCATATTTTTTTTATCTGCCTCCCACAACTATATTTTTATGTGATATATCCTTGCCATATTTTAGTATATTCTATGACATTATTTTTTGATTTGATAAGCTCCTACATATTTTGGAGAATGTTCCCCCAAATATTTTTACTCCCTAGTGACATTCTCCCTTCCCAATTTCGAGCTTCCTTATTTCATTTTCATCTCCTAGAAAACCTACGAAAATTCCAAAAGTAGATTTAAAATAAGTAACAAAAGACACGTTGCCCTTGCGCCTTTGACTTCCATATTTTAACATCTAGAATCAAAAGAGACTAGAATAATTTCATATGCTGACGAAACCTTCAACTTTGAACCTTTCATCTATCGAATATCATTATTTTCTAATGACCGATGAAGGTTGTATATAACCAGTTGGTCAGTGACCTTTCTCAACAAAATCCACAGCAATCATTAACAATGTCTCATAGTGATCAACCCTTTTTCTATTCTTCCTATAAAATTTTAGATTAATATTTTGATTGTTATCAAATTTATCGTCTTTCAACGTCATATTTCTGCTTCATTTCGTTTGGATCAGAAGTGATTGAGTAAGAAATCAAAACTGCCGCTCTTTGCTGATTAAATAACAAATGAATGAATTGAAGTCGGTAGAGTGAATTTACGATTGGAGATAACTCCTCCGTATCGACGGATTTACTGGTGCTTTGTGCAAAATTCTTGGTGTGCAAGAATTCTGACTAACTACGTCCATATGTATTTTTTCAGGTAGGACCCGGACGATTTGAAAAGGAGTGAAAACATTAGTCATTGGACCCAAACTAAACTGTGGGTAAGAAGCCTGCTTTGTTTTTTGGAGGTCATATTACATATATCGGCTATGTAATACATGACGAGAAATTTCGACAGCTCTATGGTAATCTATAGAATTATAGACAAGAAAAGACCACAAGATCCAATTGAACATTAATTGAATGGGCTGAACCAAGAGTGGATTCAATGGTGATGCTTGACTTAACTTTATAGAAATTTACTGGATATATAGTACAAGAGACCACTAAATATTTGAAGGTAAGTTCTTATGGTGACTCGATATAACTGAAATTTTAAACAAGGGGTCCTAAGCCCAAAGTTTCAAAACCTCTGCAAAACTCCCCCCAAAAGATAAAGAAAAACATCAACATTACGACTTCGGTATACAAATTTTAGATGATAGAACCAAAAGAGATAGAAATCCTACCCTCCTTCCTCATCTCATATAGACCTGTTGCAGAGCCTGGTCGAACTATGAAATTTACCCATTCGAAGGGTTAAGTAGTTATGGCAACCAGGGCGTTGGCACCTCGTCGCACCGGAACTTCATCCTCGCAGCAATGGTGCTAGTACCAAGACCTTACAAATCGTCAGTAATTGGTAGAATTATATGAATGATTAGAATGCGATTTGATTATTTAAACCTCAGCAACATTAAAAAAGCGAGAAAGGTAACATATCTTTAGTCCTAAGCGGGTGCCAACCTATATTCATAAACAATGCGTTAGTGCCAATAAAAAAGTCTAAGATTCATTGTGGGAAGAGGGATCGTTCATTTTTTTATTCTCCGTATTTTTTAAACGTGCCACGTGTGGTGACCCATCGCAACCACTTTCTGTTGGGTCAAACGTGCCACGTGTGGTGACCCATCGCAACCACTTTCTGTTGGGTCAAACGTGCCACGTGTGGTGACTCAATGCAACCACTTTCTGTTGGGTCAAACGTGCCACGTGTGGTGACCCATCGCAACCACTTTCTGTTGGGTCAAACGTGCCACGTGTGTGCATGCATTGTTACAAAGGAGAAGTAGGACCCCCGTTCGGTTGACCAGTGAAGGGTTTTTTTTTGTCCAGAGTTTTTTTTTTTAAAGTTGCAATTGTTGAACACTTCGGTCTGCGGTAACAGTTTGCTTATTATTGAACAGCTCCAACCTGCGGCTGGAGACCGCGTCTAGGAGTAGGAATGGGGTTTGTCTGCAATCGATTAAGTCTTTTGCGCTAAATATCAAAGTGAGGAACCCACGTTTCAACTCCCGTAGCATTCTGCCCAAATATGGTTCAGGAACATTTAGAACTAATAGCGATGAAGCACTATTCACACGTTGTTAACGTTGTCCTTCAGAGAGTTACAGTTATTTTTAAACAGCTTCGAGCAAATTGAGACTAATGTAAAAGAAGCATTTTATTATAAGTCATCTAAAACGACATTAATATTTTGACACGCTAATCGTATTACTATTATTATTATCTACATAAGGGGGTTCAAGTTCTTAGTTTTGAGTACCTGTTCCCTTTGAAAAAACTTGCTCGTGAGACTTTCAAACGTTCCCACTCACCCCCTGAGCGAAAACTCCCTCATTGGTTTCACCAATTTTTTTTTCTCCTTCCTCAATTATGAAAAATAAGCTACTGATTCAAGAAACCATAATTACCCTTTGGAAATAATAATAATAAATCGAACTTATATTTTTCATATATGAAAAAAAAACTGGAAAGGAAATAAATAAAGTGCTCCTTGGAGTCTCCTCTTCTAGCTACTCGAGCTATGGACATTCCAATATTTTTAAATCTCCGAATTTCACGTTTTTCTGAGCAAAAGCTTTCAGACGGATTTGCTGTTATAGAATAACAACCTAGAAAAGGATGGTCCAAAGTCACTGGATCACTTGTAATAAGTACTAAGACAGAATTTGGTCCACGGCATCACTTGTAATAAGTACTCCGACAGAAATCGGTCTACGTCAACAGTTGTAATAGTGGTACGACAAAACTCGGTCTACGGCACCACTTGTAAAAGTACTCCGCCAGAACCCGGTCCACGGAGCCACTTGTAATAGTATTCTGACAGAACTCAGTCCACCCCACCTTCTGTTATAGAGGCATGATCAAATAATCCCTGTCGCAGCATCCTGAATATTAAACTTAAATCTAAAAAAAGTTGTACATAAAGAAAAAAATAATTTGATTACAATTTGAAAGTTAAAACAATCTAAATTAAAAAAAAAATTAAATAAATCAATTATGGAAATTGAAATTGGAATCGATATTTAAGAAATCATTGAAACTGATATGAAATTTAAATCAATATAATTTTTCCTCTAGCTGGTTCTAACCAAATGTTTTTGACTAACTAAGAGTACTAAGAGTAGAATTTTCATCTGGGAAATTAACTTATGACCAAGAAAATAGAAGAGGCATGTAAAGGAGTTTCGAAATAGGTTAGAATAGAAATGTCACAACGAATAAAACCTAGGTAGTCACAATCTAGTGGCCAAATACGATTAAATCCCAACCTTATGACCCCAGTTAATTCTGCATAAAGACGATACCATAGGGCTAAATACAAGTAACTCTAATGCCTCAGACTGGGTTCAGAAAAGTCTCCTACTTACAAAAAGTAGAGAAAGTCTAAACGTGAGTGACCAAGATTCGTGATTCTATCACAACTAATTTTCACACTCCAAATAACTTTCGAACTGGACTCGCCGCAAGCTGTTTTCTCTATTCTCCAAGGACCAAACTGAAGAACGGACTATTTTAACTTTTTATTTCTCTACTTAATTAAATAAGGCCGGGAATTTGTTGTTTCTTTTTTTCTACAGTGGACTGTACGTAAGCCTGTTTACAAATAGCGTAATTTATTCTAGCCGGGCTTTAGTTCGGCTCTATAACAACGCCTCCCTTTTTTATAGGTAAAAGGAAGAAAAAAATAAAGACTAAGGGCGCGAATGGAAGCCATGAAAGAGTGAAAACTAGACTTAGAATTGAAGAACAGAATTGCTCATGTTTAGAATAGGAACGTGATTCATAATGGAATGGGGTTCTTAATGGACGTGGCTCAGAATGGAACGCGGTTTCGAATGGAACGTGGTACAGAATGGAACTTGGTTCAGAATGGAACGTGGTTTAGAATGGAACGTGGTTCAGAATGGAACGTGGTTCAAAATGGAAAATGGTTCAGAATGAAAAGTGGTTCAGAATGGAACGTTGTTCAAAATGGAAGCGACAAAACTATTTGTGTACCAAATGTGGACGACATCACTCTTCACAATTAAGCGCAATGGCTCCACTATAGAAACAACCTATTTGTCAGCTATTCGTAACTTTAATGTGGATTTTTCTGTTCTGTGTACATATACTTAGCTCTTTGACACTTGTAATCACATATGATAATGTTTGATCATGCGTACACTTCAGAGCAAAAATTGAAATAAACGACACTACTATAAACTATTTAATTATTGACTAGAATAATATTTGCTTAATTTCGGTGAAAGATTAAATTTGCAGATTCATTCCAAGGGCAATTAAAAAATCTAATCTTAAATGTCCCGGACGAAAAAAAAGGTTGACATACACAATGGAAAACTAAAAAATAATATTCTATCCGTCAGGGAGTCGTTCTTACTTAAAGTTATCTTCCCATGGAATATAAATACTTTAAGAGCAACATATTCTTCATTGCTTATTGTGTGAGTTTCGAAGGTAAATGTATGAGTTTAGACGGGGAGTAAATGAGTTTTATGGTATATGTATGAGTTTCGAGGGTGATTATATTAGTTTTGAGGGTGATTATGCGTTTCGAGGGTGATTTTATGATTTCGAGGGTAATTGTATGAGTTTCGAGGGGGATTGTATTAGTTTCGAGGGGGATTGTTATGAATTTCAAAGGTGATTTTATGATTTTCGGGGGTGATTTTATGATTTTTTTAGGGTGATTGTATGAGTTTCGGGGGTGATTTTATGATTTTCGAGGATAATTGTATGAATTTCGAGGGTGGTTGTATTAGTTTCGAGGGTGATTGCATCAGTTCGAGGGGGATTGTATGAGTTTCGATGGGGGTTAGACGAGTTTCGAGGATGATTGTATGAGTTCGAGGGTTTTTTTTTATGTTACGCAGACAATAGAAAGGATTTGTTTGTGCTTTGTGATGGCCATTCCAAAACATTAATTTTGGAATCTTCAAACTATTTGTTCACGACATAGCATAGGCCGTCTATGTTTCGAATCCTTGTCATGTTGGAAGTAAAATTGCCAGCCCAGATTCAGTTTTCCTACTTAGGGTAGGATTTGTTTCAAAGTAGCCACATAAACATTTTAGGTGTTACATCTATTTTAACGAGTGTTTCTGTATCATTAACAGCAATTCAACCGAATAACTTTATGCTTCCTAAACCTAACTTTACAGTTGGTGTGGAGTTTTCCAGATGAAGCGCTTTACCAAATTTCAGTCTAACACGTTTTCTACAATTATGGACCAAAAGTTAGATTTTATGGTTTCGTCACTCTATAAAATACATTCTTTCAAAATGTTTTATAACTGTGGACATACATTTTTGCAAACCTGAGCTTTGTAACAGCGGGAGTCTTACCCAGCTGTCTTCTTTCTCGTCTAGTAGCCAAGGCTTTTTTTTTGTGTAAGAATTTCTTAATTATTGTGTCTGAAACATTAACTACAGCTGCAGCCAAACCTTGACATATGTGTTTCTTAGTGGTGGGTGAGTTAACTTTGAACTTTCTTAAAATGTTAGGGCAAAAATTTCTTTATTGTGGTGTCCCTATGCTTGCTATGATGTTCGTTCTTTTGGATAGTTCTCCATACGTGTTCCAGGCCTCTAGAAATGTATCAACATATACTTTTTATGTCCCTATGCTTGCTATGATGTTCGTTCGTTTGGATAGTTCTCGATACGTGTTCCAGGCCTCTCGAAATGTATTAACATATACTTTTATGTCTTCACAAGTTCCTTATTTTTGCCCAATTTGAGATGTGGCAACAATGTAGGTTAGCCATTGTATGTAGAACGATGCCTCTTATATACCTAATTCGAGTACATAGCAAACTAGAAAATTATGGAGAATAACAACGTCTGATAAAATGCCGCGGAATAATTTATTTAACATAAAGTTAGATTTTAACTACGCGTCAGCGGGAATTTAACAGGCGTATGTATACATCTAACTCTGCCTGTATATATATATATATATATATATATATATATATATATATATATATATATATATATATATATATATGATCACGGATCATACAAATTCTGATACATTTATATATTTATTGGGGAAAAATAGATAAGAACAGCGGTTGGGCCACGTATCAGGTCTATTTAAGTTTAAATTTGGCTTCGACAGAAAGATGTCAGCTATTCTTGGATGTTTAAAAGATAAACAGTTGCTTTGAGTTCGTGTCAGCTACAAATGGAGAAAATGGGAGTTAAACCCCATTGGTAGAGAAATCAGGGATGCTAACCGCTTCCACAAAGATATATATATATACATAAATGTATATATGTTGGATGATGTTCCTTCAGGCATCGCTTGAATCATTGCATTATCTTTCGTCGCAAAAAAAACAAATCCCGTCTTTGCCACTCTTTTCTTTAATCTAAAGATCGTGGCAGGTTCCAATTCAGAATAGATTATTTATAGACGTTTGTAAAAAAAGAGATTTCGAGTAGAAATTAATTTCCTTTTGTATCTCTGACTTGGACAAGCTCAACAGCTCTTATTTTAAAAGGTTTATTACATTGCAATTTATACAACTCGTAGAGGATCGTTCCTTTGCTAAATTCCCCAATAATAGTAAAAATTACTTATAAGGGAGTTCATGTGAATACCTTGGAGTTAATTAGTTTGACTCTCTTTATTAGACATGGAACGCCACGATGTACTTTTTAGGAGAAAGGTCTATTCTTTATTAAGAATGATATTATTAATTTGTACCACAATATACCATTAAATTATCCCGATAATTGCACCTACACGAAATATATGTGATTCGAATATGGGCAAATCTGACGTACCGGGAAATAACATTCAAGAATCCAATAAATAACAGGGTCTTAAATTATGTCTTTGAGTCGATGTACATTTTAAAACGTCTGGTATCAATATTATTAAATTTTGTTTGAAAATTTTGTAGCCGTCCGATCAGAGCGATAGCGATTAATGAATGGATGTTGGGATGCTTACACGAACTCTACAGATTTAACATAGGTAAATGCAAAGACCTGATAAGTGAAGAACTGTCTAATTACTCCTATTCGTATTTTTTACAATACTGGTCTGAATTCAATTTTGTTATTTCTATGAATCATTAAGTTATATTTGGCCAAACATCTCCCAGTATTGAGCTTCAGATCAAGTCAGGATTTGATGTACCTTTCTCCCTCCAAAATGAGTAGCTATTGACACTGTTTGCTCAGTTTCATCCTTAACTTCGCTTCGCTAAAGCAAAGTCTTCTTTCTTATGTACTTCGCTTTGCTAAGGCAAAGTTTACTTCCTAATGTAATTCTCTCTGAAAAGGCAAAGTTTGTTTCCATATGTACTTCTCTTTGCTAAGGTAAAGTTCGCGCCTTTCTATACTTCTCTTTGCTAATGCAAAGTTCGCTTCCTTATGTACCTCTTTACTACGGTAATTTTTGCTTCCTTATGTACGTCTCTTTGCTAAGATAAAGTTCGATTTCTAATGTACTTCTCTTTGTTGAGGCAAAGTTCGCTCCCTTATGTACTTCTATTGGCCAAGAAAAAGTTTACTTTCTTGTCCTTATTTATTTCTTTGCTAATTGAAAGTTCGCTTCCTTATGTACTTTTATGTACTTTGCTAAGCCCGAGTCAATTAGAATAAACAAATATATATATATATATATAAATATATATATATATATATATATATATATATATATATATATATATATATATATATATATATATATATATATATATATATATATATATATATATATATATATTCTACCAATAATAATATTAACCATAATATTTGTGTGAATTCAATGACACGGGAACATTGAACTGAGAGGTTATTGAGGTAAGAAATGATATTAATTTGAACAAAGATGGAATTTCTACCCAATTGTACTTTTTAGTCGCGTGTAACTCTACATCTTACTATGTCGGTCGGTCCCCGTTTTGATTTTTTGTTTTGTTTTTGTAATAACATTGTAACTATTCAGCCGATTCTAACAAAATTTGAAACCCTCATGTTGTTTAACATTCTCTTTATAATGGTATAATTGCCAAAGTCCTTCCGAGAATAGCCCGATAATTATTTTGTTTTGGCAATGACATCATAGCTTTTCGGCCGATACTCTGCTAGACTAGACTAGGTTATAATATGCTATAATCTACTAGGCAAGCCTAGAATAGGCTATGCTATGCTAGGATATTATAGGCTAGGCTATAATTAGATATAATGTACCAGAGTAAAGTATACTATGCTAATATAAGCTATAATATGCTATGATAGGATAGCATATAGTAGATATGTTAGGATAGACAATAATAAGCTATGCTTGACAAGGGTATAATAGTATAGTATAGGCTATACATGTCTAGGATAGTTAATACTAGGCTAGGTTATGTTATACTAGGATAGGCTAAGCTATTCTAGACTAGGCAAGGCATGAAAGGCTATACTAGGCTAGGCTACGCTATTATATCCTAGGTTAGGCTATGATATACTAAGCTATGCTACACTAGGCTAGTGTTCACTATACCGGGCTAGGATAAGCAAGGCTTTGTTAGGGTAGGCTAGGCTATGTTATTCATGATATGTAACCCTAGGCGAAGATCTAATAGTCTAGTCTAGGCTAGGCAATACTATACTATACTATAACTAGGCTAGGGTAGGGTAGGGTAGGGTAAGGTAGGCTAGGCTAGTCTAGGCTAGAAAATGCTAACTAGGCCAGGGTAGGATAGAATATACTAGACTAGGATCCTATATATGCTAGGCTGTACTAGGCTATGTTAGGGTAGGCTTTACTATGGTTTCTAGGCTAAGATAGGCTAGACTATGCTATCTGATACTAGGCTAAGCCATACTATGGTAGGCTATGCTATGAAATATCTACTTTGTTAAACTATACTATACTATACTATGCTAGGCTAGGCAGGATTTACTATGTTAGGCAATCTAGGCTAGTCTATACTATGCTAGGCTTTAAGATGATAGTTTAGTAATACCATGCTAGGCTATCCTACGGTAATCTAGGTTTTGCCAGGCTACTTACTATTCAAGACTATACTAGGCTATGCTATAAAATTTTATACTATTCGAGACAATACTAGGCTATACCAGGATATGTTATGTTGGGCTATACTATGATAGGAGATACTATACTACATATACTATACTATATTATACTTTACTATACCATGTTTTCTATGCTATGTTATACTATACTATGTTATGCTATAATATACTATGTCATGTTATACTATGTTATAATATGATAAACACCACTATGCAATAATATGCTATGCTATAATGTGCTAATCTATGCTATACTATTCTAGACTATGCAATTAGGGTATGACCATTTTTTCACTTTTCCAATTCCATAAATGAGGGGTGGCAAAAAGTTAAGGCCCGCCATTTTAATTAAAAAAATATATATTCCATAACCCTCTATTTTAAGAACGGGATTTTTTGAAGGTTTGAATAAGATTTTTTCTTTTAGTTCGGTTGTCGCCTAGGTGGATTTAATTTTTTTAGCAGTTACTTCTAATAATTCCTTTATAAGAAGAAGAAGAAGAGGAAGAAGAAGAAGAAGAAGAAGAAGAAGAAGAAGAAGAAGAAGAAGATTAAGATGAATATGAAGATGAAGATTAAGATTAAGATGAAGCTGAATAAAAGGGTGTTCAGGGTGTTAAAATAAAGAGTCTATATAGGGGATTCAAAAAGGCGGTTAAGATTAGTAAATAAGGCCGTAGGCAACACCCCGCAGGGGTGCCTGTGTAACCAAGCTCTTCCTGTTAAGGAAGAGAACAGCGGCTTGTTTTAATATAATTTAGTTCTACTTTTTAATAAGCTTTTAGAAAGTTGTGGCTTTTTGTCGGTCAGTTCACGTTTTGCCTTTTTTTTTAATAACATTGTAACAATTCAGCCAATCCTTAAGAAATTTGAAACCCTTAGGTTGTTTTACATTCTCTTTCAAATGATGTAATTGGCAAAGTCCTCCCAAGGTTAGCCAGCGAATTATTTTGTTTTAGCAATAACATCATTTATTCGTCCGATTCTAACGAAATTTCAAACCCCTTTCGAATGATAGAATTGCCAAGGTCCTCCAAAGATTACTCCGGGAATTATTGAAAGTTTTCAAAGTCGTAAGGAAATAAATCAGAATAAGTGAGGGCACGCGACTTTTTGTTCAGCAAACCTTGTTCATTAACACGTCAATAATACTTATGATTATTACTTAAATATTGCGGTCATTCTTGCTGACGTAATTGCACTCATAAATAATATTTTGCCGCATGGCCGCGGTGACCGGCGAGAGCTCCCTACGCGTGTCTTATCTACCAGGCGCAAAGATCCACCCCCTGCCCCTTATTACATTTAAAAATGGATTATAATTACAAAAAAGTAAAGTGAACATGTAAATATATTTTCTGACGTAATAGACTACGAATTCATTAGCAGAAAATTTATTAAATGAGATTTGAGCGAAAGTGGTGAAGTTAGGGAAAGTAAATATAGGTACGCGTGGCTCTATCGTACCTGTGTCTATTTCCCCTGTGGATGAAGACCTTGCAAGTAGGTCGATGCCCCTGCTGCAAATGAAACCTGGAAGAGCGGCGTGCGGTTCCAACCCCGGGGCCCTTGGAGAAAGCGATAGGGGGGGGGGTCATCTCTTCCACGCCTGGATAGACCCAGCAAAGGATGAAAGATGGCGTTATACCCTCTTTAAGAAAGGTGGGGGGGGGGAAATAGCAGGCGGATTAGATTATAGCCATCGTTTGTCTAAAAAGATGGAGTGACGTGGTCAATTTTTGGAAGGGTCATCTTTACCTTCTCCATTTTTGTAATTTTGGGGAGGGGTCATCTTCCCCTGGTCAATTTTAGGTCATTTTGGGGTAGGGATCATCTTTAATTCGTCCTTTTGGGGAGGGATGATCTTTATTTGGTCATTTTGAGGCAAGATTATCTTTACTTGATCATTTTGCTGGACGGATCATCTTATTTGGTCCTTTGGGGGAGGGCTCATCCTTACTTGGTCACTTTGGTGAGGGATCATTTTACTTGGCCATTTTAGGGAGAGATTATCTCCAGTCAATCATTTTAGGGAAGGATTAGCTTTACTTGGTCATTTTGGGTATGGATCATCTTTACTTGGTCATTTTGGGTAGGGATCATATTTACTTGGTCATTTTGGAGAGGGATCATCCTTACTTGGTCATTTTGGAGAGAGATCATCTCCACTCGATCATTTTAGGAAGGATTATCTTTACTTTGTCATTTTGGGTGGGGATCATCTTTATTTAGTCATTTTGGAGAGGGTCCATAATTACTTGGCCATTTGGGGTAGGGCCCATCTTTACTCGGTAACGTTTGTCGTCATAATGTCAAATTGTATGGGTAAAATGCCTGTATCGGAGGTTGCGACATTTATTGAACCTTTTGAGCGTGCATGAGATAGAAATGTTTTAGAGCTTTTTCGTGAAATTTGTACAAGCCATTTGAACGTGAACCCCACCAAACTTGGTGGGCCCCAGGTAAAATTGGTCAAATTGCTGAGGGTTGCTCGTGGGACTTGTTACTTCCCATCGTCGGGTTATATGGGGATCATTGACTCACGCAGCGAGAAAGTCTTCCATCCGGGAACAACTATTATATCCATCTTTATGTCTAATTTCGATAATAGTCTTAAAACTATGGATTACGGAGGTTGAAATCACTTTATTGTCATTATTAATTTATAACTTGAAACTCATTAATATCTGCATTCTTACTCTCAGCCACTTAGACGCCTATTTTAAGACGGGCGTTTAATTGCAATAGATCAAAGGATTTTATTTATTAAAAAAACCCTGGCGTTTCGCACCTGCTTCCGCAGTTTAAGACTTCCAAAGCTGTTATTTCTCCCTCCTAAAGAGGGATGTGCAAAGAAGCGAGGCGGGAGGCGGTGCCAAGTGACTTCTTACAGGAAACCTAAAGCTTGATGAATTATTGGAGAGATTAAATACTTTGCCTGCGATTACTCACAAAATGATAGGAGTAAACTATTCTTGCACCATTGCTACGAACGTCACCCTTAATGTTTTAACGCATAAATTGCGGTTTCGTAAAGCAATGAGAGTAAATTAGGATCAAGTAAAGATAATCCATCCTAAAAAGAAAAGTTGGCTCTTCTTTACTAAGTTAACTTAGAAATGGCTTATCTTTACTAGTGGTTAAGGGAGCTGGGTTGTTTGTGTTTCATAGAGTATTTGTAATTTAGTGAAAATATAATATTAATAAGAAGAATGAATTCGCCATTCCTCCTTACAGGATGAGCTTGCCTATCTACACCTAGCAACGTGGTTTTGGTCTTAAAAAAAAAGAAAAAAGAAAGAAAACCTAACACTATATTTTAAGAACGGGATTTTTGGGATGGGTTGAATAATAATGTATATATTTTTCTCTTAGAAGTATATGGATGGAATAGTAAGGACAGTGCGAGACGAAAACACGGCTGGACAGATGCTACAAATGACAAGAAACAGAGATGTGTGGCAATCCATGGTTGCCAACGTCTGCAGGGGCACGGCACTTCGAGAAGAAGAGTTTGAATGTACAAATTGACCAAGAGCAAATGGTGAAGTTCAGAAAGATAAATATGATTATCGAATGTTTTGGAATTTTTTAAAACAAAACGATTTGCAAAAGATGAAGTTCAGAAATTTATTGAAATTAAGTAATGGCTATTTTTTTCGCCATATTCGAATGTTTTATCGAAGTTCTTTCAAATAATTGCTAAATTTTAATCTTTTGCAGGAGGAAATAGCTACTGTCTCATAAAAACGAGCAAAGCAAAATGAAATTATTAAAGAAAATTTAGATCGGGGGAAAAAAAAGAGTTCCGGGTGGTTTTTGGCCTTTAGGCCTAGAAAATAAGGATAGATCTGAAAAAATAGACCAAGAGTAAATTATTAGAAGACCAGGTAATGGCTTCGCCACTTGGGGGAGCTTGCGCTTCGCTACTAAGATTGAAATTTAAAATCTAAAAAAAGCAGCCATGGTTAAATGTTTATAAATTTTCTGAACTTCGCCAATTATAATAATTTAAAAAAGGAAATCTAAACTAAATTTTCCCCCTTTCAAAATATCACGTTTAAAAAATTCACAAAATTTCAATACTTATATTTATTTATGAACTTCACCATTTTGTTTTTTGATATTGCAAAGGAATTCTTAGAAATGACTTTGATAAAAAAACATAAGTCATAACCAAACTAAGATGAATTTATTATTCAAATACTCATAAAAATCCCCTTCTTAAATTATAGAGTTAGTGATGATGATGATGATGACAAGCACATTTAGATGGGAAAAAAATAGCTCTGAGGATTGTTTAATCCATATATCAAAAGAATTCCAATAAATGTTTTTTCTTGACTTTAGGCAGAAAAAATAAGTAAGGATATGAAAAAAACCTAAATTAAGAGTAAATTATAAGGAGGCAAGAGGAGCGGCTTCACCACTCCTTACAGGATGAGCTTGCGCTTCGCAGGCAGACCTTCGGTCTGTGTCCTGCGGCTAAGGTAAAGGTTTCGGTTTCCATTTCAGGATTGAATTGAAGAGATACCTTTCCTCTAGTGTCAAATTATTCTAAAATAAATTTTCACTTTCTTTTTGTTCTAAATCTTCTCCCAGTAGAAAACTTTCAAAATCTTTTTGAATAACTTTTTTTTTTATCTTCTCTTTGGTAATCGTAATCTTTATTTTCTTCTAAAATTTTATTAATCTCGTATTTAAATACTTATTCGTATATACTATTTTTAAAATTTACTTTATTCAAACCTTTCTCATATTCATTCAAAAATTCAGGGAGTAAAAATAATTATGTCATGGATAAAAGCTTGAAATATACGAAAATACATACATAATGCATGTTTTTTCCAAATTCTAGAGCAATTCTTACAAAGAACTTTGATAAAACCATTCAATATACTGTATCAAAAAACACCCCTCACTACCGTCTATTTGACTTTAAAAAACTCTTTTAATCTAAAAATGTATAAGGTATCCAGTACCTTACACATCTAATAATTTACTCTCGGTCTATTTTTTCACATCAATGGTTATTTTCGAGGCCTAAAGGCCATAAAATCTATTATCGGAATTCTTTCTAAATACGGAAAAAACAATCTTCACGATACTTTTTTTTCTGTCAAAATTTTCTCTAAAAATGTTTTTTTTGCTTTACTCGTTTTTAGAGGCCAGTAGCGATTTCCTCCTGATAAAGATTAAAATTTAAAATTTATTTTAGAAGTAACTTCCATATTACTTTCGAATATACGAAAATATCAAACACAAAAAACAGCCTTAACTAAATTTAAATCAATTTTCTGAATGTTACCATTTATAATTTTGGGGGGGCAAGAACGTGAAGAAAAAAAGAGAAGAGAAAGAACGAGAAGAAAAAAAGAGAAGAGAAAGAACGAGAAGAAAAAAAGAGAAGAGAAAGAACGAGAAGAAAAAAAGAGGAGAAAGAACGAGAAGAAAAAAGAGAAGAGAAAGAACGTGAAGAAACAAGGTCTGCTGACCAAAAAGTGACGTGCCCTTACTTATTCTAATTTAGCCTAGCATAGCAGAGTATAGCCCTCCCTAGCCTATTATACTTTAGCCTATCATATCTAGCCTAGTATAATTTCATCTTAGTTTGGTTATGACTTGTTAAAAAACAAAATGGTGAAGTTCAGAAATAAATATAAGTATCGAAATTTTGTGAATTTTTAAAACCCAAAGAATTACAAATGGTAAAGTTCTATAACTCTATATTTTAGCAACGTGATATTTTGAAAGGGGGGAAATTTAGTTTAGAGTTCCCTTTTAAAATTATTATAATTGGCGAAGTTCAGAAAATTTATAAAAATTTAACCATGGCTGATTTTTTTAGATTTTAAATTTTAATCTTAATAGCGCGGCCTGTTGACTTATACGAAAAAACCCACAAAAAAAACAATCATGCCTTAATTTGAATACATTTTATGAACTTTAGGATTTGTAAAAAAAAAATTAATTTCCAAAATATTTGATAATCTTATCTCTTTTTCCTGAACTCTGAGAAAGAACTTTTATAAAAAGTTCAAATATACGAAAAAACAACCTTAATTTTAATCACTTTGGAAAATATCTCAGAATCTTTCTCTTTTATAATCTTTTTTCACTTAAAAAAATCCAAAAAATAAATAAATAGAATTTCAAAATGTCTCTATGATATTTGTTAGAAAGAAAATTAAACAGTTAAACTAAGAACATTTTTTTTAATTAATACTGTTCAAAAATTGCCTTCCAAAATAAAACTTTAGGGATAAATTATACTTACATTGGATTTTAAAAATTAGGTTAGGTCATTGAAGATAAACTATCTTTAAGATGACCACTAAAGATAAGCCATCTATAAACTTACTATACTTAGTGGCGTCCCCACCACCTCTTACTTACTTTACTTGGTGGCCTCCCTACTACCTCTTACTTTCTTTACTTGGTGGCCTCCCTACTACTTCTTACTTACTTGACATGGTGGCCTCCCTACTACCTCTTACCTCCTTTCTTGGTGGCTTCCCTACTACCTCATACTTACTTTACTTGGTGGTCTCCCTACTACCACTTACTTACTTTACATGATGGTCTCCAAGAAGGCCACCACGTGCACGCGGCAAGTCAATAGATTTCTCAGTGTGGAAATAGAGTGGGTATTGCGCGGGTGTGTAAAGCTGTGTTAATCAAGTAGGTCTATTATGACTTCTGGGCCGTGATTGTGTCTGTTGTATTTAAGTCGTGTTTGGGTGAGGGAGGATTCTTTTGAGTTTGTACTGTTGTAGGATGGTTGTGTGTTCCGATCGGAGTTTGGATAAGATTACTCTCTGTGTTTTGTGCTTTGATTTTTCTGTCTTCTCTGTGTGTGGGGGGAAGGGTATTTCATTTAGGATGTTGTTTATGTATCTATTGGTGTGGATTGGGTGAATGTGTTTTATTAAGTTATGCTGAAAGGGAAGAGAGTTGATTATAATCTGAGTTTACTAGTTTTGTGCTGAGGATTCTTTTTTGAGTCTTGGTAGTGGTGGTGGTTGGGGTGTGGTTGGTTGAGTATTTGTCTATAGTGTTGGATGCCAACATGTTTAGGTGTACTATGATTGGTAGTATTTTAGTTTCTGCTTGTAGGGGTGGTATGGGAGTGGTCTTTTGTGCAATCTGTGATGAGTCTGAATGCTTTGTTTTGTGTTGTATGGAATTTGTCTGCATGAGTGTTGGTCATTTTTTTAAGAGCTCATCTGGTGACTGCCTACTTGGGCATTAGTTGCCGTATTAAAAACTGCCTAGTACTAGGCTACTTTAAAATAAGAATCAAAAACACACAAAAAACTAACACTAAAAATGAAAAAAAAGGAAAAGGCAAGGAGAAGGAAGCAAGCTCCTGCTTCGGGGGGAGATTCCCCCCGGCGCAGGAACGCGCGACCTATAAAGAAAACAAAAAAACTAGTTCAATAAAAGGGAGAAGGCCGGCCTCCTCCTAAAGTCTACAAATCCACCAGTCAATGTGCACGCATTCATCCCGAGTACAAGGGAGAGGCGGTAGCAACCCCGCCCATCCAGGTACCGAGACCGGTAACGTGCACGAAGATCGCCCAGACTGGGACATTTAACATGAATGTGCCAAACACGCTGGGGAACTACGCAATCTTCACAGTAGGGCGCTGGTGAGCGTTCCATCAAATGGCGGTGCGTCCCGCGAGTGTGCCCAATTCAGAGATGACAGAAAGCAAACTGAAGCCTTCACAGCATTGGAGGGTAGATCCATGGAAACAGTCGCGGTGCAATGGCATGCAACTTTAAGTTCCCTTCGACCGTATCCCATCATCTTTGCCAAGCAGCCCGAAGAGCTGCTCGTATTCCTGCCATATAGTCAGTGTGAGGAAGAGCAAAACGCTGGTTCGGTCGCAGAGTCCTCGCGGACTCTTTGGCGCCCTCATCGGAGCGCTCATTCCCCGCAATTCTAACATGTCCAGGAACCCAGCAGAAGATAATCTCAACATCCACTCCGCTCGCCGAAACCGTGGCGTCACGGATATCGTAAACCAGGATGTGCGAGGATTCCAATGCCCCGGGAGCACTTAGGGTGCTTTGTGAGTCGCTATACATCACAATCCGTCCTCCAAACCGGGCACGTCGCGTAATCTCCCGTACCAAGGGGTGTTTTGCCAACAGCTCGGCCGTGAAGACAGACGCAGCACCTGGCAGTGCCCCGCTGACTTCAAATAACGGGGATATGGCGTGGAAGTCGACCCCCTCTTGGGACTTGGAGCCATTCGTATACACTGGCACGGTTCCAGCGTGACACGATATGTTCTGCAAAAAGGTCGAACGCAATACTCCCGGCGCTTTACAAGCTTTTGGAGCAGAGGCGTGGCGACAAATAGCCAAATGTTGGCTATTTGCCACCGGCTTGAAAGCTATACCTAGCTCTCGAAGGAGTTTCCTGGCCCTAAACCCAAAGGGCTTAGGGAATGACTGGCGTCGCTTGGCGGCATAGGCACCGTCGAGATCAGCTGCGGATGCAGTGAAAGCTGTTGGCGACTGAGGGAGGTGCCGGGCTCGCGGGTACAGGCGAATGATGCACTGTACACGGCGTAGAGCGAGTGGCATTTCCCTAGTATCGACTAGTAGGCTCTCAATGGGAGAAGTGCGGAATGAACCGGCCACCAGGCGAAGGCTGGTGCGGTGGATCAAGGTCCACCTTCCGCAATACACGCTCGGCTGCGGATGCACAAAACTCGCATCCGTAGTCGAGCTTCAAACGAATAAAGGATCGTTAAAAAAGTAAGGCAGTAGCCCTATCAGCGCCCCAAGCGGTGAACGTCATGAAACGGATAATATTCATGGCGCGGGTACAAGAGACCCGAAGACTGCGTATATGAGCCTCCCAGGTGAGGCGTCGGTCGAATACAAGACCAAAGAAACGGTGCGACTCAACCACTTCCAAGCGTACACTATTAAGAAACAAGTCTGGGTCGGGGTGGAGCCTTGGATGGCGGCAGAAGTGCACCAACTTAGTCTTGGCCAAAGAAAACCGAAACCTGTGCGCTTCGGCATAGCAAGAGACGTGGTTCAATGCCTGTTGGAGTCGACGCTCCAGAGTTGGCATCTGGGCCGCGGCAAAAGAGATCAA
Source organism: Ceratothoa steindachneri (assembly GCA_963969495.1). Classification (NCBI taxonomy): domain Eukaryota; kingdom Metazoa; phylum Arthropoda; class Malacostraca; order Isopoda; family Cymothoidae; genus Ceratothoa; species Ceratothoa steindachneri. The sequence goes on from OZ018322.1 coordinate 56,792,949, forward strand.
AAGGTCGTCCACGTAGAGCGTAGCGAGAACATCTTTCGGCAGCACTGAGGTGATGCCGTTGGTGCTCAGGTCAAAGAGTGTGACACTGAGGACACTTCCCTGCAGGACACCGTATTCTTGCTCCATTAGGCCGGAGAGGGCTCCTCCCCCCCGTACGCGGAATCAACCATTTCGCAAAAATTCAGATATAAACACTGGGAGGCGTCCCCTCGCCCCAATCGTGTCGAAAGTCTCCATGATACAGTTTCGCCATGCGGTATCATAGACCTTTTCAAGATAAAAAAAACACAGTAGCGATTCGAAGGGCATCTGGGAGGAGACCCTCCACCCAGATCCCGTTGAACAAATCTAACAGAAAGGCCATGCCTCGTTCACCCAGGTGTCGAGAAGCATAGCGTACGGGACATCGTCAGGACCATGGGCGATGTCCGCGAACGAAGCAAGAGCGGAACGCAACTCACTCATAGTAAACCAGTCGTTGAAAGTTCCCCCGCCTCTGGAGGTAAAGTCCAGTCGGCGGAATTCCCTGACATCACGACGGGCATTGAATGCTGGCGGAGCAGCATCCCAGCAAGAAAATGCGGAGAAAGCGGTCGCGAAGGATTCCGCCACGGACGCGGGGTCCGAGATTGCGGTCCCATTCTCCTGGAGAACGGGAGGGGGGTCGTGCGAGAACTTGTCCTGAATCCTTTTGACTCTCTTCCAAACCTCTGATAGAGGGGTCTTCCCGTTAAGTAGGTGAAGACAGGTATGCCCACCAAGGAGAGTGGCGGACGTGCTTCGAAATATACCGGAACCTAGCCCTAGCCCGACGAAATTCATCAACAGGGAAAGCGTTCGGGCGATGCTTATAGCGCATGTAGGCATAAAGCTTCTGTTTGAGGGCCGTCTCACACTCGGCCGACCACCACGGAAGTGGTCAGCGTGCTAAACGGCTAGACGCTCTGGGAATAGTAGTCAGGCCCACGGCGATGAGGTTGCCGGAGAATAAATCCACGGCCTCATCTACCGACCTAAACTCCTCGACTGAGATAGAGAATTCAGTCATTTCCTGAAATGCAGTCCACCGCACCTGCGCCAAGCACCACCGAGGTTTGCTTTTAGGCGGTAGCTGCCCTGAAATTGATATTTGAATGGGAAAGCGATCACTATAATGGAGGTCATCGACCACCCCCCAATCAAAATCAGGCTGTGCATTCAGAGAGCACAGGGATAGGTCAAGGCAAGAAAATGAAGCGGATCTCGGGCAGTGATGCGCAAACTCATCCACATTTAGGACACCTATCTCAAGCTCTTCGATCAGATCGGCAAGGAATGGGCCCCTGGGATTTATTGAGTAGTCTCCCCAGAGAGGATGCCTGCCGTTTAGATTACTAAGCAAAAGAAAGGGTCACGGCAACCGTGCCACGACGCGGCGGAAGTCCCCCGCGTCGAAGTCAGCTGACCGTGGAATATACGCAGAAATAATAGTATACCTCATATCAAGGTGAAGCTGCACAGCCACTGCCTGAAAGGAGGTATCTAAAGTGAAAAGCAGAACGGAGACATCATGCCGGGTATAAACTGCGCATTCCCCAGCCCGGCCCAACATCTCGTCGTGGTGGGGTCGCAAAACCCTTATACCCCGGGAAGGCGGGCAGGGGGCACAGGCCTAGCATGGTCTCCTGCAAAAAGATAGCTAACGGGGAACGGGGCGAGACGAGCCTCCGCAGCTCCTCCCAGTTGGCCCGGAGTCCACGGCAATTTCATTAAAGGAATATGCCCTCCAGGCCTAACTTGGAGGAGACGTGGGACCCTCTTCGAACGGAAGACCCTCACGGGAATGGCCGTATGCTTCCCGGGCGCTGTTGGCCGGGAAATGCGCTGAAGGCGCTGTCGCCTTTGAGGACTTTTGGGGAAGGTTGGGCTCGCCATGCAGGTCTTTTCTTCCCTCCACCTCGAAACCTTAGGCGGGCGTTGCCGCTTCAGGGGCGAGTTTTTTTTTTTTTTTTTTTTAATTAAGGGGTTATCTGGCGACTGCCGACTTAGGCATAAGTCGCCGTAAACAAACAGCCTAGTTCTAGGCTACTTTAAAAAATTAAACAGGAAACAATAAAAAGAAATAACAATAACAAAGCAATAACAAAAGCAATAACAAAAACAACAACAACAATTAAACCGGGTTAAATGAAAGGGAGAAGGCCAGCCTCCCCCCAAAAGTTAATAAGTCCACCAGTCAAAGTACACGAACTCGTCCCGAGTACAAGGGACAGGCGGTAGCGACCCCGCCCATCCCGGTACCGGGACAGGTGTCGTGCGCGAAAATCACCCAGACTAGGACATTCGACAAGAATGTGCCGAACAGTCTGGGGGACGACGCAGTCGTTGCAATAGGGCGCAGGTGAGCGCTCCATCAATTAGCGATGCGTCACACGAGTGTGCCCGATTCGAAGACGACAGAAAGCAACCTGAAGCCGCCGCGGCATTGGGGGATAGGTCCATGGGAACAGTCGCGGCGCAATGGCACGCAACTTTAAGTTCCCTTCGACCGTCTCCCATCTTCTTTGCCAAGCAGACCGAAGAGCTGCCCGTATTCCTGCCATGTAGTCAGTGTGAGGAAGAGCGAAACGCTGGTCCGGTCGCAGAGTCCTCGCGGACTCTTTGGCGCCCTCATCGGCGCGCTCATTCCCCGCAATTCCTACATGTCCAGAAACCCAGCAGAAGATAATCTCGACATCTGCCCGGCTCGCCAAAACCGTGGTGTCACGGATTTCGCGAACTAGGGGATGCGGAGATTCCAATGCCCCGAGAGCACTCAGGGCACTTTGTGAGTCGCTATAGATCACAATCCGGTCTCCGAACCGGGCACGTCGCGTAATCTCCCGTACCGAGTGGTGTATTGCCACCAGTTCGGCCGTGAAGACAGACGCAGCGCCTGGTAGAGCCCCGCTGACTTCAAATAGAGGGGATACGGCGTGGAAGCCGACCCCCTCTTGGGACTTGAAGCCATCCGTATACACTGGCACGGTACCAGCGTGACACGATGTGTGCTCCAAAAAAGTCGAACGCAATACTCCCGGCGCAGTACAAGCTTTGGGAGCAGAGGCGTGGCGACAAATAGCCAAATGTGGTACCCTCCAGGGTGGCGTCCTGGGCAGAACCCGGGGCGCCACCGGCCCGAGAGGTATATCTACCTCTCGAAGGAGTTTCCTGGCCCTAAACCCAAAGGGCTTAGGGTATGACTGGCATCTCTCGGCGGCATAGGCACCATCGAGATCAGCCGCGGATGCAGTGAGAGCTGTTGGCGAATGAGGGAGGCGCCGGGCTCTCATGTACAGGCGAGCGATGCACTGCACGCGGCGCAGAGCAGGTGGCATCTCCCCAGCATCGACCAACAGGCTCTCAATGGGGGAAGTGCGGAAGGCACCGGTCGCAAGGCGAAGGCCGGTGTGGTGGATCGAATCCACCTTCCGCAATAAACGCTCGGCTGCGGATGCATAAAACTCGCATCCGTAGTCGAGCTTCGAGCGAACAAAGGATCGATAAAAAAGTAAGGCAGTAGCCCTATCAGCGCCCCAAGCGCTGAACGTCACGGAACGGAGAATGTCCATGGCGCAGGTACAAGAGACCCTAAGGCTGCGAATATGAGCCTCCCAGGTGAGGCGTCGGTCGAATACAAGACCAAGGAAACGGTATGACTCAACCACATCCAGGCGCACCCCATTAAGAAACAAATCTGGGTCGGGGTGAAGCCGTGGATGGCGGCAGAAGTGCACCACCTTAGTCTTGGCCAAAGAAAACCGAAACCTGTGCGCTTCGGCATAGCGAGAGACGCGGTTCAATGCCTGTTGGAGTCGACGCTCCAGAGTTGGCATCTGGGCCGCGCCAAAAGAGATCGAAAGGTCGTCCACGTAGAGCGTAGCGAGAACATCTTCCGGCAGCACCGAGGTGATGCCGTTGATGCTCAGGGCAAAGAGTGTGACACTGAGGACACTTCCCTGCAGGACACCCTCTTCCTGCTCCTTTGGGCCGGAGAGGGCTCCTCCCACCCGTACGCGGAATCGACGATCTCGCAAAAATTCAGATATAAACATTGGGAGGCGTCCCCTCGCCCCCATCGTGTGGAGAGTCTCCATGATACCGTATCGCCATGCGGTATCATAGGCCTTCTCCAGATCAAAAAACACCGTGGCGTAGTGCTGTCTACGAAGGAAAGCCTCGCAGACGGCATTTTCCAGTCGGAGCAGAGCATCCGACGTAGAGTGGAACTTACGGAAGCCGCACTGTGCAGAAGACAGATGGCCTCCGCTGTCCAGGAAATAGGCTAATCTAACATTTACCAATTTCTCCATCAACTTGCACACGCAAGAGGTTAGAGAGATTGGGTGGAAACCGGTCGGAGTAGAGTGATCTCTCCCCGGCTTGCGAAAGGCAAGCACAGTAGCGATTCGCCAGGAGTCTGGGAGAAGACCTTCCACCCAGATCCTGTTGAACAAATCTAACAGAAAGGCCATGCCTCTCTCACGCAGGTGTCGAAGCATGGCGTACGGGACATCGTCCGGACCATGGGCGGTGTCCGCGCACGAAGCGAGAGCGGAACGCAACTCACTCACAGTAAACTTGTCGTTGAAAGTTCCCCCGCCTCTGGAGGTAAAGTCCAGTCGGCGGAATTCCCTGACATCACGACGGGCATTGAATGCTGGCGGAGCAGCATCCCAGCAAGAAAATGCGGAGAAAGCGGTCGCGAAGGATTCCGCCACGGACGCGGGGTCCGAGATTGCGGTCCCATTCTCCTGGAGAACGGGAGGGGGGTCCTGCGAGAACTTGCCCCGAATCCTTTTGACTCGCTTCCACACCTCAGCTAAAGGGGTCTTCCCGTTAAGTGAAGACACGTATGCCCGCCAAGAAGAGCGGCGGGCGTGCTTCGAAATATACCGGAACCTAGCCCTAGCCCGACGAAATTCAGCGACAGTGAAATCGTTCGGGCGGCGCTTATAGCGCATGTAGGCATAACGCTTCTGTTTGAGGGCCGTCTCACACTCGGCCGACCACCATGGGAGTGGTCGGCGTGCAAAACGGCCAGACGTCCTAGGAATAGTAGTCAGGCCCACGGCGATGAGGTTGCCGGAGAAGAACTCAACGGCCTCATCTACCGACCTAAACTCCTCGACTAAGATAGAGAATTCAGTAATTTCATGAAATGCAGGCCACCGCGCCCGCGCCAAGCACCACCGAGGTGGTCTCTCAGGCGGCAGTTGCCCTGAAAATGATATTTGAATGGGAAAGTGATCACTACCATGGAGGTCATCGACCACTCCCCAATCAAAATCAGGCTGTGCATCCGAAGAGCACAAAGATAGGTCAAGGCAAGAAAATGAAGCGGTTCTCGGACAGTGATGCGTAAACTCATCCACGTTTAGGACACCCATCTCAAGCTCTTCGATCAGATCGGCAAGGACTTGTCCCCTGGGATTTATTGAGTAGTCTCCCCAGAGAGGATGCCTGCCGTTCAGATCTCCAAGCAAGAGATAGGGCTTCGGCAACCGTGCCACGACGCGGCGGAAGTCCCCCGCCACGAAGTCAGCTGACGGTGGAATGTACGCAGAAATGATAGTATACCTCCTATCCAGGTACAGCTGCACAGCCACTGCCTGAAAGGAGGTATCTAAAGAGAGAGGAAGAACGGAGACATCATGCCGGGTGTAAACCGCGCATCCCCCAGCCCGGCCATCCCGCGGTGGTGGAGTCGCCAGACCCTTGTACCCCGGGAGGGTGGGCAGGGGGCACGCGCCTAGCATGGTCTCCTGCAAAAAGATAGCTAACGGGGAGCGGGACGAGACGAGCCTCCGCAGCTCCTCCTAGTTGGCCCGGAGTCCACGGCAATTCCATTGAAGGAATATGCCCTCCAGGCCTAGCTCGGAGGAGACGCGGGGGCCCTCCTGGAACTGAAGACCCTCACGGGAATGGCCATACGCTTCCCGGGGGCAAAACCCCGGGCGCTGTTGGCCGGACAAAGCGCTGGAGGCGCTGTTGCCTTCGAGGACTTATTGGGGGAGGTTGGGCTTGCTAAGCGAGTCTTTTCCCCCCTCCACCTCGAAACCTTAGGCTGTTGCTGCGGCTTCGGAGGCGGGGGGCCCTCTTTTCGAGGAACCACCGTCTCCGAGCCACTCGCTCCACCTCGGGGCGTGGGCGAAGGAGCCGAAGCTCCTTTGTTGCTGTCCTCCTTTCGGGGGACAGCTTTAGGAACCCCCGAAGATGGCCTAGCGACCATCTCCAGGGGTGTTGCCTCCTGTGAGTCTAACGACTCGGTGGAGGCGCGTGGCCGTTTCGCCTTGCGGGAAACGGTCACGCTGGGGGAAGAGGGGGGAGCCCTGGTTTTCGCCGGGGCTGGGTATGAACCCTTTTTGCCGCCAGCTTTACCAGGGGAGCGCCTGGGTTGGGTAGAGCCCGCAGAAGGTCTCCGAATGGGCGCGGAAACAACCGTGCTCGTTGGCCTGGATGGGCCAGGAGTAGAGGGTGCCTTTCTAACTACTGAGGCTTATGACGTCCTAGGCAGAGCCGGGCGTGCCAGGACCAAGTCCTTTGCCTCGCGGAATGAGAGTCGATCCTGGGCCTGAACGGCCAGAATTTCTTTCTCAAGGAGATATGCACCACATTGCTTCGAAGAAGCAGGGTGCGGCTCTCCGCAATTGACACACATGGCCACACACGATTTGGACTTATCGTGTGCGACCTTGGAGCAATTTACACAGACTTCGGGTGACCCCGACTTTGCACGTCTACATGAGCGATTCGTATGGCCGAAGCGGTGACAGTAATAGCACCGCCGCGGCAGTGGCACGAATGCCTTCACGCGGTAGCGGTACCAACCGGCACGCACCGACTCAGGGAGCTTGTCACAGTCGAACGTGACGAAGAGTGTAGGGGTGGGTCTCGAGGCCCCTCCCTGTTTTCTCATCACACGTTCGACTTCGACTGCCCCATGGTCGGCCAGCTCTAGGGTGATGTCCTCAATGGAGTAGTCAACGAGTTCCCTCGCATAAACCACTCCTTTCACAAAGTTCATGGTAGAGTGTTGCATCACACTCACCGGGGTGCCATCAAGTGTCCGAAGAGCACTTATCTTGGCCGCCTCGGCGGGATTCGCCGCATTCGCCAGAAGGCTCCCGTCCGAGAAACGGGTTACTTTCGGCTCTCTACCAATTGCACTAGCTAATCCTCTCCTCTGATGGATCATGTTGCCCTTGGACAACATGCTGCCATCAGTGGAGCGAATAACGAGGAAGCGTTTGAAGCCAGCGGGCTCAAAAACGCCAGGTAACCTCTGAATCAGGGGCCCCGATGTCATCGAGGCACCGCCCTGTGCACTCTTGGTGTAAGTCTTGGTCAGGGGCTCCGCACACGAGGGGGTAGAGGGGCCGGATGTGCCGATCTCCGCTTGGTCGCCTACCAAAGTGGCAGCAGACCCATCCGTCCCCGCAGCCCCAGCGGATGGAGAGGAACCCCGAGTCTTTTTCGTCTTTTTCTTTTTTGGAGAGGAGGGCGGGGAATGAACCCGCTTCTCACCTTCGCCGGCAGAAGCCCCCAGGCCAGATGGACCGGCCTCAGCCAGGTCCCTCTCCGAAATGGAGAAGGTCCTGGTTGTCGTAGGGGCACCTGTCGGAGGAGATCCCTCCCCTCCTTTTACTGCCTCGGAGCCCTCAGCCATTTGAGGAGGACCTTGCATAGGGGCAGATTCGGGTTCGGTGCTTGGCGCCGAGCCCGAATTCCCTTTGTTCCGTCAGCTTTACCAGGGGAGCGCCTGGGTTGAGTATAACCCACAGAAGGGCTCCTAATCGGCGCGGAAACAGCCGTGCTCGTTGCCCTGGATGGGCCAGGAGCAGAGGGTGCCTTTCTAACTATTGAGGCGTAAGACGTCCCAGGCAGAGCCAGGCGCGCCAGCACCAAGTCCTTATCCTCGCGGAATGAGAGTCGATCCTGGGCCTAAGCGGCCAAGATTTCTTTCTCAAGGACATATGCACCACATTGCTTCGAAGAAGCGGGGTGCGGCTCTTTGCAATTGACACACTTGGCCACACACAATTTGGACTTATCGTGTGCAGTCTTGGATCAATATACGCATACTTCGGGTGACCCCGACTTTGCACGTCTACATGAACGATTCGTATGGCAGAAGCGGTGACAGTAATAGCACCGTCGCGGCAGTGGCACGAATGCCTTCACGCGGTAACGGTACCAACCGGCACCACAGACTCAGGGAGCTTGTCACTGTCGAATGTGACGAAGAGTATAGGATGGGTCTCGAGGCCCCTCCCTCTTTTCTCATCACACGTTCGACCTTGACCGCCCCATGGTCGGCCAGCTCTAAGGTGATGTCCTCTATGGAGTAGTCAACGAGTTCCCTCGCATAAACCACTCCTTTCACAAAGTTCATGGTAGAGTATGGCTTCACACTCACCGGGGTGCCATCAAGTGTCCGAAGAGCACTTATCCTAGCTGCCTCGGCGGGATCCGCCGCATTCTCCAGAAGGCTCCCGTCCAAGAAACGGGTCACCTTCGGCTCTCTACCAATTATACCAGCTAAAGCTCTCCTCTGATGGATCATGTTGCCCTTGGCCAACATGCTACCATCAGTGGAGCAAATAGCTAAGAAGCGTTTGAAGCTAGCGGGCTCAAAAACGCCAGGTAACTTCTGAAAGAGGGACCCCGAGGTATTCGAGGCTCCGCCTTGCGCACTTTTGGTCTTATTTGGGGATTTCCCGCCCAGGCGAGCATCGGGGCCGGACATTCCGATCTTGGCTTGGTCGCGTTCAAGGATGTTAGCGGCCTCGTCCATCCCGTGGTGGGAGAAGAGCCCAGAGTCTTTTTGGTCTTTTTCTTAGTCTTTTTATTTTTAGGAGTGGATGGCGGGGAACTGTCCCGCTTCTCCGCCCCCCAGCAGGAGCTGCCAGGCCAGATGGGCCGGCCTCTGCCATGTCCTTTGCCGAGATGGCGAAGGTCTCAGCACTCGTGGGAGCACCGACTGGAGGAGGAGATCCCTCCCCTGCTTGTGATGTATTAGCAGCCCAACCCTTCTGGCGAGGGTCCCGCACAGGAGTAGAATCGGGATCGGTGTTTGGGCTGCGTCGGGGAGAATGTCTATCTCAGGGGAGGCCTCCATTTGGCCATCCCCCTCCGTGACATCACAGGTCATGTCAGTTTTTTCCATGTTCTTTGGTGGAGCATAGGCCTTCACCCCCGCTAGATTTACTATTTGGGCTAGCAGGTCTTTAGAGGAAAGCGGCCAATGGGGCCTTTCTTCCCTCTCTTCCTAAGGGGATTTGCCCTACCGAGCCGCCTTAACTGAGAGCAGCCTGTTATGGGCTGCCTGCTGCCTTTCCTGGCAGTCCCTTGTGAAAGCAAAGGCGGGACTGCCAGATTTGAGATGAAGTCACGTGGTGACTCCAAGGAAGGGGGTGAGGGGGATTCCTCTGCACCCGTAGGCACTGGAGAGGAGTAAGCCTCCTTTCCGGTTGAAGGGTTATGGAGGGTTCCCTGGGAAACAACAGGGGGAACCTCCACTTTCTATGTGGAGCTGCCTGAGGGCGGCTCCGTTGTTCTTAAAGGGAAAATGGGGAGAGATTTTTGTTATTGTAAGTTTTCATACATGGGCATGGTAACCCTCTTTTTCTTACGGGAAGCAAACGCTCATCACCCCTCGCAGTAACCCGCTCTGCAAAAGGTGCTTTCGGGCCTAGCAGAGCCAGGTGCCGCTATTTAAGGCCACCCCTCCCGCCTGGTGACCTGGCAGCCCTTCAGCATGGCGGCTCCACCTTGGGCACGGCGTAAAAAAAATAGATGGTGAAGTGAGAAGGAAAGGGGATGTGAGGAAGGTATGGGTGGGAAATAAGCAGGTTGTTAAAACCCACCATCCCAAACTGGAGCTCAGGGGTTAGGTAACATTGCCCCCTCCCCCCTCAGCCCCGATCCGGGATAGTTGCTTGAGAAGAAGGTCAGCATCTACCCTGTGAAATTAGAGGCTGACCAGAGAAAGATGTGGGAGAGGTTGTATGAAAAGTGAGGGAACAAAGGGGGAAACACAAGTGTTCTGAAGAAAGAAGAAGAGGCTAAGCTGGGGTCGGACGGGGTGCTGAGTCCCGTCAGCACGGTGGCCAGGATGAGTTTTGGTCAGTGTTGGGTACTAAGCAGGTGCTGAATAGCTGATCGAGATGTGGATGAATGGTTTATATAGTGTGGTGAGTGGTCCTTTCTGTATTCCAAAGGTGGTGTTAGCTAGTATTTTTAGGGCGTTAATTTTCGTTGTGTCTTTGTCTGCTATATTGATTATGTGTGTTTTGAATCCCATGTGAATGACTAGTGTGGCTCCTAGGAGCCTGGTAGTTTGATTAGGGGTAGGGCTTGCCCATTTAGTATTATTTGTGGATGTTTGCTGGATTCGTGTTTGGCGAGGGGGTAAATAATGCTAATGTCGTTTTGCGGGTAGGAGCCCTCATCCAGTTAGCTGTGAATCAGTGTTCGAGTGAGTTTATCTATTACTCAAGTCTTCTGGTGGCGGTGTTGATTTTAAGGTACTGTGTTATTGTGATATCATCTGCGTAGGTGTTTATGCAAATTATCCGGGACTAGGGTGTTGGCATGTCGTGGGTGAATAAGTTGAAAAGATAGGGTAAGAGAATGGGTCCATGTGGAACGCTGTTGCGGAGTGGTTGTATGCGAGATTTGTATGTTTTGTGTGTCACTTGTCCCTGTCTGACGAATAAGAAAATTTGTCAGCCATCTTCTTGTGATTGTTGGTGAGGGTGGAGTTTAAGATTTTGTAAGTTAGGATGTGTTTGAATACTGTGTCGAAGGCATTGTTAATGTCGATGGCTATTAGGGTTGTGCGTGAACGGAATAGATGTTCATTGAGTCCATCTAGGATGTTTTCTATAATGGCTGAGTAAAGATTTACTTGAAATTAGGAAACAGAAAACCTAATCGGTCAATTTATAGATGGCCTATTTCTGTTGTGTCATCTTAGAGATGGCTTATCTTTACTATCTTAATTTAAAGATAGTTTATCTTCACTAGTAGTGACCACTGAGATTGTTAATATCTCCTTGATCCGTAAATTTGGTAAACTAGCGACGTACTATATATAGACCAACTCAAAGACAATGCGTTAAAACCTGCCTTTAAAAGATATAGATCATGGCAGTAGACAAGAAACTAGTACAACGCCATTTGTAAAGAAGGGAAGTATAGAACTCGAGGAACGCTATTTGAACAACCTTGGAATGTCAAGGTTGTCATCATATTCCCAGCTTTATGGCTGAAAGTGGGAAGCAATCCTAAAGTGGGACGAGATACTTGCACCTCAAAGTCTTTTCAACATTTCAAATTTGTTTCTTAATTGTGGGAATCCAAGACATTTTAAGGATGTTTTCCTCTAGTTTTTACGGGCAAAGGAAAATAGACATCGGCCCATTCTTTTAATTATATTTTTATCTATTTTGTCTCTTTCAGTAAAACTAAGATAGTGGCAGAGATAGAATTAGTTAAATGCTAGTAAGATTCAGAGTAGACTTAATGATGAGACAATTTGGGGCGTTCGGACCATGGAGAAGCTTAACGCAACAAAACCAACCCAACTTTAGCAATTAACCCCTTTGTGAGCTTTAGGGCCGAAAGGGTACAAAATCCTCCAACTATCAGTGGCAACATGATTGCCCATGCTAGATGTAACACTTTATTTCGGTGACTCTCGAAAAATAAGTTCGTAAATGTGTCATATTAAGTGAATCGAAATTATATGAGCATCCGTAAAGACATATTGGACATATTAGTAAGTCCGCAAATGCAAATCCACCAGTGCTTTTTCATCCACTTGTTCTCAGGTTTTCTCAAATTGACACACAACTTTTAAATCATCTAAGTTTATAAAATGCTGTCAGGAGAGTTTCTACCATTCCATTCCACCTTTTTTAACCCTTCATTTTTCTCAAGTTCCATGGCTCAGTTACTCTTAATTCATATTTTACTCGCAACTCACCAAATAACATGTGCTTTTAAATCTGCCAACATTTTTATCATACTTTTCGTTATTGATCAATTGAGGATTCCTAAGTACTGGACTGTATTTTAAAAATACGCAATGATACTAATAATATAAAAATATATTAGTTTCTAGAAATATGACTTTGTTTTCATCAAGGTTATCCAAACTAAAATTTTATCTCTTCTTTCGGGAAGACTTTGACTCAACCTATCATCACCCGTAAGCGAGCAACAGGGTTTAAGTAAGCATTGTGTCATCTAGATATAATGAGTGGACAAATTTTCTGTTGCATTGCCAGCGAAGAAAACATTCTTAGATATTCTAATTACTCTGTTTTTCACAATTTCACCAGAGCACCTTTTTCACTAGACCACGTAAGTTTCTGGGAACTCGAAACCTTTAAAAGAGAGACGGAATTAGACGCAAAAAAAAAAACAAGTTGTTTTCGCTTAGAGACGAGCCTTAACGTTGCCTCCGGACTAAATTGGGCAATTCAAAAACATGGTTTTCTGAGAGAAATATAAAAACAAACTTATTAGTAGAAACCTAAATGAAAAGACATTTGTCTTCGGAGGAAAAATTAATTCTTAAATGTGGTATGAGGATTAGCGGGAGAGGAAATGAAATAAACTAGAGAGGGTTAAGAAAATAGATAAGAGCCGAGAAAGATGAGGCCACGCCTTTCGGGTATCTATGTGCGTATTTCCAAATGCCATAACAAAAATGAAACTAAAAAAATAGTTTGATCGACATTACTTGTAATATTCAGAATCAATTAATTGAAGGCGTGTTTTCAATTAATGGCCCCGTGACAAGAGTATCCGCATTGCACGAGAAGCTTTACTTGCGGCTTAGATTTTTGAATAATAGCTGATTAGAACGCTCTTTTTATTTGACATTGATTGTAATCCAATCAATGTTACACATAGCACAATCTTATCCGTAAAGTCTGGTTGATAACACTTGAAATAAAGTCTTTGGCTTTTAAAGGTATATATTTGATTTATCAGATATTTTAAACTTTACCCTAACTTTTTAAAAAGAGAATCACCATTAATGACAATATACTCAATTAGAGAAATAACCCTACTGCATTTCTTCCTAATCATCCAATTTTGTTATTGCTGTACACCAGAAAAAAAAGTATTCTAAGCAATTTTATCTTTACCAGCCAAGACCTCTTCAAGGTCAGCATTATTAAACTCACGTGTAATATTGCAAGGTCAGTAAAATGAGGTTCAGATAAACAAAGCATACATTTGCAAGCAACTCAATAAGTGTTCATATGCAGACGAACTATCTAAGTACTTAAATATATTCTGACGAAGAGGGCCGGTCGGAAACTATCAACTGTGGAATAAACCGGAGGAAATTTCCCCAAGAACCAAAAACTTCCACAAAAAATACGATCATAATATGCCCATTCCGTCGTAACGATGGCCCTATATGCTCCCTCTTTCTAAGTGGGTACCAAAAACGAGGCTAACGAAGGCCCGAAATAAGCCTCAAGAGAAGGGCAGATCAGATCCTTGATTGACCGATGTTTTACGATCTTCCAAATGCTCTCTGAGAAGACACAAGTTTAAATGAAAGAAAGATCGTTTTTCTTCCTTCCACCAAACTTCTCTCATGGAGAGAGAATAAAAGAAAAAAATATTCGGAAAAAATATCCTTTCTTGAGTGAAAGTAAAATAAAATTACACTCATCGAGTTAAACTAGAGAAATATAGGAGAAAGTTGAAGTACAAACTTTTTTTTTTTACTTAAATTCATTACCGGTTATGAAACTTTGCGCGAGTTTACAGTGAAGAAACTCTGTTGCTTACGGTTACCAATTCTCTGAGGAAGAGATCGAATGAAAAGATGGAGCTGTCTGCGAAAAAAGCCTGGGATTATGAAGGTGAAAAATGAAAAGAAAAAGATTTTGTTTTTAATTTTCTGGCATTACGGAATCGCATGCGTAGTTTTTATATGTTCAACTATCCATATGGAAATATATAGGAAGTATGGAGATTTATGAGAAGTAAAGGTGTGCCAGAAAAGTATGTACGCCTGATACAGGATATTATGATGCTAGAACTCAGATAAGAAGCAGTTGGGCCTGACGGGATGGATTACTGTCAAAGTCGTTTACACCAAGGGTCGTCCCTAAGCCCATACCTTTACCCTTAATGCATTCTTTTTGCTGATGACATTCCTTTATGCGGTACTTGTAGATTAGAGGAAAGCTGGAGCTTTGGAGAGAAGCATTAGAGGGTAGGGGGCTGAAAATCAGGTGGAGAAAAACGGAGAATCTGAGTTTCTTGGATGACACCCAGGGAGAACTTAGAATGCAGGAAAAAATCTCGAAAAGAGTGAGGAATTTTAGATATGTGGGGTCCACCGTGACGAGTGATGGAGATTTGTACGCTGAGATTTCCCATAGAATCAAAGCGGGATGGAATAATTGGTAGAAGACATCTGGAATACTATATGACAAAAGGATTAACATAAGGATAAAGGGGGAAGTGTTTAAGACAGTGGTTAGACCAGCACTGTTACACGGAGCGGAAACGTGGGCGATAAAGAAGACGAAAGAGAGGAAACTGGAAGTCACCGAGATGAAAATGCTGAGGTGGACTTGTGGAGTGACGAGGATGGATAAGATCCGGAATGAACGAATAAGAGGAACAATAAAAGTGACATAAATTTCAAAGAAAATACAGGAAAAGAGACTACAGTGATATGGGCACGTGATCAGACGAGAAAATGAGTATGTAGGAAAGAGGGTGTTGCCGATGGAGGTGGAGGGAAATTGTAACCGTAGAAGGTCGAAAAGACATCGGATGGAAAATATGAGGGAAGACCTGGAAAGAAAGTGACTCACAAGAGGAGATACGCGGAACCAGAGCGAGTGGCAAAGGATGTCAGAAACGATGACCTTCACTTAAGAGTTGGCAAAGGTGAAGAGAAAGAAGAAGAATAAGAAGGAGAAGAAGAAGACTATTTGTGTCTTGGTTGCTATATTTAAGTTGTGAATCATGGCTAGTCTTGGATGTGTCAATAGTACCGACAGATTCTGCTACACATCCTGAAAATTTGCGATCAAGAAATATCGAAGAAAGATAGAACATTTTATTTGTCAACTGCACAATGACACTTTGAAAGGAAACTAGGGAAGCGAGACAAAACATGGCCGCCACAAAAGTGTAGGGGAGACCGGGGCTAGTTGCATACACGGGTGGGTTAATACATTGTCCCTATCTTCATCATATGGCAACAGTTGGCACCGAGGTTCTTGAGACGTTTAGGCGTCAGTACCAGCCTTGTCCTCGTTGAGTACTAATTAATCCAGTTGATCACCCGTCAGCGAAGCTACAAGCAATAAACTGTTTTGGGATACTCTGAGTAAATATTCTGACCTTTCGTATTATTTTCATAGACCTTAATGAAACTCATGTTCATGAAAAATAAGGTGATTTTATGAAATAACTGTCTTAATGCTTCATATGTGATTAGACTTCATTTTCCCATATTTTAAGTGAATAGCAATATTTATAAGGAGAAGGAAAATAATTCCTTCGGGGCTAATTGTTACAATCAGTAACAACTTGCCCCGTATGATATATAGTTGTAACAACTTACCCAATATGGAAGAAATTTTAGATTTATTAATCTAATTGTATTTTTCATATGTCAGTATTATCAAACATGGTTAGGACCTACAAAATGAAGACAGATAGAGCGGATAGGTGTAACACAGCAATTTTGCAGTTGGCAGCCAAGCCTCACATTTTGTCATAAAGAGAGTTTACGGAAAGTGGCTAAAGATTACAAGGTACGAGGGGCGGTCAATAAGTTTTGCGAATCGCTAGGGCAAAACAGAGGAAGGGGAATGGCTGTTTGTGGGGGTGTTAGGACAAGTTATGACAAGTCAGGACCTGCAGCCGCACGCTCCTGCCTCGTCTATTTAAGAAGCAGTAGCTGATCGCAGATCGTCAGTCACAAGTTTTTCAACAATGGAGAAGGTTGAGCACCGCGCAGTGATCAAATTTTTGACCAATGAAGGCAAGAATGCAAAAGAGATCCATGAACGCATGGTTGCAGTGTACACCGACACCACCCCTTCTTATGCAACCATTGTTCGCTGGAATAGGGAGTTCCGCCATGGTCGTGAGTCCCTTGAAGATGACCCCCGTCCATTACGCCCATCAGACGTGACCAACGAGGACAATGTGGCCCGTGTGCAGAGGATGATCCTTGAATTTCGACGGGTGAAGGTCGAAGAAATCGAGCGAGAACTTGGAATATCACATGGAAGTGTTATCAACATCATCCACGACAATATGGCCATGACCAAGGTTACTACCCGTTGGGTCCCTAGAAACTTCACACCCCATGATCGACTTCAACGTCGTCAAAGTCCTCAAGGCCAGAGTTTCACAAGCTGCCCTGCGCGAGTGCGGGTTCGAGGAGCTCAACCATCCCCCCTACAGTCCAGATATGGCCCCTAGCGACTACTTTTTATTCCGCCAGCTCAAGGTTGCACTGCGTTGTCGCCGGTTTGGGGACGATGAAGATGTCCAGCTCGCCGTCCAGGAGTGGATTGAATAGCAGGCGGGAGATTTCTGGTTGTCGAGAATTCGAAGCCTTAGGGACAAGTGGCGCAAGTGCATTGAAGTCGAGGGTAGTTATATTGAAAAATAATAAAACACTTTTCCTCATATCTCGTTTCCTTATATCCGAATTGCAAAACTTATTGACCGCTCCTCGTAGGTCTAGATTACTTGATTTCCCCTATATTTTTCATCATGTATATATATATATATATATATATATATATATATATATATATATATATATATATATATATATATATATATATATATATATATATGATCAATTTTACGACCTTACATCGATACTGCAAGAAGAAGAAAGGTGCTAAGCCTAGTCCTATTTCAGCTGGATACAAACCACCAAGATTGATATTTAGTCCTGCTCATGAGAAGCTCCTGGTTGAGTATATATTAAAGGCTTCAAAAATTTACAGAAATACGGGCATTTGCATATGAATTTGCCGTTAGTAACATAATCAAAGTACCAACAAATTGGACTAGAACAGAAATGGCTCGACCAGACTGATTTTCTAGTTTCATGAAAAGGAACCCTACTCTCTCACTGAGAACACCAGAAGCAACAAGTCTTAACAGGGCCACAAGCTTCAATAGACACAATGTTCGACTCTTTTTCAATAAGCTTAGTGAAGCTTTGGAAAGACATAAATTCCAGTGTCATGATATCTATAATATATATGAGACAGGCATATAACCACAGTGCAGAAACCAACTCGCATAGTTGCTGGTAAAGGAACCAAGCAAGTAGGATCGATGACATCTGGTGAGAGAGGAGCTCTTGGGACACTAGTTACGGCGATCAGTGCTAGTGGTAACACAGTTCCACCAATGTTTGCGTCCCCCTCGAGTTAATTTCAGGGATGATTTTATCAGGGATGGACCTCCTGGATGCATTGAAGCAGCACACCAATCTGGATGGATGACTGGGAAAAACTTCATAATCTTTATGAAACATTTTGTGTCAGTGACAAACTGCACAAAAGACAAGCCTGTTCTAATCATTCTTGACAATCATCACTTCCATGTGAGTTTATAGCTGATAGACTACTGTCCTTGTCACTTTCCCACCCCATTGTTCACACAGGCTTCAACCTTTAGATGTAAGCGTTTATGGGCCCTTTAAAAAGTAATTTATTTCCTCATGTGACAACTTGCTGAAAAATTATCCTGGAAAGACAATGACCATATATAATTTGCCACTAATTGTTGCCATTGTATTGCCCAAGGCCACAACTATGGAAAACATACAAAAAGGCTTCAAGGTGACAGAGATTTTTACCTACAATCGAGATATCTTCGGGGATGATAAATTTCTTTCTGCTGATGTTACTGATCGTCCAGAAGAAAATCCACAGGATACACTTGTAGTTGTAGAAGTCACAGAAATAAGTAATGGAACCAAAGGTAATGGTGAAAGCTCATTACAGCCTACTGAAGTTTGCATAGGCTACCTGTGAACCTCCTCAAGACCATCCAACTCCTCAGCACATAACAAGCCTTGAGAATATGATTCCAGACCCTGTTGCAAGTACAAGCAAGGATGGTTTAGATAGGCTTTACATATACCAATCACCTTCTTCTATAAAGACAGAACAAAGGCCTACAGGAGAAATACAAACCCTAGAGGAGGCTGAGACCATTTAAAAAAGCTAGCCTAAGAAAGACTCAAAGATGCAACAAAAGAAAACGCCACACAGCAATCCTAACAGATACACCTGTGAAGATGGAACTACAGGAACAAAATGAGGATTCACAAGGAAAAAGGCTCAAGAGTAAAACCTGTAAAAGGAATCTGAACAATAAAGGGTTTCTGAAGTCTGGTGGAGATAAGAAGAGAAAGAACATTGAAGATTATTGGTTCCTTGCATGTGGTGGTGAATGGTCAAATTCAGCCTCAGGGGAGCAAAGGGTGCAATGCATCAAATGCAAAGATTTAGCCAATGAAAGTTGCGCAAATGAAAGTGCTCATTATGTATGTGACCTATGTAAAATGAAGTAATAACTGATTTCTTTTCGTTTTTAAAGGATGTGATGCTTTTCATATTTTGTAACAATATACCCCATGGTCTGTAACAACTTACCCCGCATATGGGGCAAGTTTTTCTGCTATTTTTAATTATATCGCAGGAATTAAAAAATATATAACCTTTTTGTTACATAATTATGATAACACACACAATAAACTTTTCACAGCATAAATTTGTTTAAGTTTCCTTCATTAGTTATTGAATTAGAGGTAAAAATAGTAAAATTGTAACAACTAGGCCCGGTCTCACCTATTTGCGCAGAGGATTTAAGGAAATTTTATAAAAGCGGAAGGAAATCATTCAGATTTGATGTGATAATAGCATACAACTGGAGCATAAAAATCACTTAGACGACTGTGTCGAGGTTTAGTGAGTGGGTAATCCCAGTCCCACTTCCTGGACATATATTTTATCACCGCACCGAGGTGAAGCGGAGGTGAAGCGTATCCAATACCCCTACCGTAGCCACTTCCTGTGAATAAGAATAACCTCAGTGCGTACCTTTTGATCAAAAGTAAGATGATGATCCCCTCAGTGTGTCCCCACTCAGTAAAAGCCAATCATGGGTGGATCAGTGTAATATTGAGATTTAAGCCGAGTAGATTGCTTAATAATTGCAAAAGGATCGTCCAAAATAGTTAAACACACAGATACAAAAATAATGTTTAATGTACATGAATTTGAAATAAGCAACAGCGGATATAAATATAAATAGAATTAATCTTGCACTGAATAAATAAGTCTACAAAAATGTCATGGGGATTACTTGAAAATTACTCACTAGGATGCTTTCGTCTTAATGACACCCGACAGCCTGAATGTAATAGTATTATTGAATTAAACACTGAATTAAGCACTTCTAATACTCGAGGTTATGGGCTCGGGATGGGAATTCTAGTTCACAAATAGACTGGTGAAGTTAGGGAAGGGGATAGTTCACTTTAACGATACCTTTGAGTTCATAAGTGTGTTTGAAAATGACGGTGAAGATATTCTTCTGGTGACGATGATCGCACTTAGTCCGGCCGGCCGAGGCTACCAAATGAGAGGGTAATCGTATACCGGCGATATAATGATCCTATGCCGGATTACGAAGGTGAACCAAACGGTGACTCAAATCGGACTTCTTCCTCGAAGTGCCTGTCCGATTATTCGGCTCCTGAAGTGGGTAGCCAAAACCGATTACCTAGCTACGCCTAAGGTAATCCACAGAGGGAGGTCCTGTGTAACCTCTGACTCTGAAGGAGGTGGGGTGGGGGTCTGTGAGAAGTTTGGCACCTACAAGTACCGTGACGGCTACAACCAATTCCCCGGGAAGTTCCTTTCTTGCAATGGGCGAACTGTTTCTTATGTGGAATGAGCTCCACCTCACAACGTCGGTCCAAGATCTTCTACCGGAATCCAGGGAGAAGTCTTCCTTTTATTTCCCTCGCGAGCAGAAATCGAGAGAGAGCACCGAATTCTCGTAAAATCCGTATCGCCGCGCAAAAGACCCTTTTTCATCTGTGGGTAGAGAGTATGTCTTTCGCACCTTCGAGCCATCTCGGAGTTTACGATGGCGTGAAAAAGGGCGACAGAGAATTCAAGGCGACTGGGACATTTAGAAATACGGGAGGGGCACGCAGCTTGTGTCGGAGTATTTCTGCGTACACTTATGTACGCGGTATTTTGACTGCTACAGACTGCTATTATTGGTCTATCCAAATCTTCAATCTTTTTGAGATGTTCCCCATGGGCAGGAAGTTTCAGTTCCTCTTCCACCAGAAACATTGGAAAATCGAATAGTAATTTTGGTTCAGATAATGATGATGAAGAATGAGAAATGAAGAGCCGTGGTTATTAACTCGATCTAAATGATTTAGTGAGAGAATTAAGTATATCTAGGAATCTGCTGAACTCTAAGGCTCCAGAGTAAAAGGTAGAAATGTACTACCAACTAGAACAACGATATATTTGTGAAGAAGAGGAGAAAATGAGTTTATTAACTATTATTTTACATTAGGGTGATTTAGTTTACTGAAGTGATATTTATGGTTTGTTACATGTATTGAATACTCAGCGGATGAATGGGAGTTTTCATCAACTGTTGTAAAAGACGCTTAAAAGATGTCCTTTTGCACTGTGGGAACAAATATGACTCTTCTCTTGTTGGCCACTCAGTACATCTCCAACAAAGTCATAAGAATTTTAAATTGGTTCTTATAAAAATACAATATGATGAGAATAACTAGAAGATTGGTGGAGATCTTAAGGAATTGTGTATATTTCTTGGGAGGTAAGGAGGATATATTAAGTTCCAATGTTGATTTTTATAAATTGACTGGCAGAATTGGGACCAAAAATACTGATCATAAAGACGTCTAGAACCTGAAAGCGAGAACATTTCGCGTACAAAATCTTTTTGAACCAGTTTGTTAAGGTATCCGAAAAGAGGAAGAATACTTTACGTACCCCTGCAAGAAGTTCCGTACCCTATCAAAAGCAAAATCACAAGGTATTTTTATAACCGGGGCTTTAGAAGACTGCTCTCAAATGAAACTTTGAGAGCAGATGTGTGGTTAGAAAGCTCCCTAAAATAATAAAGACTAAATATGGAATCGTTGTTGAAAACATGCTGGAGACATTTAAAGCTTTGGGATGGTCATCGAATGGGAAAGTTTATTTCTTGAACGCAAACTTGGACCTTTTTCAGAAAATCTTGGTGAGGTAAGTGAGGACTGAGCATAATGTTTTCATCAACACATTTATGAGATGAAAAAGTGAGAGCAAGGCCAATGGAACATTGTTTTGACAGGGGATTATTGCTAACTGTGGCATCGTCAAAATCTGAAAACAGGGTACAAAAGGAAATGAACAGCCGCAACTTTACTAGACTTTAAAAAAAATCAGGATTACTAAACCTTTCAAATATTTCTCTGATATATTCAACAATGTTGTCAATATATTCCCCAAATGAATATAATTGATTCTCACATATTTTAAACTTCATTTGGGAGAGTAGGATGACGGATATATTGTTTCACATCCTGATTTTAGTCATCTCAGGGAAGACAAAGTGATTTAACCAAAGGTAGCATCTTCCAGCACTGGAGAAAGAATGAATGCGTGGAGAAACGGAAGAGTGTGAAAGATTGATAAATAGAAGGAAAAGAGTGAAATAATTTATGTAGGGCATAAACTGCCATAAAAAACACTAGCTTTAAATACTGGCCCCAATGAGGACGTACGACAAGCTTAGAAGAACAAGTTTGTACAGAGTAAAAGCTCTTAGAAGCTCAACTTTTTATTTTTACTACAACCTTGCGATTGCTACAGCTTTTTACTGGTTACTGCACCGCCGGTTCTTGTCTAACTTTAATATTCATCCTATTACCTCTTGTCAAGTGAGTAGCCGATCCTCTTATTCAGTTGGGCTTCATTTTTATTTTCAGTAAGGCTAAAATGTGCGCCAGATACCAATCGAGACCTTGTATTACAGTGCATCGATGCTTTTCGTAATTGGAGAGTCAATAAAATTTTCCATCGTCCGCTCCCGCCCCTACCTGAAATATTGATTAGAGGGGGGGTATGAGGACTAATGAGACGTTAGACATAGTGTCTCGTGTGGGATAAAGCGATTGCATATTGGCATGGAAGTCAGGATCTTCTTTACAACCACCCTATTCGTAAACAAATGAGACATTTTGAGAAAGATCCCAATCTTATTAACAATCCCAATCCAAACGGGTCGTGAGTGTATGTATAATGTACATTATTTGTCGTTGTATAAAATTTGCTAGAGTGTGCATGCGTGTATATTTACATATACTTTGGCGCACGTCCATATTTGTTTCCTAAAAATATCATTGATAAAGAACAATTGATCTACTAAAAATCTAATTCCTATTTTATGCTTGTCCCTAAATCTTGATAGGAAAAGTCGGTAAAAGTCGGTATGCAAAACGAGAAAGTGACGTTCCGAGGCAACGACTCTAAAAAAGATTTTGTCTGTTAAAGACCGCGGCTATCTTATCTCCGCAATCTCGGAACGGGCTGGATGAGGGTTCGGCTTAGCGTCCATTTAATTTGGTCTACTGCAGGGAAGCAGGTTCGAAGAGTAGGGGAGGAGCTCATCGTCTTAGGGCGTTACGCACACTCTAGTTGTAATCAGCGGCAGTTGGGAGACGAGACCAAAGACGTCTAAGTTAATGACGGTGGCTACCATGTCACGATTTTGGAACGTTGATAACAGTGTGATTTCCGGCCTCCTCCACTCCATCCTAAGTCATCTACCGTTTCATACGGTTCGAATCCCACCTGGAGCTTGTTCTTTTTTATCACCCTGACGCGTCGAAGCTCCGCCCACACCTGTCGTGCAGTATCAATACATCTATGAGCTACAAATAGTACTAAAAGTTAAGGTTATCAACGGTATTATAATTAATTGGCGAGGAAAGGAAAGGAAGTTATCAGACGCTCTTGCACGGCATTATTTCAATGGTTGAGAGAGTTGCGTGGCCTCTATAAAGGTAAAATGGCACTGAAGTTCATTGGTTCGGTGAACTGGGAGGAAAAGGCAAGATAGGGCAGTAGAAGGGTGGGTTTAGTTGTTCAAAGAATAAAAACAAACAAAAAAGCAAAACGCCTCAATAGGCAGCGTATATAAAAAAACAACAACAATGGCATTCCCGCCAGAAAGTTTGGGTTGCAAAGAGTGTAGTAGAGAAAGTACTAACAACCAATTTTCCATGGTCCTCAATTAACTGATGCTCATTGAAAGGATACGAGTTCGCATTGGCGAATTTTGTGTTCTTTGTGCGAACTTCTTGTATACATTTATATCACCGTACCAGTAGCAAGGGTTTCCGTGGCTCGTTATTCCATTTTTTTATCACCACAATTCTATTTTCCTATTTATTCTTATTGCCCCTTTATCCACTCTCTCCCCTCGTTCACCTAATGAAAATATCCTCGTATTTACACCTGTTTCTTCACATCAAAACCTGTTGTTATTATTTCCGACCCAGAGTGTCTTTAGACTTCTATAAGAACTCCAACACCACCGAGAGTCCCAAACATCTGCGCACATCCTTACAACTACTTTCCAGGACGCCTCAGTTAGCAGCCTTTCGTCATCCACATTTCATCCCATTGAGGCCTTTAAAATCCTTATTTTGATTACACTTATCTCAGTGATAACTCTTATCGTGTCTGATGGGTAATAGCGGTCTGCTGGTTAAAAAAACAAGAACCGAGGGCATGGTACCTAAGCGGTGATGGCGAATAAAAACTGACCTAGGGAAACCTCGGCGACGTGTCATTACCGGAGACGAGCCAGCTGTCAATTAATTCGAGTTATGGCTTCCTTTATTTGAGCTGTTTCGGCCCTTTGGGCTCAAGTCGCTCATTACGAACTCTAATTAGGTTTTATTAGTTCACCTGCTGACACCAGATCAGCCCAACACAAGTTTTCATTGCAGGAGGTTAAAAGAAAGTTAAATCAGGAATTAGGCCGACATCTCTCTGTCTATTTGGTTATGTACAGGGTTGGAGGAAATGTAATGAATAACGTGTTTATAGAATATCTATCTTTAAAAACTTGGTATTCAATCATAATAAATACCCAGTTAATATACTATATATTTAGCAGCATATTTAATCATAATGAAACCAAGTTAATAAACTATCTTTAATAAGAGGGGATGGAATCATAATAAATACCTAGTTAATAGACAAGGTATCTTTATTAGCACTATATTGAATGATAATGAATACCGATCTAATATACAGTATCGATATTAGGAGAGTATTAACTCATAATGAATACCGACTTAATATACTATGGATCTGATTAGAAGGGTATTGAATCATAATGAAGACCGACTTAATAGACAAGGTATCTTTATTAGCAGAGTAATGAATCATGATGAATAGCTAATTAATAGACCATATTTATTAGCAGGGTATTGAATCATAATGAATACCGAATTAATTTATCTTTATTAGCTGGGTATTGAATCATAAGTCTGGTGTGTGTAATTTTTGATGTCTGAGATTTTTTAAATGATTCTATATTGAAATTTCATACTGAAATCACTTCTGCAATCCTTTTTTGCAGATCAGGTCTAGTTTTTTCCTATAAAACTTTATTTTCATTCATTTTTCATCTTTCACTGTATATCCTTATGAAAAGGCTGTTTTTCAGAAAGCTTTCTTTCATAACTTTAGGATTTTGATTGAAAAAATATCAGAGAGTCGTGAATCACAAGATTACAGTTATTCATTATTTTTAAAAAAATCACTTCGCATGAATAGAAAATGCAAAAATGCGCCCCAATTTGTTTTGCTACGTGTGCGGTAAGGTTGCGCTTTCTGTGCCACAATCGAACGTCATAGCATTTGTAAAGACCTGCTATAATGCCTATTTTGGCATGAAGATGGGGAAATCAGGATAAGGATTTTGCCCCTTACATATGCTGCCGAAGATGTGTTCAATGCTTCAGATGATGGAACAAGGGAATCTTGAAGGCATTACTTTTCGGGATCTCTATGGTGTGAAGGAAAGGGAAGGACCATGTGAGGAATTGCTACTTCTGCCTGACGAACTTACAAGGTAGGTAATTTAGTGCAAACTTTGGCTAATTTGCCAATACAGAGATGCATAATTGGTGAACATTCGAAGGTTCTCCAAATTTTAAAGTTATTTGGCGCATATAAGTGAAAATCATTTCCAAGACACTGCTTATACTCGTAATGGCTTCATAAAATCTTGTTGTAAATAACTAAGACTTCTGGTTGTCACCTGGTTACAAAATGAAATGGAGTTAATAGACTATGTATCTTTATTAGTAAGGTAATCAATCGTAAAGAATACCGAGGTAATAGACTATATATCTTAATTAACAGGGCGTTGAATCATAATGAAATCCAAGTTAATGAGACTATGTATCTTTACTAACAGGATATTGAATCTTAATGAATATCGAGTTAATAGATTATCTTAATTGCGAGGTTATTGAACCTTAATGAATACTGAGTAAATTGACCTTCTTTATCAACACAGTATTGAATCTTAAGTATCTTTATTTGCAGGGTATTAAATCATAATGGATGCAGAGTCAATAACAATATCTTTAATAACAATGTAATGAATAATAATGAATATAGATTGAAAAGACTATTTTAGCAGGCTATTGATTTATAATGAATAGGGCATCTTTAAGAGCAGGGTATAGAATCCTAATAAATACCGACTTAATAGACTATGTATCTTTATTAGCAGGGTTTAGATCATAGTACGAATTCTATCCTCCTATAATAAATTATCATATATCTGAGAAATGCTCCTCAACCTCTCACCTTAAGACCTACGTACAGTCATGGCAAAAGTTTGTAAACTAAATATTTTTCTCATTCGTTTTTAATTTTTAAGTGATAAGAATAATTATTATAACAGTTAAATTATTCCGGCCGTATTAGAAAGTTATAATTAAAAAAAAACAAGGTTTGCTGACCAAAAGTGGCGTGCTGTCACTTATTCTGATTTATGACCTTACGACCTTCAAAACTTTCAATAATTCCTGGACTAACCTTGGGAGGACCTTATAAAATATCATAAGGGTTACAAATTTCGTTGGAATCAAACGAATAGTTATAATGTTATAGCCAAAACAAAATAATTTCCGGGATAATCTTAGGAGGACCTTGTGAATAATATCATTAGAAAGAGAATGTAAAAGGGCATTAGGGTTTCAAATTTCGTTAAAATCGGCCCAATAGTTACAATTTTATTACCAAAAGAAAAAATTGCAAAACGGGGACCGATCGACATAGTGAGATTAAAGTTAAATGCCTGCGACTAAAAATAATAAAAACAAGGTGTGCTGGCCAAAAAAGTAATGCGCTATCAATTATTCTGATTTATGACTTTACGACGTTTAAAACTTTCAATAATTCAAAGACTAACCTTAGGTGGATTTGGAAGTTATGCTATTCGAAAGCAAAACAAAATAATAGTTTCAAATTTCGTTACAATCAGCCGAATAGTTATGATGTTAGTGATAAAACAAAATAATTAATGGCTAACCTTGGGAGGACTTTGCCAATTATATCATTCGAAAAATAATGTAAAACAACATAAGGGTTTCAAATTTCGTTAGAATCGACCGAATAGTTACAATGTTATGAAAAAACAAAACAAAAAAAGCAACTGGAGACCGACCGACATATTGAGATGTAGAGTTGTCCACGACTACATAGACTCGCACGCGATTAAAAAGCATTGCATACCTTCGCTGAATCAAAAATTGCATTCTGGTCTTTTTTCCTCTAGGAGGTGAGTTTCACTCCCTGGAGATTTGTTATTGGATTAAAGGGATAAAATGATGACAAATATGGGTTAAATGAATCATGTTGTGTAATTATAATCTATTTTGTAATATTTCTTTGGTAAAAATGAATGTTTGAATCGTTTTCGATTCCCAAAATGGTTCTTTCCAAAGAAAAGCGTCCATAGTTGCTCATATGACCAAGAAGAACAATACGGATAGGCTCCAATTTTGTAGGAAATATAAAGAATGGACTGTTGACGATTGGGGCAAAATGATATTCTCTGATGAAGCTTTCTTCAGTTTCTTGGGACCTTCTGGAAGATCCCTTGTTAGGTAGAGAAAAAATAAGCGCCTTCGCGATTCCTGTGTCTGCCCATGGGGAAGCATCCGGACTCTCTCTTTGTTTAGGGCTGCTTTCCATTTAAGGAACTGGGAACATTAACAATTTTCCCGAAGAACACTGCCATAAACTCAAAATGGCCTCAAAACGTGCTTCATCAGCACCTTCTCCTATCAGTGCAGGACCAATGTCACAGAGAGAGAGGAAAGCGCCACGCGGACGGAAATCGTCGAGCAGCGCCCTGAGAAAACCAACCCACTTCCGGCGATAAGAAGAAGGATGGACGGACCGAGCGAACCGAGGGTAGCGGCGGAAGCTCCGCGAGATTGTGTGAGCCAAGCTAAAGTTCACCTTTTTGCAGCCGCGTCCGATAAATTGGAACCTCCTTCCGGGCCTCGGGCAAGTCACTTCCGGCGAGCCCTTATAAAATATCAGATGCAGGCCTCAAGAAACTAGGATCGGCCAGCCACTTACACGCGATTCGTAAACTCTCGATTCGGTCCCCGCACCCCTCGTGTCCGAAGGCAAGAATTCTCTCCAGATTAACGATAATCTAGCGACAACTGACTATTATTCTGGTATCGGTTCCGTTCCCGTCCAGCGTAATACTCCCTCGATCCATACCCTCGAGGTTAAACGTGGCGATTGCGATTCCCATTTTGCAATCTCTCTCTCCCCGACAACTTCTCAAAGCATACCGCTAAGAGTAGGCTCCGCGAGTGACTCAATCGTGAATCCAGTTACCCGTGTTCTTTAAATTGTTTTTTAGTTTATTGGCACGCCCAGCCGCCTCACGAATGTTCCTTTAACATCCCCGGCTTCATCTGACCTTGAAATTGTAACATTGCGTATCCTTTCTATTATTTGTAAATTGTCTGTATAATAGTAAAGCTTATTTTTGTTTTGACCAGTTTCTATGCCGAGAACCTCTAAGAAGTTATATTAATTTGACCAACCGCACTCTTACTTAATTTATTAATTAATACCCACGCACTCCGGAGTTTTAAGTTCCACCCCAAATTTTTATCGCGGTCCCTCTGCCTCGACCAAGGTGAGCGAAGGACAAAGATCTGACCTTGACCTACGACAACCAATTTTGGGGTCATAACTGTAATTTTTAGAATTATAGCGCACCATGTAACAAAGCGAAAGAAATAACAAAGCAAAAGTAATAACATCGAACATTTGAGACCTTGTCCAGGAAAGTCGCCAGATTTGAATCAAATAGAGAATTTGTGAGCGATAATTATTCATAAGTTTCTTTCATACTGACGACATGACTCACAGGAATGGAAGGTTTTTCATTACCATTATGTAACAACACAGCATTGAGGCTAATCTTACTTGAGCCTATAAACAATCTATATTCGTTACCCACGTGCTCGTGTCCTAGTTTTTGTATGCGTGCATTGACGTTAGTACAGAAGCAAACATTATTTTTTCTTGCTTGCTTATACCTTCCTTTAGGAGATTCCGTTGCTGTAGTCTAGATCCCCAAACTTCTTCCTTATCCATTGACAATGTTAACTAAATCGTTGAACTGTTCTTGATTAAACAAGCGTGGTTCATTTTCTTAGAATCAATTACGTACTCTTCGTCCATAAGAGAGAATCTGGGGGTTTATCGTCAGACGTATCAAGGTCTACCAGTTAATCAAACATTATTTTTTCTTGCTTGCTTCGTACCTTCCTTTAGGAGATTCCGTTGCTGTAGTCTAGATCCCCAAACTTCTTCCTTATCTATTGACAATGTTAACTAAATCGTTGAACTGTTCTTGATTAAACAAGCGTGGTTCATTTTCTTAGAATCAATTACGTACTCTTCGTCCATAAGAGAGAATCTGGGGGTTTATCGTCAGACGTATCAAGGTCTACCAGTTAATCATGTGATGTGGGAATTGGGACAGAGTTCTCGAAGTTATGTGGGGCCGGTTTTAGAGCCGACTTATAATATGCAGATGGGTAGAGGAGGGGGAAGGGAAAGTAAAAACAAATTTCATAGCCTCCACATCGCTTAACATAACAATGCCAGTGAACGTAATGAGTAATTGATAGAATTATCATTAAAAACTGCATAAAATATATATTAGAAAAGAAATTAGACTGCGCAACGTTAGTAAGAAACATATCGAAACAAGTTCTTCTGATAGTGATACAAATAAAACGCTTTAAGAGAGGAGATTGGTTGGTATAATAAGAGAAAGATTTGAATGTTTGCACGAAACAAAGTTATAAAAAATTACTTGGGGAGGGTATCACCCACAGAAGGTATGTTTAAAAATCGAGTTAAAATATTATTCAAAACAACAACCTGTCCTTTGGGAGGGAGCAAAACTCTTAAGTGTAATGTTGTATTTCTCCACATTACAAAAATATTCTAGAAGAGAAAAGCTATTTATTTGGCGTTTCAATATCTTGATTCTGTTTCCCCACTGGTTAAGCAACCTGAAAGAAATGACTTTTTTTAGCAGAAAACTTGAAAATTAGTGAACACAAAGCCTTAAACTCTGCCAACAAGTGATGTGGCAATGGAAAATGTATTGCCACTCCCGATACACCTTTCCAATAATTTTATTGATACGCTCTTGAATAATGAACCAAGGCGGATTAAGTTTCTGGGACAAGTCCATGATGCCTTGGATCTGGGATCTTCTTTGACTGCAGTTGTTCCTGTGTCATTTTTATAAGCATTAGGTCTTCCTGATCGATGCTGATTGGGCGGATCAAAATCTACTTTCTTAACTTATTAAACCACGTCTCACATTTGCGAACATCTGAACACAAACCGAGTACGTTCTTCATTGCACGTCCTGCATTGTTGTCTTTGCGGAACTCATACAGCATTCAATGCCAAATATGACACTCTTTCAAATAATTACACTAGTTTACAGAGAAATTGAGGCAAGCACAAAAATAGTTGTTCTAGCCTAATTTGGGGTTCTGATTTCAGATACGAAACCAGTTTTTACTCATCGCCTCTAGTTTTTGAGGTATACATGTATTAGAAATTTAAGGAATTGCGTTCTTTAAACCCCTTACGCTACCAATGGGACCATACATCCCAGAAATTCTTAAAAAATACTTGTGGGCAGAATTAGACTTAAATTAGTGTATATTTTGATCCCAATGGTAGTTCTAATGTATTAGCATATTATTGAATATCTGGCAACTCTCTATTACTCCGCAGGTGTTTTTGATAACCAGTGAAGTGAAGACGTGCTGAAAGATTAGCATTTGTTTTATTATTTTTTTGAGAACTAATGTTTAATTAGTTCTCATGTATATTATAAAATATATATCTTGCACTAACTATATTTATGCTTTCTACTCAATATAATATATCTACATAGCTACATTCAAGCAAACCGGTTGCCCCAAATTTCAACCCCCCTCTAACTAAACTTTAATGTTTTAAAACCTTTTATAACATTATTTGGAATAAAAAATATTCTGGTGGTGAAAGGGTTAAAAAAATTAAATGTCCCATTCTTAAATTGTGAGGTTAGGGCTGCTCGACAATCGTGTTACACAACCATTTTATATGTTGGACACATGTCTATATTATGATTTTGCAACCATATGTATTTTGTAAGTCTATATATGATTAATGTTTATTTTGTTTTCCAGATTTTTGTGAGTTGGTACATATATCTACAATGGCTTCGGGGACTTCAAAACATCGAAGAGGCATCAACAAGGCAAATTCATTCTGTTACGTGCGTAGGGATTTCACGACAGTTGCACAGCGCCGAATAATTTCTTCCCTCCTGAGAACTGCTTACTTTCATTATTTTGACTGTAAAATTGGAGATCAGGACAAATCCTGGGCCCCACACATCTGTTTTAAACCCTGTTGAAATGGACTAACTGCATGGTTTAATGGCAAGAAAACAGCCTTAAACTTTGCTGTCCCGTTGGTCTGGAGAGAGACAAAAAGCCATGCAGATGATTGTTATTTTTGTCTGACAATATAACTGGTTTCAATGCTTCTTCTAGAAAAAATATAAAATATCCCAACCTTCCCTCAGCTATGAGACCGGTTCCCTACTCAGATTATCTCCCTGTGCCTACACTCCCAGCAAATAAAGATGTTATTCCTTCATCAGATGAAGAAATGCCTTCAGGGAAATATTCTGCCAATTCGATCTCTTCTGAAGACAATGTCTCTGTTAATTCAGGAGCAAGTAGCAATGAGCCCTACTGCGTCACCCAGGAAGACCTGAATCACTTTGCCCGTGATTTGTATACATCTAAGCAGCAGGCAGAGCTCCTGGCATCCCGGCTTAAACAGTGGAACCTGCTCAAGGCAGATGTAAGGATAACCAGTTTCAGGACACAGAACAAGGACTTCACTTCATTCTTTGACATGGAAAGCAGGTTTTGGTGCTACTGCAAAAATGTCTCTGGCTTGTTCACTTTTTTTTGTTTCCCCACACAATCCTTCATATTGGTGTCTTTTCATAGACTCTTCCAAGCGAAGTCTGAAAGCTGTGCTCCTGCACAATGGGAATAAATACCCCAGCATTCCCATTGTCCACTCAGTCCATCTGAAATAGTCGTATGACAATATGGAGCTCCTTTTGGAAGCTGTCAAGTACAACCAGTGGAGTCTCTGCGAGGAAATCAAGGTCATTGGGCTCCTTATGGGTATTCAAGCGGGCTTCACAAAGTAGTGTTGCTTTCTCTGTCGCTGGGACAGTCGGGCTGTCTCCAAGCGCTATAAGCAGACGGACTGGGGTCTAGGAGCACTTTCGTGCCTGGTGAACACAGTGTCCAAGAACATCCTCTGGTGGACATGAACAAAGTACTTCTTCCTCCTCTTCATATCAAACTTGGGCTAATGAAGAATTCCGTGAAGGCCATGGACAAAAATGGCGCTGCCTTCCAACACTTGTGTACTCTATTCAAAGCTCTGAGTTCTGCTAAGCTCAAGGAGGGCATCTTTGTCGGACTTCAGATCCGAGAGGTGCTGAAGGATAATGAATTTGAGGAGCTTCTTACCTTAGAGGGACTGAGAGCATGGGAAGCATTTAAGTCAGTCTGCCATGGCTTCCTTGGTAACACAAGGGTACTAGATTACCACGGGTGTATCGAGAAGTTGTTACAATCTTATGAGGATATGGGATGCCTAATGTCACTCAAAATTCACTTTTTCCACTCTCACCTCAACTTCTTCCCTCCTAACTTCGGGGCAGTGAGTGATGGGCATGGAGAAAGGTTTTACCAAGACATTTCTGAAATAGAGAGCATCTACCAAGGCAAGTGGAACCCCAGCATGATGAGGGACTTCTGCGGGATGCTCTTGCGTGACATCCCAGAGGCAAAGTACACAAGATTGTCCAAAAAAACTCACTTCTAACTATCTGCTGTACTATGATTTGTGTGTATTTTACTATCCAAGTAATTTAGTTCCATTAATGTTGTGTATCTTTGCTGTTTTTTTCTCTAATATACTTTTGTAACTGATGAAATAAACACATTATATTTTGAATTTATATGTAGTATTATAAAAATGCGGTATGTGTAAGCAAAAAAACTAGAGGTGATAGAGCAAAACTGTTCAGAAATTTGAATTCACCACAAAAAAATTAGTAAAAAAACCCCACCCATTCACATCTTTGCCTCAGAGCAAAAAATTATTTTTGTAAACCAGTGTTATTTATCATGAATGGGTGATCGAATGCAACAAAACAAAAATAACACTTCAGCTGCCAGAACATCGATGAACCTGAATATACACGTGGACCTTTAAACCTGACAACGATTGTGTACCATGACCCTCAACTTGAAAATGCGACACGTTCTGCCACCCCCACTACAATACGAAGGGATCCGATTAAGAAAGTAGGGTCGCGGCGCATCAGCACTGCTTCTCCTCATTCACCCCATTTATGCCATACATACCACAAATCAACTCATCATTATGTTTATGTTAAATTTGCTGTTCTTAGCCATGGGGTGATATATATTTCACCCTCTCGTCCAGTTAGGGTTTATCCCTACATCCACTTTCTCATCCACTTGCTCCTCTCTCAAACACTCATTTACATAATTACTCTTCCACATCAAGAAGGTCTTTCAACTACTATCACACCCTGCCTGACACTGGTATATTATCATCACAAGTTTATTTCAATCCATTCTTCTTACTCGTCTATGCCACATCAGTACACTCTCAGTCACATCATCTTCACACAATAAATACTTCTGACTGTCATTCCTCTTCCTATCGACCTTTTGCATACCAAGCATCCCCTCCAATTTAACATTTTTCATTCCTCACACAGATCTTTCCTTCTCCTTCCATGCCAAAGTTTCACTCCCATATGACAAAGTTGGAACCACCATACTCCCATGCACCCCCACGGAGCAGTCCACACTCAAACCTTATTTATTCGCTATTGTTTTGATCGATCTGAAACTTTGTGGTCGCAATCTGTTTCACCTCTACCACTCTTCATTCGCGCTCCAAACACAATCACCTTATTCTTTTTCGCATTTACTTTTAGTCCCTCCAACTCACTGCCAGACACTAATATCAGTTCCTCAGTACACGCCAACATAAATAGAACCCACCACCTCACCATTCAGTAACAATCTCATTCCACCCTTTCCTCATTCTCCCACGTACTACTCTCAATACGTATTAAACAGACATCCTGACATCCCACCCTGTTGCTTTACTCCCCTCTCTTAAACTCTATCAAATCACTCCCCGGATCCCAAGTGAACGTCTTAATCCCTAAATAAATACTTTCTGCACAATCTAACAGTGTAACACCCATTCCGTACATTCTTAGAATCTCTCACATACTTCCCTTCTTACACCGACCAAACACCTTCTCTAAATCCAGAAACCAAGCAGAAACGCTGCAGCTCTTACACTTTCATTTTCTCAGCTGTTAAGGGTGAGCGACGTACCTTGTACCCTCTAAACCAACCTTGCTCACCCTAGATCGATCCCTGCCATTCCTCTTGTGTGGCCCACAAGGAGGTGGCGGGTGTAGAATGGCAACTCTCTCTTAGTTGAATGCCATCCATGAACCAATGTTCGTAGGAGAAAGTGCATTATTATATCTTGCACCTATTTTCATACCCATCTTCACTTTATTTACAGATCTCTTTTACAAACTCTGTGCGACAGATGCCTCATCGGTTTTTCATTTAAATCTAATAAAAACTCACACCTAATCTGAATTTTCCCATTCACTTTACCTACAACACTCGAGAGACTTTTCCTTCTGTACTACTTGCAGTCACCTTTCTCCCATTTAGCCTCATACAACGATACTATCACATCCTTCTTCCAGTCCTCAGGCACTCTTCTACTTTCAATATATCCACCAGACCCATTCCATAAAATCTACCACTCTTTAGCATCTCAGTGACCAAAACATTTCATCCGGCTGCCAAAAAAACATCTTAGATTCTTACATATTTCAAAACTCGATACAACACCCAGTACCATCATCTCTGCTCACACACCGACCAATTTAACCTTACACAACACAATGGTGTGGTCGGATAGTCCTATACTGTTACCTCTTAGAACTTTCACAGCAAATACATCAAACAGCATATTCTTTCTTACTTGGCATATATAATAATACTCGTAATTTATCTCCCTCTCCTTTGCTTAATATTGTATTTTTGCAGTTCCTGTGCTGAAAGAATGTGTTGGCCGCACATAAGATTCTTTCATAAACAACTCTTCCACCCTCTCTCCATTTTCATCAAATGGTGTAGCGAAAGTTTCCCTCATCCTATTTCTTATCTTAAGCATCCATTCATATCTCCTACAACCATTAAACAACACCAATTCCCAATTCCGCCATCCACTTGTCCTGTATCGTGCCGAGAAGTGCAAGAGAGTGGTTTAAAAGCTTTGCTGGAATGAGTCTTTTTTTAAGACTCAAGATGGCGCAGTAGATAAGCCGCTCGCCGACAGTAGTCCAGCTAAGCAACTCACCTACGCTACTTTAATTACTTTTCTTTTCTTCGCCCCTTTCCTACACCTCTCTATTAACAGTCACAAGCCATTCCAGAGCCTCTCTCTCAGCCCCCACTTATATTATTACGGGTTCTATACAATAAAACCACGCAAATTTCCACCCTTGCAAATCTCAGCCCCAACACATAATTCCCGAGCTCACACATTCATATTCAGCCTTTACACCATGTTACTCTTCATATAAAAGCACCATCACATCGTCGATATCTCTACCACTATGATTTAGACATGATCACTCTCCATTCACTCCACCCAACAAAAACTCTTTATTCACTTTCATATTTATACGACATACTACAACTACCTGCAGTCACCTTTTTAAGCATATATACCACCTCTTACTTCTTCCCCTCATCACATATACCACACACCTATTCAGTTCACACATTTCGGTGACTTAACCGACATGACTGAACGGGGTCTCACCCATTACCACCCTTACGTATTGCGTTCGCTGCAGGGCCACCAAGAGGATAAATAGTACTCGGTACAAGACAAAATTTGTGCACCCTCCCCAGGTTTAAAAAAAAAAAGGCACATATATACTTTATTTTACAGGGTGAACAATATTTATTTTCTTTATGCAGGGTTCATACTGTATATTAGTAACCAATTTCTTTACTTAAAAGAAAAATGATATAAAATGCAGAACGAAAAACATAATTTGTAGCAATTTTTTTTAATAGTAGCGCGACTTCTGGGCCATCCTGTACAATGGACAATAAAATATATTAAAAAATAATCATATACTGAATAATGCTTTTCGAGCTTTCATAGCAGCATAAATTTGATGACATCATCAAATTGGATATTTCGTGCAATTCGGTCTTGTGCCATAGTACTACGTAGATAACATAACATAACATAACATAATTTAACGGATGACAAAAGCCACAAGGGCCTATCAAAGGTCATCCGTATCCATCAAATCCCACCCATATAATGCATCCATAGGATTTTGTCAGATCATGCAGCTACAATATACAATTTAACAATCCATAGGAATGTCCAACCATGCATCTACAATATATAATTTAAAGCCTCCATAGGAGTCTGTCAAAAACAAAATCAAAATCCCCCAAAATATACAATAAAAAGAAACTGCATCCACAGGAATGAGTCAAGAAACATATCCACATACCAAAAAGTAAGAAATTAACCCTCCATCCCCATATAATCATCCAATCTGCGCTTGAAAACATTCAAGTTTGGGCTGTCTACAGTCTCAGGTGGCAAACTATTCCAATAATCCACCACTCTGTTAGTGAAAAAATATTTTCTAACATCCAGTCTGCACCTCTGTTTTTTAATCTTTAAGTGGTGGCCTCTAGTTCTATTACTACCTTCTAACTCAAATAACTTGCTGAAATCTAATTTATCCATCCCAGAAAAGATTTTAAAAAGCTCAATCATATCTCCCCTCACACACCTTCTTTCAAATGAAAACATATTTAATACCCTCAGTCTATCTTCATATTGAAGGTGCTTCAGGGATGGTATTATTTTTGTTGCCCTCCTTTGTACTGACTCTAATAAGTTTATATCATGTCTAAAATGTGGTGACCATGCCTGTATACAGTACTCTAAATGTGGCCTGACATAAGAGTTGTATAGTTTAAGGATGACCTCCTTACTCTTGTAGCTAACGTTTCTTTTAATGTAACCTAGCACCCTATTTGCTTTATTTTTTGCCTGAATACACTGCTTTGAAAACTTCAGTGACCTATCTACTACTACTCCTAAGTCCTTCTCATCTTCAACTGAATTAAGCCAATACCCATCCATCTCATAGCTAAATTCCCTATTATCTCTCCCCATGTTAATAACTTTGCATTTATTAAGGTTAAAAGTCATCTGCCACTTCTGAGCCCAAGCTAACAGCTTATCTAAGTCACCCTGCACTTTAAAGCTACCCTCAACCTCTTTGACTACAGCTGTCAATTTAGTGTCATCAGCAAAAATTGACACTTTGCTATTTACACCTTGCCCAAGATCATTTACATAGATTATAAATAATAAAGGGCCTAAAACTGATCCCTGAGGTACGCCACTAATAACATTCCTCCACTCTGACCTCACTCCATTCAGTACAACTCTTTGTTTCCTATTTTTCAGCCATTCAGTTATCCAATTTAAAACGTTCCCACATATCCCATGCAGCTTTAATTTATGAACTAGTCTTCTATGTGGAACCTTATCAAAAGCTTTGCTGAAATCTAAGTAGATCACATCAACTTTCTCACCCCTATCTAATTCTTTAGTTACATAATCCATAAAATCCAGTAAATTAGTTAAACACGATCTATCTTTTCTAAAACCATGCTGAGCATCATTAATTAACCTGCTACTCTCTAGATGATCAGAAATTCCCTTCTTAACCATCTTCTCAAGAATTTTACAGACTATAGAAGTTAAGCTTACTGGTCTAAAGTTATTTGGGTCCTCTTTGCTTCCCTTTTTAAAAATTGGCACTACATTTGCCAATTTCCAATCATTTGGTATTTCTCCAGACTCTAGTGATCTAATAAATATCTTCTCGAGAGCTACTGCAATACTTTCTACACCTTCTTTGAGTATCCTAGAATGAATATTGTCAGGGCCAGATGCCTTACTAGTATTTAACTGAATTATAAGCCCTTTAATTTCTTCTCTGTCTATATTAATAGAATTTATCACTACTTCCCTTGACCTAGAATTATCATCAATTAATCTAACTGGTTTCTCTTCTGTGAATACTGAAGCAAAATGATCATTAAGGACCTCTACTATTTCCTCATCAGATTCTTTCAAAACCCCTTCATATTTAATAGGCCCTATTTTATCACTGTTAGATTGATTATTGAATCTATAATAGCTAAAGAATTTTTTAGGATCTTTATTATTATTTTTAGCTAAATTAATTTCTGCTGTCCTTTTGGTCTTCTTAATAATCTTATTTAGTTCATTTCTGGTTGACCTATAATAGTTTAAATTATCTAAACTACTCTCACTTTGTAATCTCTGGTATGCCCTTTTTTTCTCTGAAACTTTATTAGCTATTTCTTGGTTCCACCATAATGGTTTCCTACATTTCTTCCTAATAGACTTCATCGGAATACACT
This sequence comes from Ceratothoa steindachneri, assembly GCA_963969495.1. Lineage (NCBI taxonomy): Eukaryota > Metazoa > Arthropoda > Malacostraca > Isopoda > Cymothoidae > Ceratothoa > Ceratothoa steindachneri. The sequence goes on from OZ018322.1 coordinate 56,831,368, forward strand.
GTTCCTGAACCATGTTTAATATAGTCTTAAAAATATCCCACATCTCATAAGTATTCTTTCCATGGAATTCTATATCCCACCTAATCTGATTTAGCATGCTGCGTAATTTATCGTAATCTCCCCTATAAAAATTTGGAATTTTCATGGAGTTTGTCGTTGTTCTACCCTTAACTATTTGCAAATTAAACCGAACCATCTGATGATCACTGTTTCCCAATGATTCCCCTACACTCAATCCTTGAACCAAGTGATCATCATTTGAAAGAATTAGATCTAATATATTGGCACCCCTTGTTGGCTTATTAACAAATTGGATCAAAAAGTTATCCTCAAAACACTCCATAAACTTACAACTTGCTCTATCTCTTCCTATCATATTTTCCCAGTCTACAGAAGTTAAATTAAAGTCACCAAGAATAACTGTATCTTCTTTGCATCCTTTACTTATTTCCCTAATCATTAACTCATCGATACAATCAGTCTGTCCTGGTGGTCTATAAAAAGCTCCCAAGTGTATTTTCCTATTTTTACCAACCTTAATATCTATCCATAATGATTCACCTTCTCCTTGCTTTATAGAGTTATTTAGATTTGAAGAAATGCTATTTCTGATATAAATAATCAACCCACCACCAGTCCTATCTCTCCTTTGACTAATGTACATAGTATAACCCTCTAGTTCAAATTCACTGACATTATCATTAAATATATTTTCATTAACCCATGATTCAACTATACATATTATATCTATATCTTCATGAATGATATAACTAAATAATTCATCCTTCTTATTTCTAAGACTACGAGCATTTGTGTAAAGACAACTCAGACCACCTATCCCTGAAGCACCTGAGGGCCTATCTCCTCTGCATCTCCTTTCTCTCTTTCCCCGACCCTGTACTCTTGTATTTCCCTGACCACTTTCACTACTCAAGTAGTTTAACCCTAAAGCACTTCCATTAGCCTGCCTACCTTCTACAAATCTGTGTTTGCTTCCTTTCCCTGCCTCACTTTGAGCCATTAAATTTCCCTCAATTGAATTCAACCAATGCCCATCCATTTCATAGCTAAATTCCCCATTATCTCTTCCCATGTTAAGAACTTTGCTATTTACAGCCTCCCCAAGATCATTTATATAAACTAAGAATAATTAAGGGCCTAGAACGGATCCCTGAGGTACACCACTGATAACATCCCTCCACTGTGACCTCACCCCATTCAGCACAACTCTGTTTCCTGTCTTTCAGCAATCTAGTTATCCAATTCAAAACTTTACCACATATCCCATACATTTTTAATTTGTGAACTAGTCTCCTATATGGAACCTTATCAAAAGCTTTGCTAAGATCTAAGTAAATTACATCAACATTCTCTCCCTTATCTAATTGTTTAGTAATATAATCTATAAAATCCAGTAAATTTGTTAAACACGATCTACCTCTTCTAAACCCATGCTGAGCATCATTTATTAACCTACCATAGTCTAGATGGTCAGAAATTCCCTTCTTAACTATCTTCTCAAGGATTTTACAAATGATAGAAGTTAAGCTTACTGGCCTAAAGTTATTTGGGTCCTCTTTACTTTAGATAGTTTTTGACAATTTTCAGTTTACTGAAAGATCGCTTAGCTGAAGCGACATTTGCAGGGATGGACAGAAAAATACGCAATGCAAATATTCGGGAATATGTTCTCAAGCTGTAATTCCGTAATTTTGTTTTAGACAATCTAAAGGTTTCAATGGAATGTTTCCAAAGTTGCCTTGGTGCACCATTTTGAGGTGCTCCAGTTCATAAATGAGCTCACTGCTGATGTCATCTTTGTATTTTGTATGCTCTTTGTCGCCATCTTTCTAATTCTTCCGGTTCAAAAGGTAACATGTAGTTCCAAATAAACGAGAAGGCTTCAGGCAAGTTTCTTGAAGCATCGAACCGAAAAGTCAAACAACCAATGACGTTGTCGAGGATTTTGTAAAACACCCATTTCCTGAATATTGCCTCTTCTATAGAACCATCATCTTCATTAAGTTCTGTGAAATCATCATCCGGGCTTTGTTCTTTATGGAATCGCATTCTCTTTTCCTGTCTCTTCACATTCAGATTCACCTCAATCCCCATACTTGATGAAACATGTTTTGCTTCATTCCAGACATTTTTTTTCCAGTTCCTACGAACATCTTTCAAACTTGCTATCAACTCGTTAACATTTGTTACTTCAACATCAATTGTAGCATGTCTTACTTGCAGAATTTTGTTGCAGATGTCAATTGGTGCCAAACTCTTGAACCAAGTTGCTAACATAATCACGCAAGTAAACGACAAGACATACTTAATAGCGCCATATATTTCAGTCTTTGTTTTAGGTATCAGATTCAATGTTAACAGTTCTTCAAGTGCAGCCCAAATGCTGGTAAAGTTTGCTGAAAATGGTTTTACACAATCTGAGATTATATCTGATTTACCGCACCAATTTCAGCACATTGCCGCTCAGCACTTTGTTCGAGATCCGTATTGATGTCAACAAGCTTTCTTACACCTATTTGAAAGAGAGTTTGCAGTCCTCTTTTTTTCCTTCTCTTCACTTATCTTTATTTTTTTTCATTTTGTGCCCCAAACTTCTCACTTGACATGGTTCGCACCCAAATTCTGAAAAATATACACTTACAAATCAAATGACTGATATATATGTATTATTTGTAGAATGAATGCTTGTCATCTGCTGTAGTAGCTGATTAAGGGTAACTAAGTCTCCTGGCTATATTTTGGCTTGATGACCCTCTCACCTTGGGATAATATTCAAGATAAAGAATTAAAATTTATTCTTTTATTATCTCTTAATATATTATATACACACAAACTTATTGTCTGACTCGGTTACATTATCGCGAAGTACATTAGTACAATACATAGTACAAAAGTACATTAACTTGAGTCTTAAATTGTGGAATTAAGACCTACAATGTAGATTAAACAGAAAAGACATCTATAATAATAATAATATTAATAATTATATAATAATAATAAAAATTATTCAAATCATAAATAATAGCAAGTATGAATTTTATTTTTAAACTTAAACATTTTGAAGTTATCAATTAGATAAATTTTAGGATTTATTGGTGATAATTCTTTATTAATACAATAAATATTATAGACTTGAGGTTTAATTTTATTTATATTGAACAATAAAAATTTAACTGCATATAAACCTTTTTTTTTTACTTTACTAAAATACCATAAAAGCCATTCACCATTGACCTATAGTAATTATGTGGTCTTCAATTTATAGTTATTGACTCCAATCATTCAATTATAGTGGAATGAATGAAATAAATTTTTAATGCAATTTAATTGTAGAATTTAAACATATAAAGATAGCAAAATTTCATTGTAAACCAAGTTGAAACATTAGAAACATAATGATAATACTAATAAAAGTAATATTATTAGTATGAATAATAATCACATTAAAATTATGAATAATAATAATAATAATAATAATCCTAAATTATAATAATTCTAAATAAAATTAGAATAATATTTAATGCTACTTTTGAAAAAAATTTTTGTCTAAACAGTTCTTAAAATTATTAAGTGTCCTACAATTCACTACCTCTGCAGGCAAACTGTTCCACAAGTACACCACTCTGCCTGAATTTTTTTTTCAGTCTAACCCACACCTTTGATTTTTTAAAATAATTTTTCAAACTCTATCCCGTACGACAGTGATCCCTGTCTATTTCAAAGAATCTACTTATATCTACTCTGCCTATTCCATTAAAAATCTGATAAGTCAGTAAACTTACTTTAGCAATCTTTTTCATTAATTTGCATACTACTGTTGTTAAGATGATAGGCCTATAGTTACTAACATCCTCTCTCTTTCCATTTTTAAATATAGGTACTATCTGAGCATTCTCCCAATCACTTGGCACCTCCACAAATTCAAGTTAACGAGTGAAAATTGTATTCAAACAAAGGCTACACTACTTATTTTTTCGATTAGGGGCTTAGAGTAAATTTCATCCGGTCCTGCTCCTTTATGTTTATCTAAGCTCAAAAGCATTTCAGCACTCTGTTCCTCAGAAAATGAGACGGTATTAAGAAGTTGTTTCAATTAACAACTTTATAACAACCAGTATACACTTACCCTTATTTTGTTCCGTAATTCCGAGTATTGTTAACCATTTCTCAGATAATATACGAGTAGCAATGATATATCTAATACATAATTTATATATTACAGTTTAGTTTATTCAATGACTCTCCTTCTTCGGCCTCTTCTTCTTTTACATATTGACGTAATATTATTATCAACATCGCGAGATCAAGGGCGAGTTTTAATTGCACTCTCGTTCCGAGGCAAACTAGAGAATACTATTTTCACTAGAAATTACTCCCTACAATAAATATAGGAAAAAGGGTTTATCACAATAACATTTAATCTGTGCTTTGTATACATACGGAAACAAGGACCGCTCTCAGGACTTGGGCCCTGGTACGGCGCTGGTACGATGTACTGGCTGTACTCCTCTCGGCGGGCCTTGTTCGCTGGAATAAAAATTTGAGGTGCACGGCTTCGCAAAGGGGGCAGACCTCATTCTGTCTTAGTCGCTTTTTACGACACGAGTCGGAACTTCAGTTCTACTAAAAACTCTTTGACCACAAAGAATATCAAACTCCAAATAAATGAAGCCAAATTCGTAATAGTGAAGAAAAACGAAAGTTTTCAGGTACTTTTGGGCATACAAAATGGTAAAATGCCTCGAAATCATGGTTGAATAAATAACAGCAACAAGGTTTGGGGGATAACCTGAAGCCAAATTTGCATTTAAAAGAATACAATCTACAAGGTTTATTGTCTTAGTTGTAATATATTTTAAAAATGAAGAAAGAAAAGTGAAAGAATGACTGCTTATTCTTGCATAAATAACAAAATATTTACAAAAAGACATAACCAAGAGGTCAGCAAAAAACTCGACTAAAACACCAGAAAAGGGAGGATTTAGGGAAAATTAAAGTACATTAGACTATCTGTTGATGGTTCAACAATTATTTCATCTAAATAACAAATAAGAAATTCCCTTATATACATATGCTATATGTGGATTATGATAAAGCCTTCATTCAACAGCAGTGCTGCAGAAAAGGGAGTACCATGAGCACTATAAAATCCTGGAGTTATATAACTTACAGTGGCATCTTTCCTTAATTCTAAAATCATGCAACATCTTCCAATAGAGTAGTACGAATGAGAATCAAGTGTTATTTGCAGCAGTGATTAAGGAGATATTCTAGAACATGGGCCTGGAGAAAAGGAAATTAGAATTAATGGAAAATATTTAAATTCCCTGTGTTTTTTTTCTAAGAAATCGCCTGCTTTATTCAAGGCTACAGAAAATTAAATCAGTGATAAGAACTATCACATAATTGTTTCACTAAGTTGCCCGGAGAAAGAGAAATTATCAGGTAACTCCCAAAGTTGGAGCGGCTTATAATATTACATTGGCAGTAAAAAATAATACAGGAGATAACAAATTTATTCGGTAAAATAGTTTTATTCAATTATATAAATCTTTTTCCATTAAGATACAAGTTTAGATATAATTTGAATATGATTTCTTTGGTCTTTGATTAAAAAAAATAAATAAACAGGTATGTTCTTGCCCAAATATTTGTTTATTATAATCTTTGATTTTTTTAAGTGATTTTCTGGAGACAAGAAGAAATGTCAATGGCATGTCCGGAAAATAAAGTGGGTGAGAAACAAGTCATTACTTTGGCATTGTAGCTTATCTAGCTCTAAGTGACATATATTCGTTTTTCTCACACATCAATTTATTCTCGACTAGCTAATGTTGTGCAGCGTATGCCTCTTCGACTAGCTAAAGTTATGCAGCGTATACCTCGCCCGTAATTAATATTCCACATTTTCATTGTCGCACATGAACAATTTCTTAACTTTTAGTGCTATCATGCCTTTTGTTTGTGCATTTGGTAGCGAGTATTGAGTTACTTTCCTGTTTTCGTATTTTAAAAAATACCTAAGAACCAATAACATATGGACGAGTTTTATTAAAGCTTATACACAAGAGGGAAAGGCAAACAGTGCGAACGTTTAGATAAAATTTGCACTTTTGCATCAGGTAGAATACACAAGAGACAGTTTGCGAATCCTCCTGGAGATGGCTCGGAAAAGAAATTTAGAGACAGATCAAATTTTGTCAGAGGATGTTACGAATATTGAGGTCCACATTCATAAATAAAATGTTTCAAAGAAACGTAAAGTATAATATTTAAACAAATCCCTTTTACTTGTTCTACCAGATACGGCAGACAAACGAACACGATAAATACAAGGACTCAGAAACTGTTACGAGTTACAAGCAGACAACACAAATCAAAGTGGGAGAGAGAGGAAAAGTAATGGTTTGAAACGGAGATGAGTGGGACGCAGTGCCAGAAGTAGGAAGGAGGATAAACCAACGCCCCTTCCCCTCTAAACTAGACACCTTTGTATATGATAGACCACGAAGATGACCTCGTATGTGGGAAGATAAACATCGATTAATAACAGTAGTACACATACCAAAGTTTAGTGCTTGGCTGCGCTCAGTAGAAACTTACTTGTTTCATCCCGCTGTTAGGCCTCTCCCTAGCAGCGGGATGAAACAAGTCTTTAATAGACTTGGTACCAAAAGGGCCCCTGAGATACCACTAATTCTGCCATTCTGATCACCATTTCTTACACTTCAGATGAATTCCAAACACGTGTGAGCTAAAACCTTTTTAGTAGTTCTTCATTCAGTATGGTTTGAAAACTTCCCTTAAAATCTACGTAAATTAACATCATCAACAGCACTTTCCAAATTGTATTATGTATATTTAAAAATGAAAATTATCATATATTAATCACTTATGATTCGAGGTATCGAAAGCTATATGTATTATTTCCTACAATTTTGTCTCTAATTATTGCTTCCAAATGTTTGCTAATTAAAGATGTCAGGTAATTGCCCATAACTGCCCAGTGAAGATCGATTCCCTTTCTTGAATAGATGACTTACATTTATTACTTATGTTATTAGTCGCTACTATTTCTCGGGAATCCTTAACAAAAATGGGTAACCGTAACTATTCATGAAAATTTATGGGTCTAATTTATTTTCTATGTTGGGAGATAATAATTTAGACAAGAGGATGAAAGATGCCACATTGCAAGAACGGAGTAAAATAGTAAGGTATGGGGTAAAGTTTGATAGACTTTTTGTTAGATTTAATGGCTGCTTAGAGGATGTTCTAGAGAAAGAAATTTTAGAGTTACTTTTATATTTACATCTAAGAATTTTCTGTTTGGTCGAAGTAGCAAGTTCGTATGATATTCTGTTGGATCGTCTTTTATCTACAAAACGGGATTAGATCCTATTCCAGCTCGGGCAGTGGGGCCTCGATCAGGCAGTATGCCGTACCGTTCTCTTGGACTTTTATAATGGATCAAGTTTTAAGTAACAAAAATAGAGTTACATATGGCAATCGCAAAATATTACTTATTGCTGGTCAATCTTAGACTAGTGCTATTCTGTAACACTATGCGGGACTATATCTAACTTATCTGAAATGTCTTCTTCTTTATCAATGGCGCTTTTGTTTGTGCAAATATGTTTGACTGTTCCGAAGTTTGTGTATCTTGGTCTATTCTATATTGACATGCTATATAGAGTATGTGCACCGAAACTTCCCTTCTTTTTTTCTGAATGTGTCATCATATATATGGACGATTTAGATTTCCGTATATTACGAATTTTATGGTTTATGATGGTTCTAACAAGTATATAAGTTCGAAAATATTTGTTTTTGTGTGAGGTGGGTACTCTCTAGCTTTCTCTCGAATAAGTACAACTCTCTTAATGATCATCACCCAACTTTCCACAAATAATGTGTGAATTTGACCCTCCACCATTTAATTGTATGTTCTATTTCAAACTACATTTGTTATTTAACGGCTTTGGTGAGATGTTGCTCTTGTTGTGATCATCTCATTGAGCATTTCTTCTTTCTATGTATGAGTGGAGTACAAAACAACGAATCGTCCTTATCTAATATTAAAACCACAAAATAAATTTTATATTTCATTTTTTTTAAGAAAAAAATGGCAAGGAACGAGTATTTTTTTTAACATAAAATGATCTTCTCAGACATATTCAAAGGATTGCAATAATTTTGCGTGAACCTCAGTTTCTTTATTCCTTTTCTCGCAATTATCCCATAAATATATTGGAATGTTAATAATCTAATTCTTGAACAATAAACAAAAGGTTTTTTGAAAAGAACCTGCTTCATTTAGCTCCAGGCAGGGGGATTAATTAATGCGAGTCCAAATTATTAAAAACCTTTTTAACATTTCCTCTCGTCTCAACTAATGGCAAAGTTACATGCAAAAACTTTTGATTTGAATAAAGTAAAAAGATATAAAGGCCATCTCCTGACGTTTATCTCTCTTAATAAACGTCTCTATTGAACTAATCCTAACCATGCCTGGATTGTTTTCAACAATTATCACTTGGAAATAATGATACGATAAGATCGTGAGAGCTAAAATGGAATAGGAAATGACAACTTCTCACTTGAATTTAATAATCATAAATAATCTTCAACGTAGAGAAACAAACTCTTCCCAAAGTGAGAAATTTTGGCTCGGAACTTGTATCTATATTTAAATATATTTAGAAATGGAGTTCTTCAGTGGTGAAGTTAAGGGACATCAAGATATCTGAAAGGTACAGAGTCAGAGTAACCTAAAAGGGGAGAGTCCTGGAGTGTTCGAGGAGGGGGAAGCAAGAAGAAGCGGAATCTCTTTGACGTTCCCTCGTTACCTATTATTAACCATGATGATAACTCTCCCAACGAGTGTCTTAGCGTCTACAGCGAACATTTTGTATTTTTACAAAAATGATTTAACTTAATTACAAAGGTATATAAAACCTTATAAAAGCGAGAAAAATAAACGACCAAAGCACAAGGATAGTGCATTAATCAAACTGAGGGCCTTGACTAGTTTATCGTCATCCTGCCGGATTCTTTCCTATATCAAACTGTGCGGTGTCTCTACCATACCCAACTGTCTCGGAAACACGTCTCATACTCGTACCTCGGTCTAATGAGTGATTTCCCTCTATTTCTTTATTTAAAAGGCAATTTTATTTCAGATCTGGCGTCTACAAATGGTGCTGACCTCTTTAGGTCCACATAAAGCCGGACCAGAAGACTTTTAGATTACAAGGACTCATAGCCGACAAAGACGCCAAGGACTTCTTAGAGCATGAGCTATGTAGCTGACAGTTTTGAAATGATTATTTATCAGGTTCCATGCAGTCATTCACCTACTTGTTAAGTAGCCAACTAAAAGAAACCATTTGGAACAATGGAGTTATGGAAATAATTTCGATTTTTCAGTTCCCAAAAGGGGAATGTTTGTCTCCATTAACCCTTAAGGAACATAATAAAACCAGCATTAATTATTTATAGAAATGTTATAATTGGCTGCATATGAGAGAATAATTAATATTTTTACTAAAAAATATATAAAATATTGCTAAAATTTTGAAAATATTGAATGGCATATTATATATGTGGCATTGAGCCTCACGGGTAATTTTAATTTATGCTTTACAGGCATTTTCAAATTTGATACTTATAATAACATTTTTTATTCATATTTCCATGGAGGAAAACAATATCATTATGTAATTTTATTTATTAAACATTTATAAATATTTAAAATATATATGTATGTATATATTTTTCTTAAATATGTGTTACTTATTTCCATTTTCAATTATTTATAGAAAAAATACGGAAAATGTAAGAAATATAATTATTGATTTTATATATATATATATATATATATATATATATATATATATATATATATATATATATATATATATATATATATATATATATATATATCAAAGTAGCGCGAGGGAATGATGAAAATGAATCCATTAGACCACATTGAAAGAGAAAACGGAATAAATTTTTCCTTGCAGTACTATTTTTATTACTTTAATCGCTTCCCTGGACGGATTTTTTAAGGTAATAAAAATATTACTGCTAGGAAAAATTAGTCCTTGCAGTACTATTTTTATTACTTTAATCGCTTCCCTGCACGGATTTTTTAAGGTAATAAAAATATTACTGCTAGGAAAAATTATCCCGTTTTCTCTTTCAATGTGGTTTAATGGATTCATTTTCATCATTCTCTCTCGCTACTTTGAGAGATATATACATTTGTATATTTACCAAGCGTTTAACTATTTCTCATTTATTCTTTGAATTCCCAATTAATTTTTAATTTCTTTCATAGTCTCCGTTCGAGCTTGCGAAAGTGTTCCTTAAAAGCTATTCTATTCAGAGAATTTTTTCTGCGTAGCGTAGTGTACTAACGGCATACTTTTAACTGTGATCAAAGCGGTGCTCGCTGCCTCAGTGTGCATGGTTCAAATCGCTTCCCTGCACGGACTTCTTAAGTTAATAAAAATATTACTGCTAGGAAAAAATATTCCGTTTTCTCTTTCAATGTAGTTTAATGGATTCATATATATATATATATATATATATATATATATATATATATATATATATATATATATATATATATATATATATTAAACACTTTTCAATTATTCGTAATATTTTTCAAAGCAATTTGTACCAATTACGTCAAAATGGTACACATATTATTGGTTCTACTATGAATTTTATTTTTACTACACACGTTGCACCGTTTTCTGCCCTCAGATTTTCTCATTGAATGTGTTTGCGTAGGTGATTTTAAATTGTATCTTGCTTTTGTTTTGTTAACAAGAGGAGTTGATGGTGGGGCTCTTTTCTGTTGGAGTAGTTTCTAATCAACCTGCGGGCCACAATTCTTCCGAATGTTTTTGCATCCACTTTTTAAATATTGGATGTTTCTTTCAATTTGCAGAACACTTTGAAAGCATTATTTATTGCAATATTAACAAGATCAAAAGCTACTCTGAGGTAATATTTAACATATAACCTATGATCAAACTGATGTTACGTTTTTGGTTCATTGTATTGACCCTACCCATATGGACATTGTAGTGTTTAACAATAGCAGGGCATTCAATCTCCTTTTATCACTAATTCCTTTTTTTCTATGATACACTTTCGAAACAGGAAATGCCGATATAAATTCGACATCCGCACTGCTTTATTGTCCATCCACTTTTTTGCATGTCTTTATCAGATATTGGAATATTTTGTCTGTTCTCTGTCGTTAAATTCAAACAAATATCCTGATTTAGAATTACATCTGCACCACATTCTGATCCCTATTTGATTGATTAACATTTAAAAGGATTCATGACAGATATAAATGTTTGGTTGAAATGATCTAATACAGATCTGACTTTGTAAGCTTTATCGTGTAATGGATCAGCTCGTGCTTTCATTTGATCATTGCTGTTAAACAGAAATAAAAATCTAACCTCTTAAAAGCCATCAAATTAAATATAAATAGAACACCAAAATCTGTTAATTCCAAAAAACGCTCTCAATTCTTCCATGTTAGTTGTAAACACGACCTTTTTGCTGACTATACAATGTAGTTTGAGAAATTACAGTTTCTTTTAGAAAAACATCAAAATTAGCTGCGCTGTTAAATATTTCATAAAGATTTGGATCATCACTCAGATTGATAAGCACTTTTCCGTAATCATTGGCTTCCAAATTATCAGGGTTCTCAAGAGATGTTATTGTTTCTTTATTTGACACTTGAAATCTCACTTGAAGTTTGATGTACAGTAGCATCATGGTAGGATTGATAAGCTCTATTACTACATTTATGTCTTCAGTCACCTGGGCATTTTTTAAATCTTCTAAGTCTTGTTTTATGTAATTTAGATCTTCCTCGTCCAACACGATTACATCATCAGCATTATTGCTTTCACATGAGAATAATTGCTGGACTTCATTTTCTCGAAGAACGAAGTGGTCACCTTGCTTTGGTATCCTGTATCTGTAATATTCTAAGGATTTTCATAAAATATAATCTACAGAACTAAAAATTCCGCCATAGAAAATTACCTCTAAAGGCATTGGCACGTATATGTGCAGTATAAATATTCTAGAAAATTTTATAGTTACTATTTACTTTATTTCTTTGTTAGTCATTTTAAATCAAAGTATAAATGTAATATTATTTTATATAATAATTATGCATCGAAAAATATTTCCTAACACTTAACGACAGATATATAAAAATACCCACTTTCATCTAGGTTCGACAGCCAGTCATTTAAGTAGGCATAATATAAACTTTAAATGATATCAAAAATAGTACAAATTAAAAAAATAAATTATACAGCGAGTTAAAACAGGGTACATTGGCGTGCCAGTGGGCCTTAGATAGTTAAAGTTTCTGCCTTTTACAAAATGTTTCATATACTTTCAAAACTTTTGACTTAAAAAAAGGTTCTTAGTATAACTCTTTAACTCGAAGAATGTTACTACAGTACTGAAGCGCTTTCATTTAATTCTTGACAACCATTTACCTACACCTCTCTGAAACATTATCGTTGAGACAGGAACTATGAAATTTCCTCATCTGACCATTTTTAGGGATTTTAACATCATCTCTACCACGAGGTCCATACATACTGAAGAAGTGAAGATGTAGGGGTAAATATTCTTACATTAGCTCCATCATGCTTCTCACAAAATCACAATGGATGAGTAAGAATAACCACCCTTGCGTTGTCTAAGGGGACGAAATGAGACCACGCCCACCTGCAAAATGGGCATTGGCATTAGGTTTAGGGCACACTCTTTTATATAGTGATCCCAAGATGAATTAAAATATCTTGGTTTGTGACGTGGACGCGACTGCCCAGATTCGTTTTAAACTCAAAATGAGAAGGTGTAGGAAGGATAGCACCTATCGGAAAAGGAAGAAGGAATCAAGGTGATAACAAGTTTTAAATCAATGATTCCGCATCAGTGATACCAGTGGACGGATGCTTAATCACCTCGGTGATCCATGATTCTTAAAAGACTCACTTCAAACCGAGTTTATAGGTCACCCGCTTTGCACTCGTCACGCTACAAGCCCCAGAGGGTGGTTAGCTTTCGAAATTCGATCAACAAAACATCGGTTAAGAATGACGGCGATGCAACAGCAGAGGCTTTGTCAACCTTAAATAATTAGGTCGGAGGGCGTATCAGTAATCCCCAGGAACAAACTCTGCCCTTCCTAATCCTCATATCAATAAGTGCTCCCTTGGAGTAGGTCGTAAGACAAAATCGACAAAAAACAAAAAACAATTTTGCATTCAAGACCTAAATTGAACACTTATTATTGCAAAAGTAAAAACGAACAAACAAACTAAAACATCACCTGAAACTGTACGAGACAACACCGCACTATGCACAAGAATGACCCGAACTGAACAAACCATGTGACAAACACCAGAAGCATTTTTTTTTTTGTAAAAAACAGATCAAAAACCAAAAAATGACGAATACTAAGACGGAGGAAAACAAAATTTTACTATAAAATCTATCATAAACGACAAAAAATATTCGATGGTTTGTGAAAATAATCCGAAATTTTGAAGTGTAAGTACTTAAAAAATTCAGGGATAAAAAAAAAATAATGATTTTGAACCCATGGAACAAGGAGGGTGCTGGAGGGGGCGGGGAGGGAAGGGGGAATCAAATAGTGTAAGAATCCTTGCTATCCTTCCTTGATCCAATGAACTTCTCTGATCATTTAGATCTTGTGGTAGGTACTGGACATGTGCTATTAAAGTAAGCCAATAAGATTTATTCGTTTAATTATGATTTTATTATCATTGCAAAGATTAAAATATATTATTGCTGCTTTTAATTAATTGAACTGAGTTTTGTCTTCAGTTTGACTGAATGAGAAAACGCAAGACCCAGCGAAGCTCTTTCAAGAGGGAGAATTTTATTATCAAAACTGTGATAACCAACGACAGTCAGAAAGCTTTTAAACAAGGTCTGCTGACCAAAGTCCTGTGCCCTCACTTATTCTAATTTATGACCTTAAGACCTTCAAAAGTTCAAATAATTCCCGGACTAACCTTGGGAGGACATTGGCAATTATATTATTTGGAAGAGAATGTAAAACAACATAAGGGTTTCAAATTCCGTTAGAATTGGCCGAATACTTACAATGTTATTAGCAAAACAAAAAAAAGCATAACGGGGACCCACCCACCGTTAGATATAGAGGCTCACACGAATAAAAATGGGAAAAAGAAATGGGCGGGGCCAAAGAGTATAAGTATAAGAGCCGTGGCGGAAACTACTTGTAGCTTAAACTTAAACCATTCACCCGTATAATTGGGCCGGTGCTCATCAGCGCCACGTAAATACATTCCCTTCTAACCCTTTATAAATATAAAAAATAAATCGCTAAATTCAATCCAGTCAATTAGTTTTCACGTATATGTCTCCTATTACTTCACTTTTTAACTGCAAAAGCTGGTGCGAACAACGAAGGCATTTGAACTCATAATGGCAATAGAAATAGACAGATGAAGAACAGGGGACAAGGGATAGATAGAAAAAGGAACAGAGAACAAGGGATGGACAGATAAAGAACAGGGAGCATTAAAGATGCCCACAGAAACATAAAACCCTATAACACTACATAATCATGCTATTGCAGGGGGCGTATTTCAAGACCCCTGACGAATCAATACCTACAGTTTCCCTCCCTAACTTCAGACCTACGAATTTTCACATTCTCTGACCGGGATTTGGCCAGGAACCAGTGTACCTGAGGTCACGAGGTGTAGCAACCCGTGGTTTGGATCAAAGGTTAAACTGTGGGTTTTCGACTGAGGTCATACGATCATACGGTGCGATCAGTGGTTTAAATCGTACCGATCTCGATAACGAGGCGTACGATGTTCGTACTTCGGATGCCGTTCGAATCATGTTCGAATCGTATTTAGGGAAAAGCGTCATCGAAGATTCGATGAGGCTATCCAAATTATTATTATAATTAATGATAATAATATTATTTTACTGGATTCTAAACCATGCTTTCATGCCTACATGAGTGGGTTCTATTGCCTTTACTAGTCTTCTACGACCTATAGCTGATTCTATGTTCGTTGTGGTCAGCAGCCCTTCAAGACCCTACAAGTATAGTGATAATTCTATGAAGGCTTTGAATGAATTTAAATCTTTATTTTTGAAATTGCATTTATCTTTTCTTATTCTCTGTCTTCATGGCACTAATCAGTGCCAAGACGCAGCCCTTTGGTTTCAAAATTATGTAAAAAAAGGTTTTATGTCATTTTTCTGAGCTTTATAATTACAAGAGACAAATCCCTTTAATTTTTCAGCCTTAACTACAAGAGGTTGGCCAGCCTTGATTTCAGCATTAAGGCAATGACTAACTTCACCTTTAAATTAGCTTTCGGTCACCCTCGACCTCCCCACCTCGTTAACCTCACAAATAGATTGAGTCATTTGTATGGAAAGTCTGTGCAATGTCGAGCTTCAATTAGGCGCCGCCGCTGTACTTAAGCAGTGATGTAGCAAATCTGTCTTGAAATGTGGCCTCTCGGATCTTCCCTAATTGGTAGTGATTAAAAGCGAGGAGCGCAAAAGCTTCCTCTCCCGCCCTTATTGACGGAAACCTGAGCTGAGAAGATAATCGCCACCATTATCTCGGGCCGGCGTCGGCTCATCAATCGCTAATGCCGATTCTCGCCCCCGATTGCACAGTAGCTTCAACGGTAGTGATTTTCTCGCCCTCACCCGCCCCGGCATCGGCTCGCCACTGAAGCCTCTCATCGAGTGAGCGGAGGGGCGGGGATCGGTAATGACCTAATCGCCAGTACGAATCGACGTGGTCTCCAATCAGTCTACGGAACCCTCCATTACGACGGGCCCAAACACACGATTAGTGCCTTGGCGATCGTAACCTCCCATTCCTTTGCCGAAGCGTGTGATTGCTACGAACCCGACACACTAATGGACGCCTTTGAACACATGCTATTAAAGAGGACGAAATCGATGCTGATCAAAAGGGGGTTTCCTAGATGGCCATACGAGGGGCGATTACTTGACATCGGTGATGCGATGGTACTTACGAGTCACTGACGAGACATCGATAAATGAAACGAGGATAGTAGATTTCCTTTACCTTTTACACGATAAGAGGCGGATCGCTACGTACGATTGAGTTGAAATTACTCGATTCTTGCAACTCAAGTGGACGCAAGAATTGGCAATCGTAATCAACATGTGTAATCTAATGTATATTGGCGCTGCAACAAGTTTGTGTACGAACAATAATGAATAGAGAGCCCCGAAAGGAATTAATTTCCTCGAACCTGGAATTATTTTTATCGAACTTAAAGTAAAATACCAACGGGGGCGAATTCTGCAGACAGTTTGTTTCCAAAGATCTGTAAAGAAAGTGGTGGAAAGTGAAAATGTATGCAAGACCAGCGCAAATCTTCATGCAGGCATTGGGGGAAGCCACATCATGTTACCTCATACCACACCTAGCATCGCTTTGCGGGGTCATGAACTCCCAACATCAGAAAAAATAAGTCGAGAAACTGCCATATTTAGAAGCAACTTATTAAGAAACAAATTTCACAAGTGAACAAAGATCCGTCGTCAGTCATACAAGGCTTATAATGAAAATGTTTAACTTCGTATTTTATTATTATGCTGAACTCTTATACAGGGTGGCCTTCCCCCCCCCAACAAGATTGGACCGTTTTTAAGAAGCAATATCTCTATAACCATCGTAACTAGGGTCATGAAATGAAAACAAATGAAATATGAATCATTTATCTATAAATACTTATTCCTTTCCAAAATGGTCTTAAAGTCATTTAATGAGTCAATTAACCTTTTAAAAAATAATGTAAAAGACGAGTTTTTTTATTTTCTAAATTGCAACCTTTATCTTGACCATAAAGGAAGGCATATTGAGATATTGCTTCTCAAAAACGGTCCAATTTTGAGGGGGTCACCCTGTACAAAGTCTCTCAAACTGTAATCAATGGAAGACTAAGGATATTTTCTTGATAAACTGACCTCAACGATAATTCAAAATTATAAACCGAATGAAGAATCATTCGCAAAGCCCACCCCCACCCCCCGCTTATATCAACATTCCCATACGAAATAAAGCTACAAAGTCCGCTATATCGTTCCCAACCCTTTTCTATCAAATTTCTAACAACAATGAAGTCATTAGCGGACAACTTCATAAAGAGGAAAACACCTTTTTATGACCATCATTATATCTAACTTGTGTATAATTTTCCCTTTTCTCTTGTTGGGAGGCAAAGGTTGGTCACTTGGGATAGCTCAGCAACGCCTTTACTTGACGGACCTCACAACCCACTACACTGGGAGGATCCAGCAGCGAATAAACCCGCAAGCTCCTTCGATCTCGCTTTATGACGAATTAAGAGACCCAATGTCTTTGCGGTTTGAAGATTCTTTCTGGTCAGTTCTGCTCCCAAATAGATCGATTTTATCTTCAAATATGCGCGTAATTCAATACACCGAACGTCATTCTTCTTTCTAATAAAAATTCCTTCCATATTCCATGCTTATCTCAGCCATCTTTCAATTTAATTGCTCAACTTATCTCACAATATATATATATATATATATATATATATATATATATATATATATATATATTTTCTCCAAATTCTAAGGTAACAGGTATACAAAAAATAATTGGGGTGAGAAAATGACCCATACAGTCTTGCCCAGTTTCCCATAAGGGTTATATTTACCATGACCTTTCCGCAGGGCGGGTTCCCCCCTAACCCTCACCCGCCCTCTCTGTCTCCCTGTCTCGGCACCCAAGAGCGCAGGGAACCAAATCCCTCCCTCCACCTACCTTTGGGACACTGATTTATGCATTGGTGGACGAATGGTCGTCTGCCATTGGACCAAACGCTTTATTTACTTGCATGACGTCATAAGCATTCCGAAGTTGTCTTTCATGGCGTGATTAATGTGTCTATTTTTGCAGTCGCTCATCCCCTCTTAATTTCCAGATAATAACGAGGCAGAATGATTCAATTTATTGTCCGAGCAAACAAAAGATTTATCCCCAGAACTCTGAAACATTTAACCCGCATGGTATTAAAAATACCCAGCGAACAACTTTTCATTTTGGCAGAGTAAATTGTTAATTACTGTTTTAAAATCTCCACAATTCATTTGCCTCGTGAAATTTATGCTACTCATAGATTATAAATCAAAGGCACAAACATCTCTTCATAGCCGCTCACACGCAATAGGCGCCTCTCTGTACGAGGTTCGCGGACAAAAAAAAAATCGTGCCAATCTAAGATTTGCAATTAATTTTTGCCATCTTTTTTACATATTATAAAAATATAGTTTTTATAAATCTTTGAAAAAGAAATTGACTGACTGAAAATGAAACTAAAAAATATGTGTAATCCAAATAAGGAATTTTTACTCGGCGTAGAAAATGTATAGTGGTAATGTACACGTATGATTAGCAACTACATTTTAATGATTTCTGTTTACTTTTTTTATAAAAATGTATCTATAAATCTTTATACAAATCGAAACTAGTAAAAACGAAAGGAAAAAGTAGGTAATCCTACAAGACCATAAATAGATAATCCGTGTGAAAAGAATCGAGGGAAAAGCCCCTCCCCTCCCCCATCCCGAATAAAAAGGAGTTTTGGCAACAGGCCTTGGCCAACTCACCACAGTCCAACTAACCGAATACTCCTCGATGTGGCTACTAACCTAACCTAACTTAACCTAACCTACAATATTTAGAATAAAAAAAAAATGATGTTATAAAATCTGTCCTGTTGGCCAGATTAGATCTCCAAAGAGGGTGGAACAAACTAAAAAAGTTAGGGTCAAAGCACTCAACTCTCCTACAAAATTGACCTGAACTTAAAACGTACGGGTATGAAAACCCCAGAAAGGGAATATGAAAGCTCCCTCAGGGGGAATATGACCCCCCCTGAGTGGGAATAATAAAACATGTCAGAGGAAATATGAAAACTACCTCAGTGGAGTATGAAGACCTCTGAAACGAATAAGAAAACCTCTCAGAGGGAATATGTAAACCTCTGAAAGGCAATATGAAGATTTCCAGAAAGGTTATATGAAAACCCCTGAGAGAGGCAATATAAAACCTCTGAGGGGTAGTATGAAACCCCCTAAAGGTAATATGAAAACCCCAAAGATGAAATATGAAACCCCCTGAGAGGCAATATGAGAACCCCAAAGATGACATATGAAAACCTCAGAGAGGGAATATGAAACCCCCAGAAAGGAAATAATAAAACCTCTGAGGGAATATAAAAACTCCCTCAGAGTGTTTTGAAACACACTGAGAAGAATAAAAAACCTCTCAGAGGGAATATGAAAACTCCCTCAGGGGAAATATGAAAATCCCTGAGAGGAATAAGAAAACCTCTCAGGGAGAATATGAAAACTCCCCCAGAGGAATATGAAAACCCTAGAGACGAAATATGAAAACTCATCAAAGAAAATATAAAAAACCCTGAGGGAATATAAAAACCCTAGAGAGGGAACATTGAAACTCCAGAGAGTTCATATGAAAACTCCTCAGAGGAAATATGAAAACCTCTGAGAGGGGATATTACAACCCCAGAGAGGGAACATAAACAGCCATAGAGGGAATATAAAACAACCAGAGAGGAAGAAAGGACATGAAAACCCCTCAGAGTGAATATTCCTCGAAAATCCAATCGTTCCATAGGAAATGTCCCCAATTATGACCGATTTTCTTGAATAAGTACGAGTAATATTCAATTACAGAGTTTATTCATTTATTATAACTATTATTTACTTACCAAAAAGTTTAAAAAGACAACGAGGGCATCTCCACCAGAAAGTAGTTGAAAAGTGGTTTATAAAGAAAGTAGTGATGTTAGTGGAAGTTAAAATATGTGTAAAGAGGAGACTACTTAGGGTAATCAGGACTGGGAGGTGTCCATTATAAACAGAGACGAAAGTGTCCCTGTTAGAAATGTCCTAAAAAGAGATTGATAAAGAATTTGATGAGGTCATGGAAAGTGAAAATGTGGGGAAGTTATAAACGGCAACTACTTGGAAAACAAGGGATCGAGATGGCACGCTGGTGTACCTTAAAAACAAGAAGCGAAAACCAACGAGGGTATGTAAGCCATAAGGTTTATAAAGCCTCTCTTGTAAAGAAAGAGGTTAAGATGGAGTAAGATAAGATAGCTACAGGCATTTGGTCAGGGAAGGCACGAATCATCCAGATGTCCGCTGCAGTATGGTTTGCCCTGCCACAGTTAATACCCCTTTACGGGGTATGGTGGGCACGTAATTTTCCTGAACCTGCTCCCCATGTCTGAAAGTGAATCCCTGAATCAAACAAAGAAGAGGGCGAGTCATTCAACCCTCAGCCAATCAAGAAAACTCAACTTCGTTGTCCTTCACAAAGAATTTTAATGATTATTTTCGAGTGGTTGAAGTTCATCGGACTTTTAAGTACATGCGTTCCCCCAAGGTCAGGGAATATGGCCTTGGGACCCCAAAATGTTTAGTTCTGACGAGGTTTTGTCCAATTTGATGAAGACGTTTCCAATTAATTATATGCGGAGGTTTGTACAATTTTGGGACAAATATTTGTTACAAGGCAGTGACGTTTTTATGGCGGTTCTGTGACGCAGTTTATACAATTTTGTAAGGAGAATTTGGGGTAATTCAGTAACGAGGTTTTCGACAATTCTGTAGTGCCGTTTTCCGCAATGTTTTGACGAGGTTTTGTGTAGGTTTTCACTCAATATCAAGATTCTTGTATGGACAATAAAAGACGCAGTTTCGGAAGTAACTGACTTCTATTTTAAATTTTAAAAAAACAATCATAAAAAAGGTCAAAGGTTGACTTTATAGCGTCCGTTGTTATCAATGGTTTTGGACTGAAGATAGAAGCCAGTCACATTTCGAAACAAGTCTCCAGAATAAAGTTTTTCCGTTGAGCTTCGGTTTTGCTAGTGAGGTTTTGTACAATCTTATGAAAAGGTTTCTAAAATTCTGAGCAGAGGTTTTATAGTATTCTACGACGAGGATTTCTGTAATTGTTTGGCAAGGGTTTGTACAATTCCTTGCTAATGATTTATACAAACATGTGACAAGGTTTTATACCATTATCTCTCTCGATATTTGTAATTTGATGGTAATAGTGCGACGAAAGTTTGTACAATTATGTAATGAAGCATTTTACAATTATCACGATATTTAATTTAATTTTGTGTTGTGCTTTGGTGCACTTCCGTAGCAAAGTTATATGTAATTCTATTAAGAGGTTTGCATAAAACTGTCGCGAGGTTTTGTACAATTTTAGGGCTATTATACAATTCTTTTACCAGGATGTGGCAAGTCTTCATACTCTTCTGTAACGACGTTTGTGTACTTATGTGAGGAGATTTTGTATAAGTGCTCAACGAGGTTTTGTACATTTGTGTGACGAGGTTTTGTTTTGCAAAAAGTCTCTATCCGAATCTCGTTTTTTGGTTTTTATCCATTCCCTTTGTTCATTTCTATTTAATGCGTTGTTAATTTGATTCTTTGGTATTTCCTTTCGTTCTTCTTGCTTTATTGGAGTCAAATCATCAGATACCCTTCGTAAGTGGGGTTTCCAACCCGTCCCACGTTGGAATTTGTCCCTCATGGGGGGTTTTAATGCACATATCTGGACCGAGGGTTAAGGACGTTTACACTTGTTGTTTTAGTCATTATTATTATTTATTATTATTATCATTATTATTATTTATCCCCTTCTACTCGACATCACATAGATTGAATGAAGATATTGTATTTATTAAAAGGTAAAGAAAGTGGTGACGTTAGGGTTTGTAAAGTGTATGAAAGTTACGAGGCCAGACGGGCCAAAGGAGGAGACTCATTGAAGCACTAGGGACCTAAAGGACCCGCAACTCTCCTGGTTTTGCTGGCTCTATTTTTGAAACGAAGGTTCGCCTCGGGGTTAAGAAAAACGAAAATTTGGAGTAATCCAACGAAGAACTAAGATCATAGACTACAGAAGAAAGGAAAATGAGTAAAAAGTAATGAGAGGGAATAAAGAATGGAGAGGGAGCAACATTCAGCATAAATATTTAAAAAAACGAAAGGAACAAAAGCAATTATAAAAAAGAACAGGGAAATATAGAAGAATGTTTAACGGGGGATAGATATGATAAGATAGATTCTCTAGACCGAGTCCGAATGTTCTTTAGACCCACCTAACAGCACTTGCTAGGACGAACTAACTTGAATCATAAACCTGGTTAGGAAGAACCAGCCTGAATTATATGAATCATTTAGAGGCGGCTTGAGCATAAACCTGGTGGATTAATTTAATAATTTTAATTTCCTAACTACGCTGGAATTTGTCACAAAGACAATGAATATAATAGAAATAAAATAATTTGGGGAAGCAGATAATGAAATCAGAGTTATCGGTAGAATTCACGAGAAATCGATACACAATGTCAATACCGACGAATGATTTAAAAGCGCCCGCGAACCAATTTGCCTCGTTTGTCTTAGATACCAATAACTATTTTCATTCTGTGCGACTCAGATGATCCTCTCTACAATGACTCAGATGAGTCAATCTACAATGACTCGAATGAGTCTGTAGGCAAACAAATTGATGAGTCTGCCCACATAGTGTAGGACGAGTCTGTCCACAAAGACCGTTTCTTGGTGTATAAAAGTCATGAAGGACGAGTTCGCTGAAGTGGAGGAATGGTAAAGAGAGCAGCTCTCATTTGCGCTAAGGCCTTTGGGCGTGTGGAAGACAGGTCTGTGCACTCTTCACCCCAGTTAAGGTTATGTTTTATCTATTATTTCCAGCAGAACTGGGGGAAAGTTGAAACGAGTTGCGCGTCACCTCTGTCTTTCGCTGTGCAAGTAGTCTATTTAGGGTGATTCAAACTTTGTATCTCTCACCTATTTTTACCTCTAACTTCAGCACCATGTTTAGGGGCATTTTTCCCAAACTCAAATTAATCATTTTTGGTATCCAGTAATTAGTTAGAGTTCTCTCTAGCAATCACCATAGTGGTCACGATGCATTCTATAGTGATCTACCATCGAGGGATATCAGTACAGCACAAACCTCAGTGAGATTCAACTAGCAAAATATGCATGAGTATTTAGACCAAAATCAAAACACTACATGAAGATCCTTAGCATCTAACGTACTTACCACTTATTCCTGCCCACAAAACCCCACCGAGAAACACTGAGACCCACGCATCTTCACATATCATATCTAGATCCAGGTATTTAGATTATGTACGAAACCTGAATCTAAAAGGCAAACAGCGAAAGAAGGAGAAGTGCCATACTGCCACCAACAGAAATAGTTTCGTTAATTGAATACAAAAATCGAAATATTAATCTTGGTTTATGATAAAAAGAGCGATAAAGAATCCTAGATGATATAACCAAAGGCGCTTGTAAATTACATCAGGTCCATTCCGTAGTCCTCTTTTACGAGATTTTCATCTAGCGAGGACGAGGTTCCGACATGCTCCGCTCCAAACTCGTTCTTGGGAGTCAGGCGTAATCATGTCCAATGTGGCCATAAGAAGGACTTTTATGTATGTTTATAGAACTTTAAATAATATATGTAATATCTTCCAAAGCTTAAATTAAAATTTTATATATATATATATATATATATATATATATATATATATATATATATATATATATATATATATATATAAATGGTGATAAAAAAGTCACTGCGCACTTTAAAAAGAATTATTTCATACGACTAATGGCGGTTGTTATAAATGAAATAAAAAGGATCCAAGCCTGTATTTATGTTAACGGTGGTCATTTTCAGGACTGTTTATAAACTTTATTCATATTCATAATATTCTCCTGTTTTTTTTAATATTAAAATGTTGTCATGGTACAACCACTCTATACCATACACTAATTTTATATTATGCGTGTGTGGGAAGTGACTTAATCACCTACTGCAACGCGAACCGTTGAAGGACTGTTCGCAGGGATTGATGACCGACTAGGAGGTCACACTTGAGGCGTTGGGTTTCAAATCCTTATTAATCAGACAGAGTGCATAAATGGTTGGCGAGATTTACTTGAATAGGCCGAGAGTATCGTTCAAGGTTAGTTAAAGATGAATTAACACAAATATAATTTTATTTACAAAGATCAAAATAAGAATAATAATAGGCAAAAGGGAATTATTAAAATTGAAATAGTCTCTTGATAATTATTATAAGGATGGATTCTCAAATAGAATTAATTAATTAATTTGACTAGGCTCAGATCAAAAGGGGGAACTTGACAATATTAAAAATGGAGGGGGTTTTAGTCTTACGGGTCGGTGAATTCGAGGAAGGTCCTTCTTGCGATGAGGCGAGTGGGGAACAATCCGATGAGGCAAGTGGGAAACGATACAAATAGGCAAGCGGGGCACGATCCGATGAGGCAAGTGGGGCACGGTTTGGATTAGGCAGGTGAGGCACAATCCGAACCAACCTTCCGATGAAGCTAGCCAATCTTCAAAGACGACATTCAACGGAAAATGTGGAAATTCTCGTAATTCCACTTGAAGAGGAAACTTCTTTTCCTCAAAGGTAATCGATGGAGATTTTCTTCGGTTCGATTAAACGAAGGGAGACTGTTGCGTAAATTGAAAGGCTTGCCGTTCACAGAAGCTAACAATTGACTAGGGTGGAATCACGGCGGAGAAAGTCTTGCTTGCCGGAGAACGTTCACGGGGCTTCGAGACGATAGGAATGGCCTTCACGTGCGTGCTGGACTCATCGAACTACAGTAAACCAAAGTATTTGGAGAAAAGAGTCACAAATTCCAGACATCTTAATCCGGAGCGGGAGTCGATTCATCATTTAACAGCAAGGTGCGAGACAGAGTGGCTCTTTCTTGCCTCGTCACCGGGGAGGAGGAGGCTTGGGACGAGTTCGCAGGATTGGGGGATATTTCCCCAATGCGTTCAGGAGTAAAAAAAAATTGTGAATGTTCGAACAGGAAGTGACGTTGTCCATGGCGGGATACCATCGCACGTGGTCTTCAATAAATTGGGGAGGTTGTTCTTTTACAAACGTGTTTCTGTTAATAAAAATATAAGTGCACAGTGACTTTTCGATCGCACTATATATATATATATATATATATATATATATATATATATATATATATATATATACATGAGGGGAGGTCAATAAGTTTTGTAATTCGGATATAAGGAAACGAGATATGAGGAAAAGTGTTTTATTATTTTTCAATATAACTACCCTCGACTTCAATGCACTTGCGCCACTTGTGCCTGAGGCTTCGAATTCCCGACAACCAGAAATCCACTCCTGGACGGCAAGCCTCCCCCCCCCTCCCTTCCACAAGCGGTAGCCTCGAACCGCGTCCACCACGATTCACCTTTACACGGGCTAGAATAGCCTTGGCAAGAAGATTCGAGGCCATTCGAGAGTAGAGCTGTTTCTCACTAAACCCCCCCCGTCCGCGGGGAGAGCCTCAGACACATATATATTGCTCGTTTCCCATGAAACCGACACAGAGTTGAAAAGTCTCGCCCGGAACCAAGAAAATTCCCCCTCGTTCCCAGTCAGGTGCTAACAACAAAGCAAAATGACAGCTGAACTATTTTGTGTATTGGAATTAGCCCCAGCCAGTGAGGTAATTCCATTTAACGATCACTACCGAGTGATTTTTCCGACTTCTATCATCAATTCCTGTCAAAGCCCTCCTCGTTCGCCCCTCGTTTTCGGGTGGCCAAAATAATCTCCTCTGGACCGGACGCTACCACCCCCCCGCCTTTTGTAGGAGAACCGTCATCACTTCAAGTTCCCGCTCCGAAGTTTTTGAGCGCCCTCGCCTCACGTGCAGAAGACATCCGTGAAGCCTTACCCCGTCGTCTCACCCGGAATCTTCCGTAAGCCAACCCCTCTGCCTCTTCAGTAACCCATTTGCGTCAATTCCTCCCATTTGAATAGTCTCCTCCCGTAACACATTCATTTTAACTTCCTAGTCTGATTCATAAGTACAATCACCCCCCTCGTTCATCTGATGTAATTCTCTCATTATATTTATGTAAATAAAATTATATTTTTGTCCATGCCTCTTTAAATGACCTTGAACGTTGCCATTGCCCATAATTTACCTGACCTCGTTGCACTCTTTCTCGCTACTCAGCCCGTCTAAACTAGTGGTGTTCCGTCCCCTTTTCGGTTCGCCTTAAAGTTATTGGTCCCTCCCCCATAGATATAATATGGTATTGATGTAATGTAATGTCATACCACGACAGATAATAATGCTTTTTTTTGCTAATATGTTTGAATTACTTAATATTTTACTAAATAATCCGTAATTAATAAAATGGTATGCTTTCTAAAATCAGAATCCAAACAATATTTCTGAAGTTTTAGTTTAAATTTAGAACTATGTGTATTCAATATCGTCCTAAATAAGTAATATGACTAAAACTAAACAACATACAGAAGAAGAGAGAGGATGAAGCCAAGGTCTCTTTAGCCAAGGACATAAGTAGAAATTGCTAAAAAAAAAGTTCAAGAGATGCTGCTCTAGCCAATATAAAACGATATCAAACTACTATAAAACGATATCAAGAGAACAAGATCTTTGTATCACCCAAAACCGTAAGGAGGAGGCTTAAAGATCAAAGGCGATAAAGAGCGCCACGGATATCTGAGGTCAACATAAAAAAACCCCTTGTCTTCAGTGGGTCAAAGATCACAAAAAATTGGACACATTAACAATGATTCAAGTTATCTGGTCAGATGGAAGTATCAGCATGTAAGAAAGAATATTGTTCTGTTATTTTACATGTAATTCCATTTAAATAAATCGTGGAAAAATATTATTTAAAAAAAACAACAAACCTTTATGTAACAATTGTGCAGATTTTCAGCACTTCCGGTTCTACCTTGGTAAGCCGAAGAGTTGGAGAAGCATCTTACCCTTCTTGTGTGGTAGCAACTGTGAAACTTGGAGATGGTTCTGTCAATATATGGAGCTGCATGTCTTCATCAGGACCAGGCAAAATGCCTTTATGCCAGGGAAAAGTGAACTCCATAACTTATGCCATGTACGCAATGATGGTACGCGATTAGTATATCAATGAGTAGCAATTGCAGTGATGGTACGTGATTAGTATAGCAATGAGTAGCAATTGCAGTGGTGGTACGCGATTAGTATATCAATGAGTAGCAATTGCAGTGATGGTACGCGATTAGTATATCAATGAGTAGCAATTGCTGTGATGGTACGCGATTAGTATATCAATGAGTAGCAATTGCAGTGATGATAGGCGATTAGTATATCAATGAGTAGCAATTGAAGTGGTGGTACGCCATTATTATAGCAATAAGTAACAATTGCAGTGATGGTACGTGATTTTTACTCCTCCCAACTTCACTATTTTCTATACATACTTTGTGGCAGATATGCGCTCGTTAGTTTTCGTTTCTTGCTTCCAAGGATTAATAATAATAGCACTGTGAATAATTCTTCAGAGCGCTCGTACCATTGTCTGACGCTAGTTACAAGCGTACGAAATTTTTAAATATACATATATAACGCAACATCCTGGAATCGGGTGCAATCGAGAGGCGCCAATGACTTGGGGCGCGGAATCATTCTGCTGAGCGTCAATAAGCGACAAATGGTCCCAGAGTTAACTAGTAGCGACCTCAGGACGACCCCATTTCGAGGCTTTCCAACGTGACTTTCCCCCCATTAGACGCGCTCGGGCCAAAGCCTAAAATTAAACATGATTTACTCCACCTTTAAAAATTGGAAGGACCCACAAAGGAAAATGGGGGGTTCCAAGGACTTTCAGGTTCCTAAGTTTGGAAATTGCCATTTGAAGTGGGGTTTATTTTGTTGCTGTGTACAACACTACTACTCATAGGGAGATGCACACATGGACGTATCGTGAGTTGGGGGCAGGACAGGTCGCCAGATCGTGGACTCGAACACCCAACATCCCACTTTAAAGGTAGTGGGGTGGGGGTGCGGGGGGTACACCCGTCTACACTGTCCTGAGTGTCTTCATTGGATTGTTCCAATGGTCGCAGAAATGCGAGTCTGAGAAGCTACGAGAAGCCATTAACGAATTTTCCTCCAGAGGAGAATCGGGGCCAATCATTCATCGAGGTCCTGATGATTATTTATCAACCGATCCCCATTAATCGAGGTCTTGATGATTGGTAATTATTTATTAACCGATCCCCATTAATCGAGGTCTTGATGATTCGTGATTATTTATTAACCGATTCCTTTATTGTGAACAGAATTGACAAAAGATTGGTATTTTTTTTTCTTTAATTGATTAGTGACACTGGTTTCATAAATGTGATTTTGTTTAAATTAAAACCGAAAACTATCGAGAGCATCTCCCCCAGAAAGTTAAGGAGCGATCTCCAAATAAAGTGAAGGTTCAGAAGGGAAAAATAAGTGGAAGATATATATCCTCCCGTTGCATTGGGGCGGGGAGGGCAAGCAATCTAACAAATGTCAGCTGCAGCATCAAACCCATGCGTGCTACACTTGAAATCTCTGTGTGGAGACCGATGATGAGATAATGGGATAAGAAAACATAATATCTCGTGAAAATGTCTAAAATACACCAGTCTTTTGATGTAACCGTATATACTCGGGTAAATTATTAAGAGCCTGCATTCCAGTCCCAAGTATATAAGGAAAAAATCGTTCTGTTTAAGGAAGAAATGAAAAAAATGACATAATCATTTCTCTTTAGTAACCCCCCTCCCCGAAACTAACATGTAAGGTAAGCCATAAAAAAATAGAAGAGAGATTGGCAAAGAAAGTGGTGGAGTTAGGTGAAATAATAACACTAGCCAACAAATTTTAACTTTGTCTCTGCTACTTGAGTAAATGTTGTTGTAACTAACTAAATTTAGGGCGCTGATTCCAGATCTGTGCTCAGATTTTCCCTAACACGTAAGGTTCTTGAGTTATGCAACTAGGGTATATGGCTCACTTTGTCACCTTGGATCAATTGATGATATAATTATACTGGCCAACAAATTTGAACTCCTTTTAATCATCAGAGACCTGAGCAGACTTTTCTCGTCGCATTTATCTCGCTGATGTCAAATCTGACTTTAGTTTTTCTTTAGCACATCAGGTTTTAGAGATATTCGAAAATGCAATATGACCGCCGTCGCTGATAGAATGTAGCGTTTTACTCTGATTTCTTTGCCGAAACTGGTGATATATGGTTGCATAGCGCCATTGCTAGAAAAAAATTGCCTTCTGTATATCCTCATGTGCATTGACAAGTTGAACTGACACAAAATGATGCATTTAACATAGAAACTCGAAAATCTATCATTCTCTTTAGGCGTAAACATATCATAAAGATAAATAGCCATGTTTTGTTTATTCCACAAGCATCATAAAGTTAATGGTACTTATATTGCATACATAAGAATGGTAAACAATGATTGAAGGGCTAATAAGTCAAAACTCGAACTCATAAACGTTGTGCATGGGATTTGCGTTTTAATCTTTTCTCAGGATTATCACGATACAACATCCAACAATGATCTCCCATCATGGTCTCATTCCAAAATCCGTGATAGCGAGTTTCCATGGTCTTGATATCCTGGTGGAAACGTTCACCTTGCTCCTCACTTAAGTGACATACGGCATCCCATTTCTTTATAAGATTGAAGAAGGCTTTCCACGCCATCTCTGTATGCAGGTGACTTGTTGATGCCCAGAAAGTTTGCACATAGCCACTTGAAGGAGTGAGGGTCTTCTTGAAGTCGGGGTCTGCTAAAACCTCCCTGATTTGTGGTCCCACAAATATGCCCTCCTTTAGTTTTGCCGCGCTCAGTTTTGGAAATTTTTTGCACAGATATTGGAATCTCTGAAAATTTTCCTTATCCATTGCTTTCACGAAGATTTTCATTAGACCTAGTTTCAAATGAAGAGGTGGCAGATATATTTTCTGAGGCTCTACCAGGAGACAGACTGAACACTGTTTATTCTAGGCTCATATGTAGATCGAAGTGGCCAGTCACGCTTGTCATAATGTTTTGCAGTGGCACGGCTCTCCCACAGGTAGAGGAAGCAACAGTACTTCGTGAATCCTCCTTGCATACCCATTAGCATGCCTATGACTTTTAGATCACCACAAATGTACCACTGAAGGGCTTGGTAGTTTATGGCTTTAAGAAGAATATCCATATTGTCATATGTTTCCTTAGGGTGGACAGAATGGCCAATTGTGCAAGAGGACAGCTTTCAGACTTGTCTTAGAAGCATCAATAAAGAGACGCCAGTCAGACGACTCATATGTCTGTGACAAGGCTTCGAACAATCAATTTATATCATGGAGGTAGCAGAGAGGTCCATTAACTGTAAAGAATGAAGTTAAATCACGATTACGCTTTCTAATGTAACTCACATGCACACTTTTCTCGAGTAAGAATTTTTTCTATAGTCGAGATCTGGCAGATCATTCAAATCTTCCTGAGTACATAACTTTGGCTCAGAGTTAGCATCCTCATATTCAACATCCGCATCTAATGTGCATGCCCCCTCGGTACTGCTATCATTACTGATATCATCAGGTACGAGGCCATCATCAGGTGGAACTGGAATGGGCAAAGATACATCATGTGTAACTGGTCTGCACGCCGAATCCATGGTTGAATAAACAATTTGGTGCTTATTCTTTGCAGAAAACCCTTTTGTGGTCATACTGCAGAAATACCAATCTTCGAGATTATCTCTGGGCTCTCTCCATATCATAGGAACCGCGAAGGGAATTTAAGCTTTCTTATTGTTAATCCAGTCACGTAATCCATTAGAGCAGGAAGTACAAATTTGGTGTGGTACCCATACTTTATCTTGGTCACCCAGAGGGCAACCAAAGTAGAGTTTGTGCATTTTATTTATATCATTTGTGATAGTACGCTGCTGAGATTTTGTTGTAAAATGCCCACATACATAGCAGAATTTATCTGAATGATTTTTGCACTCTCGAGGCATTGTTACTGCTTTGTAGAAATATTTGGAAGCCTCTTATGATCAACGCAGAAGGAGCAGCTTAGAAGATGCACATCACATGAGAAACCTGAAAGCATAAAACAGAATTATGAATAATTGCACAAAATATGCATGCGGGTTACAAATGTAAATGAATTCTTCTCTATACCCCATTTAACCAGCAAGAACTCACGAAGCATCTAGTTTGCTCATCTTAGCAGTACAACAATGATGCATGCAATAGAGCAATACCAGTAATATACTACATTTTTTAATCGCAGGCGGCCATTTTGACTCTTTGGCATATCTTAAAGACGGTATGTGCTAGAAAAAACCGAAGGCAGATTTAGATTCAACATGGAAAATGCATTTAGAAAAGTATAGTAAGGTCTCTGATGGAAAATATGTGTTGACCAGTGTTATTACGAGTTTGAGAAGAATGAGACATTTCTGGGCAAAGTTTTGTACGTCCTTTTGCATAACCAGACAAGACATGTATTACATATCAAAGAGGTAGTACTCACCTAACTATAAATTTCTTCAAAAATGTTTGAGACTCTTATTCGTGTGCTTGTACGTGGATATAGGATCCTCCCGTTGTAGGAACCAGCAGTAGTCACCCATCATGTTTTCGTTTAAGCGGCCTTGATACCTGCTTTCCATCATTGCGATATCTTGGTGAAACCTTTTCCCATGTTCGTCACTAATATCACCCATATTAGATGGAAATAAATCTAGATGCGAATGCAAGAAATGTATCTTAAGAGACATCCGACACCCCATACGTTGATAGGCCTTTAGCATGTTGTACACTAGTTCTTCATAATTTTCAGCCCTGTGATTACCAATGAAGTTCTGCACTACATGGACAAATGAATCCCATGCTGCCAACTGAAGTGAAGTTAGTTTATTTCTGAACTCTCTGTCACGTATCTATTCTCTGATCTCCGGCCCTACAAAAATGCCAGCTTTAAGTTTAGCATCATTTTTCTTTGCACCAAATTTCTCTTTGAGATACTGGAATCCATCAGAATCATGGGCCATTCATTGCTTTAACAAAATTCGTGATAAAGCCAAGTTTGATATGAAGTGGTGGAAGGTAGATCTTCTGTGGATGTACCAAAGGCATGTGCTTCACATTGTATCGGCCAGCTATGTGTTCTTCTCTTTCGGGCCACTTTTTGACACTATAATGATTCCTGTCGTCTGGCTGTTCCATAGGCATAACAAGTACATATTCTTTGTATATCCTAGTTACAGTCAAAGAAGTAAAGAAATTACCTCTAGATCACCACAGATATGCCACTTATGATGCGAGTAATGAACACCATCCAAAACAAATTTCATCGAGTCATATGTCTCTATCATCCCAACAATAAGCGCGACAGGAATTGAAGGTTTTTGTTACCATTGTGTAGCAACACAGCTTTGAGGCTAGCAGTGCTTGCATCGATGAATAATCTCCATTTATTAGGTAAATGCTCGTTTCCTAGCTGATTCACGAGGCCATTAACATCAGTACAAAAACAAGCACCATCATCTTCTTTATAGAAGGCAGCTAAGGCCTCATGGAGTTTACGGAAAGTAGATATTTTTGCACCATCCTCTAGAAGATTCCATTGCTGTAGTCTGGAGCCCAACAGTTCTGCGTTCTTCTTCTTTCACAATGACAAATCCCTCACCAAATCATTCAAACTTTCTTGCATTATCAAATGGATCTTCTTTTTCTTAGAATCATCCTCATAAATTTCATCGTCATTGTTATCCTCTCCTCTTTAGGCAATGAATCATCTTCTTTAACTGCACTAGCTGATGAAAGAGCTGGGATTGGCATCTCCATATTATGGGGGACTGGTTTTATAGTGACTTATAATCTGGATATATAATTTTTGACTTGTTCTTATTTGAGAATCCGCAATATTTGTCATACAAAAGTAGCAATCAAAAACATGATTTGTTGGTACAGCAAAAGACATACCCTTCCGTTTGCCATTTAACCACTGTGTGAGCCACGTATAACACACAGTACAAGATTTGTAAGGTGCCCAGGGCTTGTCTTGGTCACTTACTTTACAACTAAAATAATAATTGTATGCAGTTTTCACTCTTTTAGCTAAATTTTTCCGCTGGTTGCTTGGAGTATATCTTCCAGAGATATAACAAAAGTTGTCTGGGCTATTTATACATCCTCGCCGATTCATGTTTTCAACTTAGTTTGTATATATCCTGTTATATACTTGTGTACAATCTTATTTCATTTACAAATTAATTGAGAGATAAATCTGAAAGAAAATGCAATTAATCACGGTATGTAAATACCGTTTCAACACCACTACTATAATGGCTAAATTTGACAACGTAATAAAGCACGAGTGTAACGCAGGAACCAAACACACACAACACATCCTTCACTACGGTAGCCGAAGCAACACTGCCCATATGTGTAACTAAAGAGTATGTGTGTAACTCAGGAACCTTACGTGCTAGAACAATTCTGCTTACAGATTCCGAATCAGCATACTCGATTTAGTATAAATCACAAACTAATACACCAGTAGCAAAATCATTGTTGACTAGTGTAATGCATGAAAGATATCCGAAACAAAGGATTACTGCGGACGTTTGGAACCAATAGGGAACGTAATTCTCCTGAACGCCTTGGTGTGTTTAATCCAACAGAGTTATCTTCCCTTAATAAGACAAAGGGAGTATAACTGGATGAAAACAAAAACAGGATAAAATGAAATAAAAAAACGATGAAAAAACTTAACCCAAGTAAATTTTAGACATATTTAAAATCTCCAGAAACTGTCGGTAGGAAAGAACACTAAAGGATAGGGACGTACCCCGCGACCCCGAAGGACTTTCCTAAACTTAATGACAAACGAAAACAATTAGAGTAATTCAAAAAGAGCAGGTAGTAGGTGAGTACGAAAAGAAAAGGCAAACAAAACAGACAAAACCAGAATCAAAACAAGCACAGTACGATTTAAAAACTACAATGGCAACAGTAAAGGGGGGGGTAGTTAATTTATAATAAAAGGGGAGTTCCTTTAAGCAAAAGGGGGGAGTTAATTTATATACTAAAGGGAGAGTTCATTTATACAAAAGGGGAGAGTTCATTTATAATAAAGGGGGAGTTCATTTACAATAAAAGGGGGGAGTTCTTCATACTAAAGGGGGAGATTATTTATAATAAAGGGGCATATTTATTTATAATAAAAGGGGAATTCCTTTACACTAAAGGGGGAGTTCATTTATAATAAAGGGGGAATTCATCACACTAAACGGGGAGTTCCTTTGTAATAAAGGAGGGAGTTAATTCATAGTAAAGGGGGAGTCCATTTATAATAAAGGGGGAGTTCATTTATAATAAAGGGGGAGTTCTTCATACTAAAGGGGGAGATTATTTATAATAAAGGGGACGTTCATTTATAATAAAAGGGGAATTCCTTTACACTTAAGGGGGAGTTCATTTATAATAAAGGAGGGGAGAGTTTAATAATCATAAGAGGGAGTTCATTCATACCAAAGATGAAGATTATTCATAATAAAGGGGGCGTTCATTTATAATAAAAGGGGGGGGGGGGAGTCATTTATAGCACAAATATGCGCGAATTGGAGCCCCGTCTTGGTTAAGTGGATGAATTACAGAATTTGAGGTCTAAAGATCAGGAAAGAGCCGGAAGATACACTCGAGTTTAGTCCAGGAAATGAAGGGGGGGGGGGATATAAAAGTGGGAAAAGGGAATAGGAAAACGATATAAAAATCAAGTATTGGTTCGTAGTAATATCAGTATTAGTTTTAGGGCTACTAATGCTTTACAATCTTTACCAGGGATCACCCTAGGTCTTTAGAGGATGTGGGAAAAAAGGGAGGAGTGAACCGAAAATATAAACGGGAGATTAAAAGAGTATCAGCTATATGTACTATTACTTCTTAATAGTAAGTATAATTGTTAATATTTATTAATTCTATTCATAATATTTATCATTCTGATGGAAACAGCTATGAATAGGCAGCCTTTCCCAAATGAAATCATAGTGATAGAAACATCCATGACCATAGCTCCATATGGTAACCAGACATCAGAAATTCATTACTGTAATAGTAAGGGGGATACGCAAACGGCAGAATGTTAACGTAGTACGACCTTGAAAACATCGTCCTATAGAAGACAGGTCTTGCGTTTAATTCACAGCGATTTGTTCAATAGTTGCGTTCCTCATAAACTTTGAAACGAATGGAATACTGTGTAAAATTGAGATGCGTTGATAAAAATTAAGCAAATCCGGAATTCAGTGAAAGCGCAGCCTTCCTCCAATGCAATTATTGTGATGGAAAAATACGCAGCCTTCTCCAAATGATATCATTGTGATGTTAAGAGACATGAATACGCAACTTTCCCCAAATGTTATCATTGAGGTGGAAAAAGGGATGCATACGCATCTTTCTCCGAATGCGATCACTCCCATGAAAAAAACTATGCATACGCATTTCCCCAAAAGCACAAAGGCCATTATTGCAATCGAACAGATTTGAATACGCTGCCTTCTCTGAATGCAATAATTATCAATGTGAATGCAGTTATTTTGATGGAAACAGCCATGGATACACAGCCTTCCCAAAATGCAATCGTGATGGAAACAGCTGTGAATGCGCAGCATTCTCCTAATGTGATAGAAATACACACGAATAGGCATCCTTCACTAAATCGAATCATCATGATAGAAAGAGCTATGAATACGAAGCTTTCCGCAATACAATCATTGTAATGGAAACAACCATAAATACACACCCTTTCCCAAATGCAATTATTATGATGGAAACAGCCATAAATGTTTAGCCTTCACTAATCCAATCATAATGACACAAACAACCATGGATACACAGCCTTTCCCGAATGCATTTATTGTGAAAGAAGCTGCCGTGAACACGCAGCCTTACCAAAATGAAATTATTGTGATGGAAACAGCCATAAATACGCAACCTTCCCCAAACTCAATCATTGTTTTGAGCACAACCATGAATTCGCAGCTGTCCCCAAATACAATCATTGTGATGGAAACAGCCATAAATACGCAACCTTCCCCAAACTCAATCATTGTTTTGAGCACAACCATGAATTCGCAGCTGTCCCCAAATACAATCATTGTGATGGAAACAGCCATAAATACGCAACCTTCCCCAAACTCAATCATTGTTTTGAGCACAACCATGAATTCGCAGCTGTCCCCAAATACAATCATTGTGATGGAAACAGCCATAAATACGCAACCTTCCCCAAACTCAATCATTGTTTTGAGCACAACCATGAATTCGCAGCTGTCCCCAAATACAATCATTGTGATGGAAACAGCCATAAATACGCAACCTTCCCCAAACTCAATCATTGTTTTGAGCACAACCATGAATTCGCAGCTGTCCCCAAATACAATCATTGTGATGGAAACAGCCATAAATACGCAACCTTCCCCAAACTCAATCATTGTTTTGAGCACAACCATGAATTCGCAGCTGTCCCCAAATACAATCATTGTGATGGAAACAGCCATAAATACGCAACCTTCCCCAAACTCAATCATTGTTTTGAGCACAACCATGAATTCGCAGCTGTCCCCAAATACAATCATTGTGATGGAAACAGCCATAAATACGCAACCTTCCCCAAACTCAATCATTGTTTTGAGCACAACCATGAATTCGCAGCTGTCCCCAAATACAATCATTGTGATGGAAACAGCCATAAATACGCAACCTTCCCCAAACTCAATCATTGTTTTGAGCACAACCATGAATTCGCAGCTGTCCCCAAATACAATCATTGTGATGGAAACAGCTATAAATACGCAACCTTCCTCAAACTCAATCATTGTTTTGAGCACAACCATGAATTCGCAGCTGTCCCCAAATACAATCATTGTGATGGAAACAGCCATAAATACGCAACCTTCCCCAAACTCAATCATTGTTTTGAGCACAACCATGAATTCGCAGCTGTCCCCAAATACAATCATTGTGATGGAAACAGCCATAAATACGCAACCTTCCCCAAACTCAATCATTGTTTTGAGCACAACCATGAATTCGCAGCTGTCCCCAAATACAATCATTGTGATGGAAACAGCCATAAATACGCAACCTTCCCCAAACTCAATCATTGTTTTGAGCACAACCATGAATTCGCAGCTGTCCCCAAATACAATCATTGTGATGGAAACAGCTATAAATACGCAACCTTCCCCAAACTCAATCATTGTTTTGAGCACAACCATGAATTCGCAGCTGTCCCCAAATACAATCATTGTGATGGAAACAGCCATAAATACGCGGCCTTCCCCGAATTTATTCATTGTGATAAACATAGCCATCAATAAGCAGCCTTCCCCAAATGCCCACTTTCACAAATGCAATGATTGTGATAAAAACAGTCATGAATACGCAGCTCTCCCAAAATAGAAACAGACATCAATAAGTAACTGTCCCCAAATTAAATCAAAGTGTTAGTAACAGCCATTATTACACAGCCTTCCCGGAATCGAATTATTTGGATGGAAACAGCCATTACTAAGCAGCGATTCCCCTAAATGCAATCATTATGATGGAAAAGCCACGAATACCTCACCTTCCCTACAGGTAATTATTGGGATGGAAAGCGCTAAATCAATTTATTTTTGATGACCACAACCATGAATTGGCAGCTTTCCCCGAATTATGATGGCCATAACCATCATTGAGCAGCTTTCCTACAATGCAATGAGTGTGATGGAAACGACCACGAATTTCAGGGAGTAAATTCATATTCGTTTGGGCAGACATTATATGGTTATGTCCCTCAAAAGGGGCTACTTTAGTCATTTAATTAAAACTAAGAATGGAAAACCAACGAAGGCATCTGCGCCAGACTATTGTTAAGGAGAGATCTGTAACGAAAGTGGTAAAGATAAAGCAAGAGAAGATGTGTGGAAGATATATACGTAGTTGATTATAATCTACCTGCGGGTGTTGTGGCGAGGAGAGCACGCCCCCTTGCGGGGAACTCACCATGGGACTTCCCTGCGTGGGGGAGCAGGTAACCTGCACTCCCAGTAGTCTCCTCGTTTGACTATTCAGCTCCTGTACCTTCCAAAAATTTTCCTATCACCTAATTTTACCATTTCTCCTCAAAAAATTCCATTGCGTTTCCCCATATTCCATTAGAAATAATGCCATGCTTAAGGCGACTCATCGGAAAACTAAATGTAATGGAAATTAAGTAATGAAAGTTTGTGTAGGTGAAAATGTAAAACGAACCTGCAGCAAAACCCCCAAGCAACGGGACCTATCATAAATTATTCACGCTTCTCATGCTAGACGGGG
This sequence comes from Ceratothoa steindachneri, assembly GCA_963969495.1. Classification (NCBI taxonomy): domain Eukaryota; kingdom Metazoa; phylum Arthropoda; class Malacostraca; order Isopoda; family Cymothoidae; genus Ceratothoa; species Ceratothoa steindachneri. The sequence continues at coordinate 56,869,877 of OZ018322.1, forward strand.
GCTCGCGCTACAAATTACATCTGGAGGACCGCGTGCCTGCCCCCCCAATAACCCCGGCTGCTCAGTGCCCTCCCAGCACCCATGCCAGCAAGAGAAACTGGCACTATATCTTCTATACATTTTCACTTCTATCTTCACCACTCGTTTACTGATCTCCCATTACAAATTTTCTACAGATGTTCTCGTTGGTATCCGATTTTAATTTAGATAAAAAAAATCTAAATGGGAATGACCCTACAGCAGTTTCGGGACGACTCAATGAAAGGAACCAGAAACCATTTCCACAAAACTTCGTTTCCCACTCGGGGAAACCATACGAACCATTTATATCCCCCAATTTTACACTAGTCACAATGTGTATGAGAAGAAGTACGACACGCATTAATTACAACTTAGGGAAAGATTATGGTTAACTGAAGGATGTGTCCCTCACTCGAACATACACTACAAAAGTGTTTCATCCAAATATATTCTTTCATCGAATTTAAATTGAGGAAAATGTTACTTCAAAGAGTTCCATTAAGTGTTTAAGTTGGGGTAAGTAAAACTATGTGGAATTACATAGCCAGATAAGTTCAAAGAAGAGAGAGTACATGAAATCTAGCAAGTACTACTGATGGAGTAATTTATAGATGTACTCCAGTACCCGTCATACTAACGGGCCTCTGAAAGTAAACCTTAATGTATATGCATACGGTTCTCTTAAACACTCAAACATGCATGAAGATGGCGCGTGATGTGTAGAAACTAAGCTCATTTAATATTTCAAAAGACAAAACAAAAATTAATCACCGTGTAAAACAGGGACGTAATTGCGGGGTGAAGGAGACGTGTTATGAACAACATTCCACGTGAGTTGCATCTGAGACGCTGATGTGAATGAATAGCAAATGACACTTAGGGAGTCATTTCACGTTTATTCACTCTGATATTTAATAATGAGTGAGGGAGAGGTCAGATAATAACTCACGTTGCTTAGGTTACGTTATGTCAGGTTAGGTTAAATTAGGTTAGGTAAGGATACGTTACTTTACATTAGGTTAGCTTAAGTTAAGTTAGGTTAGTTTAAGTTAAATTAGGTTAGGATACTTTGCTTTACGTTACGTAGGTTAGGTTAGATCAGGTTAGGTTACATATGTTACGTTATGTCAGGTTAGGTTAGATTATATGAAGTTATGTTAAGGTAAATTAGATTAGGTTACTTACGTTACGTTAGGTTAAGTTAGGTTTAGTTAGATTACGTCACGTTAGGTTACGTTACGTTACGTCAGGTTAGGTTAAGTTATGCTACGTTGAGTTATGTAAGAGGGCTGAAAGCAGGAGCGTTGTGCGAGGTTATTATTATTTACATAAAAAATCAATTATCACTTTTATATTCACATGGCAGGGTTGGAGCGCATCAAAACCACTGAAACGCTCTGAACTAAAAAGAGAAAACCAACGTGGCATTATGACTAGAAGGTTTTCAAACGTGTTTGTAAATAGGGTGTTAAAATTAGGGGAGATGAGAATATGTGGAGCTAATGTAAACATAGAAGTCGAGAGAGAAGAGTAAGGGCGCGCAACTCTCCAAGAGGGGTTTACATTTTCTTTACAAATATCGGAAAGTAACAGGAAGTCAAAGGATTTGTTAAACAATTGGTAAGGTTAGGGAAAGTGTGGATATGTGGAAGCTGCACTGTCTGAATAGCCAAAAAGGGACCCTATTGGGGTCACCAGGGGGGCGGGGCACGCAACTCCCCTAACCTTGCCCGCGGTTCCCCACCATCTTCATGTGTCATCAGTTCGGACCCAAATTGTGCCACCAGATGGAGTGGAAACACCGATGCTCAAGTGAGCGCAGTTAAGCCACACATAATGCGGCAAGGGGGCGGATGGAGTTCCGTTAACTTTGCAATTGTTGAAACCCGGGGCTCGGATCTCACGAAAACGGGTCGAATTCTGACTTCATCCGATAGCTAACCAAGCCCCATGTAGTTTAGTTTCGCTCATTTCGGCGAGATGTGCTTCCACTCGGCTAACCCACGGCCCTTAAAGAATAAAATATTTAACCACAGAAACAGACGGGGGAACCCCTCCCCCTATGGCTATCAAACCTCAACGCTAAAGGCTGGGGCAAGAAGGGTACACAAACCTCAGGAAGAAAATCATAAGAGAATTAGAACACCAAGTTGCTATCCTACACTAAACGGGAACCAACGAGGGCATCTCCGTCCGAAATTTTGTAGGGCGGGCGGTAAAAAAATAGTGAAGATGGTGGAAGGAAAAATGCGTGCAATATATAAAACAACCACGGATACACCAGCGAGGGTTGGGTCAGGGAGGGTATACAATCATTCAGATGTTATCTCAGCATGTTTACCAGTTACATTTTATACCCCCGGGTGGAGAAAGGTCAAAGGTCAAAAAAAGAATTGCCTTCGCTTGCATTTGTAGCCCCTTGCACGCCAGGGACAAGCTACGTGTCCTCAAAAACGGTGGCTACGTGTCAACACCAGGGATCGCTATGTGACCTCACCAAAGACAATATTTTATTTTTATTTTAAGAGGCCATCTGGCGACCGCCTACTAGGGCAAAAGTCACCCTACTCATACCCCAGCTTAGGTTAGGCTAGATTAAAAAACAAATAATATATAAATAACAAAAATAAAAACGAACAAAGGCTAGGACAAGTTAAGAAAAAGGAACAACAGAAACAAGTAAACATAAAAAACAAGATTACTCAACAAGAAGGGAGCGCGCTGCGGCGTCGGGGGTAGGCCCACCTTTCCCCGTCGCAAGAACATAAGACTTACAACAAACGGTCAAATAAAATGGATGAGGCTGGTTGTATAGTCCGCAAGTCGGTGTGCACGAATCAGTCCCGAGTAGAAGGGACAAGCGGTAGCGACCCCGCTTGTCCAGGTACTGGGACAGGTAACGTATGTGAAGATCACTCAGACTGGGACATTCCAAACGAATGTGCCGAGCAGTTTGGGCGACAACTCAGTCGTCACGATAAGGCGCAGGCGAGCGATCCATCTAATGGTGGTGCGTCCCGCGAGTGTGTCCAATTCGGAGACGACAGAGAGCAGCCTGAAGCTGTTGTGGCATTGGGGGTAAGGGCCATAGGAACAGTCGCGGCGGTAAGTTTACCTTAACCATCTCCAATCTTCTTTGCCAAGTCGCCCAGAGAGCTGCCCGTATTCCTGCCATGTAATCGGTGTGAGGAAGAGAGAAACGCTGGCCTGGTCGTCCAGTCCTAGCAGGCTCTTTGGCGCCCTCATCGTCACGCTCATTCCCCACAATTTCTACATGTCCAGCAACCCAGCAGAAGATAATCTCGACATCCGCCCGGCTCCCGAAAACCGTGGCGTCACGGATATCGCGAACCAGGGGATGCGGAGATTCCAATGCCGCAAGAGCACTCAGAGCGCTTTGTGAGTCGCTATAAATTGCAATCTAGTCTCCGAACCGGGCACGGCTCGTTATTTCCCGTACCAAACGGTGTATTGCAACCAGCTCGGCAGAAGAGACAGAAGCAGCGCCTGGCTGTCCCTGCTGAGTTCAAACAGAGGGGATACGGCTTGGAAACCAATCCCCTGTTGGGAATTGAAGCAATCCATATACTCGTACACTGGCACGGTTCCAGCGTGACATGAAGTGTGCTCCAAAACGGCTGAACGAAATACTCCTGGCGTCCTAGAAACTTTGGAAGCAGAGGCGTGGCGACAAATAATCCAAGGTGGTACCCTCCAGGATGGCGTCCTGGGCAGAACCAGGAGCGCCACACCGAGCTCTAGAAGCAGTTTTGTAGCCCTAAACCCAAAGTGCTTATGGTAGGCTTGACCTTCTCTCGGAGGCACAGTGATAATCGAGATCAGCTGCGGATGCAGTAAGAGCTGTTGGCGACTGAGGGAGGTGGCGGACTTGCGCGTATAGGCGAATAATGCACTGTGCACGGCGCGTGGCATCTCCCCAGCATCAACAAGTAGGCTCTCAATGGGGGAAGTGTGGAAGCCACCGGTCGTCAGACGAAGGGTGGTGTGGTGGATCAAGTTAACCTTCCGCAATACACGCTCGGATGTGGATGCATAAAACTCGCATCCGTAGTCTAGCTTTTAATGAACAAAGGATCGATAAAATGAAGGCAATAGACCTATTACCACCCAGGTGCTGAACGTCACGAAAAGAGAAATATCCATGGCGCGGTTACAAGAGACCCTAAGTCTGTGAATATGAGCCTCGGTCAAATATAAGACCAAGGAAACGGTGCGAGTCCACCACCTTCAGGTGAAGCCCATTTAAGCGCTTCGGCATAGCGTGAGACGCGGTTCAATTACTGTTGGAGTTGACGCTTCAGAGTTGGCATCTGAGCCGCGCCAAAAGAGGTCAATAGGTCCTTTCACGTAGAGCGTAGTGAGAACATCTTTCGGCGACACAGATGTGATGCCGTTTATCCTCTGGCAAAGAGTGTGGCGCTGAGGACACTTCCATGCGAGACACTCTCTTCCTGCTCCATTAGGCCGGAGAGGGCTCCCCCTCACCCGAAGATTTCGCAAAAATTCAGATTATAAAGATTCGGTGGCGTCCCCTCGACCTCATCGTGTAGAAAGTCTCTATGATAACGTAGCGCCATGCGGTATCATAGGCCTTCTCCATATAAAAAAGTGGCGTAGTGCTGGAAGACCTCGCAGACGGAATTTTACAGTCGGAGCAGAGTATCCTACGTGGAGTATAACTTACAGAAGCTGCACTGTCCTGAAGACAGGTGGCCTCCGCTGTTCAGAAAAGTAAGCTAATCTAACATTTATGATATTCTCCATCAACTTGCACAGGCAGGAGTTTAGAGAGATTGGACATACCTGCCCGGGTAAAGTAATCTCTCCCCGGTTTGCAAAAAGCGAACACAATAGCGATTCGCCAGGAGTCTGGGAAGATAATCACTACCTAGATCCGTTAAACAAATCTAACAGAAAGACCATGTCTCGTTCACCCAGGCGTCAAAGCATGGCGTATGGGACATCGTTCGGACCAGGGGGGGAGGATGAGGGTCCGCGCACAAAGCGAGAGTGAAACGTAACTCACTCAATGTAAACCTGTCGATGAAGGGTTCTCCGCCTCTGGAAGTAAAGTCCAGTTGGTGGCCTTTCGCGACATCACAACGCGTATTGAATTCTGGCGAAGCAGCATCCCAGCTAGAAAATGCCGAGAAAGCGGTTGTGAAGGACTTTCCCACGGCCGTGGGGTCCAAGATTGCGGTCCCATTCTCCAGGAGAACGGGAGGGGGCTCCTGTTAGAACTTGCCCCTAATCCTTTTGACTCGCCTCCACACCTTTGCTAGAGGGATCTTCCCGGTAAGTGAAGACACGTATACCCAGCAGGAAGAGCGGCAGGAAGAGCGGTGCTTCGAAACATACCGGAACCTAGCCTTAGCTCGAAGAAATTCACCAACATTGAAATGCTCGGGCGGCACTTATAGCCCATGTAGGCATAATGCTTCTGTTTGATTGACGCCTCACATTCGGCTGACCCCCACGAAAGCGGTCGGCGTTCAAAACGGTCAGACGTTCTAGGAATACTAGTAGTTAGAAAAACTTAACGGGCTCATTCACCGACCTAAACTCCTTAACTGAGACAAAAAAAAAGAAGTCATTTTCTGAAATACGGACCACCGCGCCCGCGCAAAGGACCACCGGGACGGGATCTCAGGCGATATTTGAATGCGAAAGTGATCACTACCATGGGGGTCATTGAATACCCCGACTCAAAATTAGGCTGTGCACCCGGAGAGCACAACTATAGATCGAGGCAGGAAAATGAAGCGGTTCTCGGGCAGTGATGCGTAAACTCATCCACATTTCGGACCCCTGTCCCCAGCTTGTCGATCAGATCGGCAAGGACCTGACCCCCACGGATTGATCGAGTAGTCTCTCATTGCTGGTGTAAATGGCGCATCCTCCTGCCAGGCCCCCATCCCGTGGTGGGGGGGTCTAAAAACCATTAAACTCATGGAGGGGAGGCAGGGGGCACGCGCCTAGCATGATCTCCTGCAAAAAGATAGCTAAGGAAAAAAAGGAGGAGACGAGCCTCCGCAGCTCCTCCCAGTTGGCCCGGAGTCCGCGGCAATTGCATTAAGGGAAGATGCCCTCCAGGCCTAGCGCGGAGGAGAGCAGGGAATAGCTGTACGCTTTATGGAGGCAGAACTTCGGGCGCTGTTATTGAGGGAGGTTGGGCTCGCCATGCGAATGTTTTCCTCAATCCTCAATCCGCCTTGGAACCTTAGGCAGGCTTCGGAGGCAAGGGTCCCTCTTTTTGAAGATCCCCCGCCTTCGAGTCACCCAACCTAGCACTCGGTGTGAGCGTGATAACCGAAGCTCCTTTAATGCTGTCATCCTTTCAAGGAGCAGCTTTAGAAACTTGGGAAGATGGCCTTACGACAACTTAAGGGGTTTTGCCTCCTGTGAGTCTAACGACTCGGTGGAGGCTCGCGGCCCGCGACCGTTTCACCTTACGGGAAACGGTTACGCTCGGGGAAGGGCTGGAGAGCCCTGGTTTTAGCTGGGGTTAAACATGAACCCTTTGTGCCGCCAGCTGTGCCAGGGAAGTACCCGGTTTGGGTAGAACTCGCAGAATGGTTCCAAATGGGGGTGGAAACGACCGTACTCGTAGACTTGGAGGAGACAGGAACAGAGGGTGTCCTTTTTAATATTAAGGAATAAGACTTCCCAGGCAGCGCCGGGCAAGCCAGGACCAATTCCTTAACCTCACGAAATGAGAGACGATCCTGGGCCTGAACGGCCAGGATTTACTTCTCAAGGAGATACGCACCACATTGATTCGAAGAAGCGGGGTGGTGCTCTCCATAATTGACACACATGGCCACACACGATTTGGAATTGTCGTGTGAGGCCTTGGAGAATTTTACACAGACTTTGGGTAACCCCGAATTTGTACGTCTACAGGAGTGATTCCTATGGCCGAAACGGTGGCAGTAGTACCACCTCCACGGCAGTGGCACGGATGCCTTCACGCGGTAGCGATATCAACCGGCGCGCACAGTTTCAGGGAGCCAGTCACAGTCAAACGTGATGAAGAGTTTAGGGGTAGGTCTCGAGGCACCTTCCTGTTTTCTTATAACACGTTCGACAGTGACCATCCGTGGTCGGACAGCTCTAAGGTGATGTAATCTATGGAGTAATCCACGAGTTACCTCGCATAAACTACTCCTTTCACGAAGTTCATGGTAGAGTGTGGCGTCACTTTCACCGGCGTGCCATCAAGTGTCTTAAGGGCACTAATCATGGCCGCAACGGAGGGATTCGATCCATTCACCAGAAGTCTCTCGTCCGAGAAACGGACGGTCACCTTCGGTCTCTACCAATCACGGTAGCTAGTGCGCTCCTTTGGTGGATCATGTTTTCCTTGGCCAACATGCTGCCATCAGTAGAGCGAATAACGAGAAAGCGTTTGAAGCTAGTGGGCTCAAAAATACCAGGAAATCTCTGAATGAGGGGCCCCGACATAATCGATTCATCCATCTGCGCACTTGCAAATTTGGTCTTTTTATGCGACTCACCACTCGTGGAAGCACCGGGGCTGGACGTGCCGATCTTAGCTTAGTCGCTTACCGAAACGGCAGCAGACCCGTTCGTCCATGTTTCTTCCACGGACTGAGAGGAACCCTGGGTCTTTTTTGTCTTCTTCCTGTTTCTTTTCTTTTCAGGAGAAGAGGGTAGGCAATGAAACCGCTTCTCTGCTCCGCCGAAAGGAGCTCCTAGGCCATATGGAACGGCCTCAGCAAGATCCTTCTCTGAAATGGAGAAGTTATTGGCTGTCACAAGGGCACCAATTGTGGTCGGAGATCCATCCTCTCCTCGTGAGGCTTCGGGGACCCGATCTGTCTGTAGATAAGCTTGGCCAGGGAGGGACTCGGGTCCCGTGCTTGGCATCGAGCCCGGGTTCGACCCCATAAATGATCCTATCGTCTGGGGCTGGGTCACTTTAGGGATCGTGTCCATCTCAGGGGAACTTCCATGTTGCCATCCCCCCCCCAAAGACATCACGGATCTCATTCGAGTTACTTTTTATCTCGTCTTGAGCCGGCGAACCGACATCCATCGGGGAATAGAGAGGGGCATTTACACCGGCCCCCTGTAAACTCACAATACACGAGTGCAGGACGTTAGGAGGCACGAATAATCGATGGGCCCTGCCACCTTTTGCCCCCCTAAGGAGGTTGGCCCTATCGAGCCGCTCCCATCTGCGTGCTGTCTTGGCACTTCCCTGTGAAAACATAGAATGGACTACCGCTGGAAAGAGTGAGTCTCCCAAAGCCGCCTCCACAGAAGGGGGTGAAGGGGAGTTACCGCACCCGTAGGCCTAGGAGAGGAGTAAGCATCCTCTCCGGTAGATAAGGTTTGGATGGTCCCCTCAGAAAGCACAGGGTGAGGATACCTCGTTTTTTTTGCCGTGGAGCTGCCATGGAGCGGGTCCGACGGTGGTAAAGTGCAAGTGTAGGGTTTTTTTTTAGACTTTCATCATTGGGAACGGGGTGACCCTGTTAGGATCAATGGACGCAAACGCTCATTACCCCATGAAGTAGCTCACTCTGCGAGGGGTGAATACAGGGCCGGCAAAGCCAGCTGACGTCATTAAAGACCACTCCTCCCGCCCAGTGGCCAGGCAGCCCTTCACATGGCGGCTCCACCTTGGGCTGAACGTAAATTGACAGACCTTGAAAGGAAAGAGAAAGGGTATGTGAGGAAGGTGAGGGTGGAGGTGAGGCAGTTTTTTATAAAAACACACCCCTCCAAACCGAAGCTCAGGGGTTAGGGGGCGTTGTCCCCTCCCCCTTCAACCTCGATCTGAGATGGTTGGATGAGATGAATCTGGTCTGTATCTACCCTTCAAAATTAGAGGACAAGCATAGAAGTTGTGTGAGAGGTTGTAGGAAAAGTGAGGAAGCAGGGTAAGAAGACAGGGTGTCAGAAAGAAGAAGAAGAAGAGGCTAAGCTTGGAGTGGACGGGGCGCTGAGTCCCATCAGTGAGGGAAGCAAATTGTCATGCCCCTTACAAAGTCACCATACACAGCTACGTTTCCTCACCATGGACCACTTTATGTCTTGACCAACAACCGCTGTCTGGCACAATATAATAAGGATGGCTACGTCTCCTCAACAGGGACCACCTGGTATGCTCACCAACGACCGCTTAGTGTCCTCAATCGGGATCTTTATGGTTCCTCACTAAACACCGCTCCGTCTCCTGACCAGGGACCACTACGTATCGTCACCAACAACCGCTACATGTCCTGACAAATACCGCACCTGCCATCATCAGGGACCGCTCGGTGTCTTAGCCAGGCACTACTCCCTGTTCTCACCAACAACTTCTACGTGTCATAACAAGGGACCGCTACGCGTCCTCACTAGGGACCGCTCTGTGTACTCACCAACAATAGCTACATGTCACGAATTGGGACCGTTCTGTGTCATCACGAGGGACTTCTCCGTGTTCTCATCAACGAACGCTTCGTGTTAACCATAGACCGCTACGTGTCCTCACCTAGGTGTCATCATCAAGCACCGCTACGTGCAAATACCAAGCACCACTACGTGTCATCACCGAAAAAAGCTACATGTCTTCACCTGGGACCGTTATATGTGTCCTCACCAACGACCGCTACATCTCTCCACCTAGCCCCGCCACGTATCCTCACTAAACACCACTACGTGTCCTCACTAAGGAACGTGTTCTCACTAAGGAGGGCTACGGGACTTCTCCAAGCACCACTACGTGACCTCACCAAGGACCACTACGTGTCCTCAGCAGGGAGCGCTACATGTCTTCCTCACCAGCTGCGGGAATTAAAACATGCTAAAAACTCATTTAGAAATTCAGTTGGGGGGAAACCAATTAAGGCCATCAACAAGAATAGCTTTTAACCCGTTCTTTCTCTAACGAAATTTGGAATTGTGTTTCGTCTCTTTTTATCGGGACAGAAAAGCCAATTGCAAATACGTTTCGAAATCAATTTGCGAACGCAAACTTATAATTGAATTTAAGGGAAGGTGGGGGCGAGTTTCTGTTGGGGAGCATTATCACGTTACATAATACTAGGAGGTACTAGGGTTTACTGCATTCCTTACAACATTCTTCTTTATCTAGTTTGTATGTAATTTTCCCCTCATTTTCGCCTTTTCCGTATTCAGCATTCATTAAACGTGTCTTTGCAAAATATCTTTTAGTGGTGCTCACGTTGTTTTTCGTTTTTTATTTTCGAAATGCATTTTCGCATCTCTTCAGGTAGATTTGTTTCATTAGCTTAAAGTGAAGTCGACCAACCTATGCAATTCCGTTTCTGTAATCTGACAAACATAAGAGAAAAACTGTTTTTGTTATCTGTCAAATATTGGCTGCAAATATGATTCTATTATTTGTCGTATATGAGGGCCAATTCGTTTCTGTTATCTCTCATACATAAGGGAAAAACTGGTTTTGTTATCTGTCATAAACTTGGGAAAATCAATTTCTGTTATCAAATCTGCATCTGCATGTGTTATCTGTCATGCAAAAGCACAAATTTGTTTTGTTATCTGCCATATACACTATTGGCTAAAAGTATAAATCCCCCTTCAGTGATTTATATATTTAACTTATTTAATCAAACTTTTTACAAGTTATCTTATTATTTATAAATATGTATGATAATAATGTATATTTTGCTAATATGTTTGAATATTTTGTTAATATGTTTGAATTGCTTAGTAATTTACTTTATGGTAATTAAAACAAGGAATGTTTCCTAAAATCAGAATTGAATATTTGTTTCAGCTTAAATTTATAACTATTGTGTATTCAATATCGTCCTAACTAAGTGATATGACTAAAACTAAAAAACATACAACAGCAGAGAGAGGACAAATCCAGCTTCTCAATATGACCTCCTATCGTCCCTTGTGGCTTTTCTCATCCATTGAATTATGTTATGTTTTGTTATATCACAATTAGGAACTACTAAAAAAATAAAATGTTTAAAAGATGCTGTCCAAAGCATTATAAAACGATATGAAGAGGCCATGAGCTTTGGATTAAGGAAGAGCTGTGGCAGAAACCGTCTTACAACACCTTTTTAAGACATCTATCATTCGGGCTTTACCTTAGAATCGGAGAAAAACATCTTCTGTACTTGTTGGAGAGTTCAATGAAGCTTCAAGTTAAAAAATGTCTTCAATATAAGTTAGAAGGAGACTTAAAGATTAAGGACTAAAAGGGGGCGAAGCGATAAAGAGGTCAATAGAAAACCCGTCTTCATAAAAAAAATTGGACAAATGAAAAATGGTCTAAAGTCAACTGGTCAGACGAAAGTAATTATCAGTTATGTAAGAAAAACTATTGTATTATTTTTTTAAATGTAATTTAGGTGATTTCATTTAAATATTCTTGTAAGGAAATTATTTAACATTTTTATTTTTGTAATAGTTTTGCATAATGTCAGCACTTCTGAGGCTACCTTGGTGAAACGAAGAGTTGGAGAAGCACTAGGACTTCTTTCCCGGGATCCCGGCCACTTTTTATCTACGAGATTTCCCGCGAAATCCAGCATTCATTAAAAATAAATGTATTCATAAATTTTAATATTTATCAATAATTTTTTTAATAATCTCTCTTCCGTTATTTCCCAATTAAATTATTAATAAAAAATGCAAGGATGCTATTAATATTCACGTAACTTAGAAAAATTATTTTTGAAATTTGTACTTATCAAAAAACTATGGATTAAATAATCTTTCAACATTGCACAGGCGCTGATGCTGTATGACTCAACTCAACCGGTCACTTCACCAAGATCAGAAACTCAAATAAATGACTTATAGCAAATTGTGAAATTTGTTAAAGCACCACTCTTCCATTTTTATTGTTATTTATGATTGTGACAAAAATTATTTGCATTTCCTATATTAGTCAAGTAGTATACAACAAGGTTTGCTGACCAAAAAGTCGCGTGTAATCACTTATTCTAGTTTATGACCTTACGACATTCAAAACTCTCAATAATTCCCGGAGTAACCTTGGGAAGAACTTGGTATAGCGACATACTTTAGCATAGCATAGTAAAGAATAGCCCAGCCTAGCATAGCCTAGACTAAACGTGCCTAGTTTAGCATAGCATATCATAGTATAACCTACTCTGTTTTACCCTAGTATAGCCAAGCCTAGCCAACCATAGGATAGCCTAGCCTAAAATATAGTAGTTACAATAACATTGTAACTATTCGTCCGATTTAAACGAAATTTGGAACCATTCGGTTGTTTTACATTCTCTTTTGAATGATATAATAATTGCCAAGGTCTTCCCAAGGTTATGCGGGGAATTATTTGGCAATAACATCATAACTATTCGGCCGAATCTAACGGAATTTGAAACCTTTATGTTGTTTTGCATTCTCTTTCCAATGGTATAAATACCAAGGTCCTCCCAAGGTTAGTCCTGGAATTATTCAAACTTTTGAAGGTCGTAAGGTCATATATCAGAATAAGTTAAAATACGCGACTTTGGTAGGCTAACCTTGTTTAATAAATATACAAGTCTAACAGAAACGTTTTATTTTACTTTATCTTAGACGTAGAACATAAGTTAAAATATGATTAAAACGCGATAATATTTATTCTATTAATTTCTCCTTATTATATATTTTACTTTTAAAATTATCAATCTTATCCCGGGAAGAGACAATAATTTTCCCGGAATCACGCGAGAAGCAAAAATCCCGGGAAATGAAAAGGCCTATTGTGGTACCAACTGTGAAGCATGAAGGTGGTTCTATCATGGTATGGAGAAATATCTCCTCATCTTTGCCACGCGAGATATTTTTATGCCATTGAAGAATGAACTCCACAAATTATACCACCATGTTGTCACTAGATTTAGAGGCATATATCCCGAAGTTGCTCCCACAACACCATGAAAGGAAGTTGTATTTCAGCAGAAAATGGGGATCGACCCTATGAAGTGGGTGGCCGCCAAAGAGCCACTTTTGATGAGTGCTTAGAAAAGAAATAAGAAATACCACAAACTAAGTGAAGAAAGATAACCTCAGAAATTTCTGAAAACAGTGAAATACATACCAACAAGAATTATGGCTGTAATTAATGCAAAAAGGGGGCCAACTAACTATTAATATATATATATATATATATATATATATATATATATATATATATATATATATATATATATATATATATATATATATATATATATACACACTAGCAGCAATACCCGTCCTTTTCCGGGTAAAATATGCGTTCGGAAATAAAGTAAAACTTTTTATCCTGGGCGTTGCCAGGTATAAAAAGTCCTGTCGCAAATAAACACAGATGACCATTGTTTGAAATTCTTATATTGTGGCACAAAAATATCTTTATTTGCTGATTATTATTATTTATAGGTTGAAGACAGATTCAGGAGAGTTGCGGACTCTCCCTATCATGTAATATACTTATGATGAGTAAACGTTTCATGGCGCGTGCTCGGCAGTTTACGCTCACGCGTGACTGACCGTTAGTTAAGAACGAACAACGTTGTGGCCCCACCAACAGATTGAGAGTCTTATCTTCTATTCTTCTTCTATAATTCTATATTCTAAGAATGCTTTTTTTTTCCTCTCTTGATCTGGATATCCTTTTGTATGGGGGAGAGGGGAAGAGATTAGGGAAGAGGGCAGAGGGGAGGATAAGGGGGAACGGGGAGGAGAAGGGGGGAGAGGGGAGGAAATATTTTTCTCTTGTTTTAGATATCCAGATGTAAGGGGAGAAGAAGGGAGAGAGGGGGGGTAGAGGAGAGTGAGAGATATAAGAGGAAAGAGGAAGGAAGGGGAGAAAGGGGGAAGGGGGCGAGAGAGAAGGGGGAGAGAGAGAATAGGGAAAGATGAAGGGAGATATGGGAAGGGATAGAAGGAGATGGGGGTGGGGAGAGATGATGGGAGATATGGGAAGAGATAGGGGTTGGGGAGAGATGGGGAAGAGGGCGGGGTAGAGATGGGGGGAGATGGATGGGAGAGAGAATGGAGGGAGAAATGAGCTACAAGGAGCTACAAGGAAAAGAAGTACCCAAGGAGACCTTACGGTCCATTCAAAGAGGGTACCTTTGGGCTAACAGTTGAACAGACACAGTTCTTCTCAACGGCTTACGTGCCCAAACGGCCACTTTTCAAGACTTGACTTGAACTGATCAACAGAATTTCTGTTGACAACTTCCACTGGAAGTGCGTTCCACTTACCGCAGATGCTGTATGTGAAAGATTTCCCACACAGATCACGGTGGTAACGCTTCAACTCAAGTTTGTATCCGTGATTTCTAGTTCTGCTCTCACTAAGTTGGAAGACATCAGTGTAGTCTACATTGTCGAAGCCTCGAAGAAATTTTAAACACTTCGATAAGCTGACCACGCAGTCTCCGGGTCTCCAACGAGAACAGATCTAGTTCCCTTAATCTATCATCGTAACTTTTGTGTCTGATAGAGGGAATCAGTTTGGTTGCCCTGGCTTGCACACGTTCCAATCTCGCAATATCCTTTCGAAACGAAGGACTCCAAAATTGTATGGCATACGCCAGGTGCGGTAGGACAAGTGAATTGTACAAACAGAGTACTATTTCCTTGTTTCGATATCCAAACTGTTGCTTTATATATCCTTACATCCTTTGGGCCTTTTTCTCCGCCTCTATGCACTGTTTCGAGAACTTGAGGTCACTAGTGATTGTTACACCCAAGTCCTTCTCGGTATCAGTGCATTCGAGAGCAGTGCCCTTAAGGATATTCCGTGATTTGGGGTTTCGGTGGCTGGTATGCATTACTTTGGAGGGGGGAGAGAATGGGGGAGAGGGGGGGGGGACATGATTTTTTAATTTCTCTATAAATAGATAGATACACACCAAGAGACTTCATCTTTATTATATATATATATATATATATATATATATATATATATATATATATATATATATATATATATATATATATATATATATATATATATATATATATATATATATATATTTATTTATTTATATATAGGAATGAATCCATAGAGTGTTTTATACTTTTAGCGAAGGGTTTCTGAGAAAATCTGCTTCTGCCTTCGCCAAATATTAGGACAAATTTGTTTTGTTATCTTTCATGCATGTGGGCAAATCTGTCATGTTTTTTTATTGAACTTTTTCTTCATTCTTGTTTTCAGGTGTCATTCTATGGCTTTGATGATGTTAACCCGCCAGTGTAGGTGGGGTTTCTCTTCTATTATTATCCTTCGGGATATTTTAAGCATATTACTTCATAGCTGTATATGTATAGATTATAGAGCATTAGTACAGGGGTGGGCAAACTTTTCAGTACAAGGACCACATTAAAAAAATCACAATTTTCTAGGGCTGCATATTATATTAACCTAAATAATTAATATTTAAAATAAAGAAAATAAAAGGCTCTTAAAGAAAAAAAATGCAATTAATTAATATTTTCAAGTACTGTAGAAGATTCACATGAAACTCATTTATTTGAAAGACAAAGTAATTCAGTTTAAACTTTCAAAAAACCCAATTTTTATTAATAAGTATTTTTAAGTTGGAGCTTTACATGAAACACATTTGAAAGACAAAATAACCTTGTTTTAAGAAAAAAAACAACTTATTTTAATTAATTAATATTATAAAGTAGAAAAGTATATTTATTTTAAAAAACAAAGTAACTCTGTTTAAAGAATTAAAAAAACAATTCTTATTGATTAATATTTTAAAGTCGAAACTTTAAATGAAACACATAAAGTAACTAAATTTAAAGAAAAAATTAATTTATATTTCAAAGTAGAAACTTCACATGAAACACATTTGTTTGAAAACAAAGTGACTCAATTTAAAGAAGAAAAAATCATTTTTATTGATATTTTAAAGTAATAACTTCACATGAAACACATTTATTTGAAAAACAAAGTAACCCAGCAACAGAAGGATCTCAATGACTCAATGAGAATGATGCATCTGACTGCAGTCATTTACCAGTTTGTTAAAATTAGGCGTCGTTGCCTTTGCTGATCCTCAACATTGACTGAAGATTCGAATCTGTGAGAAGTGATCTGTCCTTTGACTTGTAAACTTTCAATATAGAGAAAGTCTGCTCACAAATTGAAGTTGATGCAAATAATACAAACATCTTTCTTGTAAAAGTTTTCAGATTTTTAAACTTTTCGGAGTGCAGAGATACATAAAACTCGAGCAGTGGTTTATTTTCAAACTGCCTCTTTAAAGAGTTGTCAGCTTGCAAATCAATCAGTTCCACCTGCAGTTCTTCAGTGGCTATTTTAATGTCACAGGCAAAAGGTGAGCTGAACAAATCGAACTGTCCTTCAATTGCCTTAAAATCAGCAAATCTTCTGATAAATTCTTCTTTTAGAGCCATCAACTGGGAACTATACTTGTCCCATAATGCTTGTGTAACAGCTCGTGTTTTCAACAGAGGAAAATCGACAAAGTTTTGCTCTTCAAGTTGCCTGGCAAAAAGTTTAAGTTTCGTTTAGAGGATTTCACTTTCACGTACAATTCATGAGCACATACACCCTTGCCTTGTAGTTTTGTGTTTAACTCATTCATCTTTTTCATAATGTCTACAGCAAATGTAAAATCACAAACCTATTCGTCCCACACCCTCTTTAGTACTTTTCCCATGCTTAACCAGTGGACATTTGTGTGGTACAACACATCAGTAAAATCTGCCTCGATGTCTTCCAGGATTTTATCATTCATCAAGGTCACAAGACTACAATGTTTGCCTATGAGTGAAAGAGCACTATCAGTTGTAATACTTGCCAGTTTATCCAGGCTTAATCTAGACCTGATTAGACTGTTAATGACAATGTTGTACAATTTTTTTCCAGTAAGTGTCTTTGAGAGACTCCATAGATAACAACTCCTCTGTAATTTCAAAGTTTTCGTCAATTCCTCTGATGTAAATAAGTACCTGAGCTGTATACTGAATGTCAGTACTCTCATCTAAAGCAATAGAAAACAACTAAAAACTACCACTGGCTGTTAACAGCTAGTTCTTTGTGACAGAGATATGGCTTCTACTTTTGATATAACTCCAGGACACACAACACTGACAGCATCAACCATGCAATCTTTAATAAATTCTGCTTCTGCAAATGACTTGTTTTGCTTTGCGATTTTATTTGCAAATACAAAACTTGCCTTTGTCGCGTTCCTTTGTAAAGATGAAGTTTTCTCAAACATAGTTTGCTGTTGCTTCAAACCTTTTACCAGATCAGTTGCATTTGCAGTTCTTGCTTTGATAAATTGTGTCCAAAGTTGGCGCGCTTGGTTTGAAAGTGCCGTTTCAAATTGTATTCCTTGTACACAACAACTGTTTCATGACAAATCAAACATACAGCTTGAACTTCCACGTCAGTAAAAAAATACCTTTCAGTCCACTCTTTGTTAAACACTGCATTTGTCTTCAATTTTTCGCTTTTTAGATGGCTTCGAGTAACTCATTTTGGGTAAAGTTTGTAAGATAATAAAAGCTACTCTGAAATAAAATACCCAACACTTTAACT
The DNA here is from genome assembly GCA_963969495.1 of Ceratothoa steindachneri. Lineage (NCBI taxonomy): Eukaryota > Metazoa > Arthropoda > Malacostraca > Isopoda > Cymothoidae > Ceratothoa > Ceratothoa steindachneri. The sequence continues at coordinate 56,887,467 of OZ018322.1, forward strand.
CTTTGGCATTGGCCAAGACACTGAAATGATTCAAATGAAAGGCAATAAAATCATTGGCGCGGTAACAAAGTTGCCAGATTAGACAATGTTACGAACTTGAGGTTGAGCTTAAGTTTGGAGTCACTACGTCCTAGTGAAGACCATCGATGTCTTCCACGCTTACGCACACCTGCGGCAAGAAAACAAAAGGAGGGCAAAACTAAGGGTTCCATCATCCACACACTGTTTCACCAAAACAGACAGACAAATATGTTTATAATATTAATATACACACATACAAATAAATTTACATATATATATATATATATATATATATATATATATATATATATATATATATATATATATACACACACGCTGGGTAGCGTGACACCATTTGCGGGTAAAGTGTTAATGTTCACAATATTATTTGGCGTTGCTTGATAACTTTGTCTCAAATTTACTAACATTTGGCCGGCCGCATGCGGGCAGTAGTTTGCCCACACCAGCATTAGTATTTTCGCTATTAAAATATTGATATTCAAAGAATTATAAAAAAATAACAAAATACTGCTAACTATAATAATTAATTTAATTTTAAACGAACAAATTTCAGACAAAGAAAACAGATGCTTAAACGTACATTTGCCTTTGGGGGTTTAATTTTTATCTTATTCCCCGTACTCGGGTCTATCTGGTACCCTTAAATGTACCCCCCCCCCCCGACCAACTTTGTACAGAGTACATGTACTCCTCAAGATTTTATATCATAAAATATGGCAAGCGAGGTTCGGAAAGAAAGTAGTGAAGTTAGATTAAGTGAAAATGCATAGGCGAGGGGGGTTATACCTCGAGGAATCGAAACAGGAGACTACTGAGTGCACCAGTGAGTGGGGGGGGAAGGCGCACCTCTCAGAAGCTACTTAATATTCATAATCAAGGCAGATTTCCCTACTAGTGTTGGGGGAGGGGGGTAAACTTCATGCACATCATGTTGTAATCCAACATAAATAAACTATTATCTTTATCTCTACAGCAAACATTCGAAAATTCAGTGTTGATAATAAATTGAAAACTGTATTAACCTGACGGGTCCCCGATTAAATCGAAGCACCAAATATTGAGCTGTCCCGATGCCAATCTTATCAATTCATTCTTCCTCGGATAATTAATCACGAGCCGTTTATCGACGTTATTATAAACCAATGAGAGGCATTAATATTCTGAGGTTGTGGTCCCCGCGGGGATCCGCAGGTAGAATCAACGTCCCCGCAAGGCGGTTGCTTAATGCTCCATTCCAAATTCATCGGTTCTGCGAAGACCCAATTTAAAGGTACTGGACCCAATTTTCTTTCGATTATTTCTTCCCTTTGGTCTATTTCCAGTATTTGAATGGGAATAAAAAATCTGGAATATGGGAAATATGGCCGGAAGAAAAAAAGTGAAGGGGGATTTTTTGCATATCAATCAGTTTATTCACTTACGAGTTCACGAAGGATTTGTAACAAAAATTATATTAGCTTAAAAAATATGCATGAAATTTCAATTCAAGTCACAGCAAGATAAACCATATAGCTACGCCATGTCGTGTATAAACATCAAGTAATATTACCAAGGAAGAAACAGTTCCCCCCCCCCCTAACATTTGAGAAACGTGGTTTCTGTTATAATTAAAGCAAGAACATTAAATTATTGGTGAAACTTGGTGGAAGAAGAGTGAAATCAATGATGTTTATGGTGTATTATCTCCACAAATTTTCGTTAAAGAATCGCTAATTTCACACATCTTTTTGAACTTTAAGAACTCGTAGCAGTGATCATGTTCCTCAGAAGATCTTTTTAAACTACTTTCTTTCCTGGCGCTCCATCTCAACACTTCTTCTATATACGCATCACAAAACACAGTAGTTTATCTTGCAAGTACAAGTATTGGAATTGAAGGCTTAGTTTTTT
>OZ018322.1:56889598-56899598 GCA_963969495.1 Ceratothoa steindachneri
AGTGCTCAAATTGCAAGGGGCCCCATCGAACGATGGCCCTTAACTGCCCCCAAAGAAAGGAAGTCTTCAAGAAAATGGAAGAAGAGGAGAGAAAGAAGAAATCGAACGCCTACGCGAGCACAGTGAAGAGAACTGAAGGGATGGCCTCAGCAATGACAACCCCTTTACAGATGGTCTTCACAAATGACCTAAGTGCCAAGATACTAATTTGCATTACACATGCAAACGTGGCAAATGCGGTAAAACCTGGATGCTACAACCAGGTTCTAAACGCACTTCTAAAAGCGAACAACCTACCGTCTATCGTCGTGCCCGTTAACCCCAAATGCTCCAAGGCATTCAAGGATAGCGTTATAAAAAACAACAAAAAACAAGAGAAAGCCACTGGACTAAAGGAATTAATTGAATCTCCCTCATCAGAGGAATCCGAAGAGGAAGACGATGAAGAAGACGAGGATAACGAACAAGAAGAAGAGGAAAACACATCTTCGGATAGTGACGAGGGCCCATGCACTCGCACTAGAGCGACGAAGAGCAAGTCAAAAACTCCTAGTCCTCCCCCGAAGAGTGAAAAGTCTGGGCACACCAAACCTGCCCCACAGGCCAAAAAGGAAAAGAAGAGCAAGAAAAAACAGATAAATACATCTCACAATGGAACGGAACGCAATAAGAATTCTGAATTCAACACCAACGGCTGGACAGTGAAATGAACTCTTTAAGGAAATTTGTTCAGAGAAATTGATGCAGATGTCATCCTGATTTCTGAGCATGGAATTGACACTCGTAGCTCCGAAATGAAGATCTAAACTACGACGTGTTAATCACGAATTACTCTCAAGAGCGGTACGACGGTGCCGCCATCGCCATCAAAAGACGGATCAAGTACAAGCCAGTAAGAAAACTCGAAGAATCCTATCTTGCAATAGAAGTCGAACTTGATATAGGCAAACTGGTCATCACCACCAGATACCAGCCGCCGAGACGAGGATATTTACCAATTCATTCTCTCTCCGGCCTATTTGGCAGAAGATCCCCCGCCATATTAATGGGGAATCTTAATGCCAGATGTCGGGAATCCGGGTACAGGTCCTTCAATGGAAATTGAAGGTGCCTGGAAACTATGCTGGACCGAAATATGAGCCAGAAGATAGGCACGGGCTTCCCTATCTATATTCGAGGAAGTGCCACAAAACCTGAGATTTGTCTGGCTAATCGTCGGCTCAGATTCAATTACTACATGGAACCAGTCCAGGTGCCATGTAGAGATCATATAGGGATCCTACCTAGCATCAACAGGAACCCTATACAAGTCCTAACACCATTCAGAAAAGACTACAGAAAAGCAGACTGGGCACGGTACGCGGATCATCGCGAGGCCTACCGTTCACCAAATCTGGACGAGGCAATTCTCGAGGAGATATACAAGGCACTCCACGACCTTAACGACCACCTTATAAACGCAGATAACCCAGTATAAAACCATCTCAACATACAGATGGACTGGCTATATGAAAGAACTATATATAGAATTGAGAGTAATTTACGAAATAAATATCCCGAAAACCCAGTATAAAACCATCTCAACATACAGATGGACTGGCTATATGAAAGAACTATATATAGAATTGAGAGTAATTTACGAAATAAATATCAGAAATGCATCAGTTGACTTATTACAACGAAGTAAAGAGATTAAGGAATAGCTCAACCAGTTGATCCTCGATTAAAAACAGAGACGATGGGACGATGCGATCGAGATACATCCCCCAAATACTTTTGGAAGAAAGTCAGAAGTCTCAGGGGATCACCTGGAAAAATTTAGAAAATGTCATTACAGAAAAGCTTGCCCAAGCCAAACGGGACAGGAGTTACGTGAATATTGTTTATCGAGATGTATCAAAGGCGTTTGATAAGGTGTGGCAGCGGGGTGGGCAGTATAAGATCTTACGGCTGGGTCTAAGTGAAAACTTGTTAAGAACTCTCTGTGACTACGTCATGGAGAAAGCGGCGTATGTCAGTCTAGGGTGTACGGACGGACCAAAGTTTCCCACCCTTTACTCGACCTCCCCCGCGGATGTCCCAGCCCCTGTGTACCCCTCTTCCCTCAATATTCAATACGCCGATGATTTCAGCCAGATAATCATATCTCCATGGAGGAATGCACCGCGCCAAGCTCGCATGACAGCGATAGAAATTGAAAATCTAAACACCTACGAGGCTCAATGGAAAATTAGAACTAACCAAGAGAAATTCAAGGTGATCCCCATTGGACGCACCAGAAGAGCAGACGTGAGAGTGGGGGATACTCGTTATCCCTACACCAACGAATGCAATGTACTTGGTATGAAAATCACCTCTACCGGTTACAAGAAGCACGTCGAAGAGAGAATTTCTCGAGCCTCGGCCGCTATCAGAACTCTATATACGTTCAAAAATCTACGTGAAAGCAACAAAAAGATCTACAATGCCCTTGTTAGATCTACGTTGCTTTACCCCACCTCCACCCTCTCTTGTTTCTCAAAAACACAAAAGAGGCGACTTCAAGTAGTGCAAAATAAATGCATGTATCTAATCCCAGGTACACGCAGGCGAGAAAGAAGACGCCAAGAAGACCTGCACAGAGAGGCAGGGATAATTTCCATTAACAAAGTCATCGAAGAACGGACCCGGAAGATGCAGGATCTGGTTAATCGAGAACTCAGTGAAGAAATTACTCATATGATTAACCAGAACAGAAGAGCAGAATGTCGCACCAGTTTTCCAAGCTACGCTAACCGAGTAGCTGGCGGGGGTGAAGTGCCGTTTACGCATGATAAGATGTATAATCTAATCTAAGAAAACAACCGATTCAAGACCAAAACTCAATTATGACAAAAAAATCACCGATGGAGACAACGCAAAACCAAGAAAGAAGAAAAAAAACCCGAATACGACGAGAACTCTACCGACTAAGAAAAAACAAAAAAACTAAATCACACACACATACAAAGAATACAAAACAAATAAGCACGCACTTAAAAGTTTGAAAAAAACATAAACAAACAAGGAATGCATATCACACAACAAAGTTAAACTAAAGTTATCAAGACAAATGGCTTGAACGCCATAAAAAGAAAAATAAATCAACGAAAACAACATAGAATACACGCTACAAAGAAATAAGGAAAGTGATAAGCCTAATCACCAGGCTCTAGCATCTCTTTGCACCCTACCACGCTTCTTTCTGTTTTCACCGCTTGTCTATTTTCTCTATCTATCCACACACCCTATCGTACTTCCTTACACGCACCCATACTTTACCTTAATTGGAATTGGAATTTCCGAATTTTTAGACTTGGAAGAAATCTACAAGAAAATTCAGCTCACCGAAAAGTTCACAGCCGGCAAAGGAGGAAAAGATCGAGGACAAGTCACCTCAAGAAAACGCCATCGATTTTTACCTTCTCTCCACGGGGACTTCAAGAAAAGATTTATTCTGTACGGAGCCACGTATGGCCGACCCATGATATCGTACTGCATACTGGGGAATTTAGCTTCGTGTTTACGAAGGAGAAATACTACAAAGCGGGAAGTTTATCTTCTTATTTATAAAAGAGAGATACTAAAAGCGGGAAGTTTATCTTCCTATTTACAAAAGAGAGATAGTAAAAGCAAGGAAGTTTATCTTCCTATTTACAAAAGAGAGATACTAAAGCGGGAAGTTTATCTTCCTATTTACAATAGAGAGATACTCAAAGCGGGAAGTTTATCTTCCTATTTACAAAAGAGAGATACTAAAGCGGGAAGTTTATCTTCCTATTTACAAAAGAGAGACACTAAAAGCGGGAAGTTTATCTTTCTATTTATAAGGTTGAATGTGTGAACCGTTTAAAATTTTCAAACAAATGTTTACTAGGTTCGACCCCCACAAGAATACTAAAAAGACATTATGCTAGGCCCATACTAGGCCTTGTATCAACTTTGCGCATTGCCAGAGATCTTACCCGGAAGCTGTGAAGATGCTTCTGCTTTAATGCGATGACACAAGAATCGGGTTAATAGGGATCTCCTATTTCACGTCGCTTTCGCAGCGGAGGCAATTCGAAGGACAGCCCCCTAATCCAATTGTGCACAGTCACCTTTACCCTATCTGCAAGTTATGTTTGGTCACAAAGAAGAACGTGACCGATTTGCGGATGTCAGACAACTTCACGACCTATTATGACCTTTAGACATCTGCATACAAAGTGATACCTTTGGTTTGGATGGTGGTGGTGGAGGGGGGAGGGGGGTCTGCTTAGCTTTGGACAAATCCTACGTCTCGGTTCTGATGATGCTTTATTACGTGTTTTACCCACGCCACTGTCCTTAATCCGGTACATTAGGATTCCTACACAACGCGCTGCTCTTTGTTTATACACCCAGTTTACTTTCGGACTTTATTAAGTTCCTTATCAAGGATAACTACAAGAAATAATATTATATTAGAGGTATATATACGAAAGAAACGTATAAAAGACCACCTCAAAAACAAGAAATCACCAATGAGGAAGACGAAAGGGGGAAGGTAAACAAACACATTAAGAATTACAAGAAGCAAGTAGTAAGGTCAAACTGAGAAGACGAATGGGTAACAGATTGAAAGAAATAGAGATAGCCAATACGGGTTAATGAAATTTACAACGCACTTGAAATTATATATAATAAATACAATGGAATAATCAGAAAGGAAAAGGGTGAATAAGGAAAACTTTATGGGGACAGTAGTGAAATTTGACAACGCAAAAGTTTACAACAAACTCTCAGAAGAAACCCCAAACCTAATGAAGAAGCGCAAACACCTTAAAGCAATAAACACCAACCAACAAATTGAATTCGCAGAACTAAAAGGCTAATTAAAAAGAAACAGAGAGCTGACATCATAAAAGATAATACAACTATTGTTGAAGGACACCATCAAAGAAGGAAATGAGCATAAAATGGCTAAAATGAGACTTCAAAAATTAAGATTTAACATATTAGCCATAAAAGAATATGTGCAAAACTCATGGATCGAGAAAGAATAATTAAAAGAACTAAGAAGTACTATGAAAAGTTGTATTAAAGATACAACACCACCCAGAACCACAACTAATCAACAACACCCAATAATGTTGTAGCTGTTTTCAAATCATAAATTAAAATTACAATCAATCAAATCAAGGGCCACAAGGCACCAGGTCAGGGCAAAATCACTTCGGTCTTGCTGAAAGATTGTGGAGATTTCATTGTTGAAAAACTAGCTTGCCTCTTCACTAAATGTCTAAATCAAGGCAATATTCCGTATGTCTGGCACAATGTCATAATAATCCTTCTACACAAAAAGCCTGATCAAACAGACCTTACAAACTTTAGACCAATCAGCCTTCTCTCGTGTGTCTATAAACTCTTCACCAGAGCCATTGCCAACAGACTGCAAAACCAGCTTGATGATCAACAATCGAAACAAGCTTGCATACTTTGAACCAACTCATTTCTAAAATTCCAGAGTGCAATATGCTTCTATATTTGGTAATGGTAGACTATCTGAAAGCATTTGGTTGACTGGAAACACCAGCGGTCATAACAATTTTGGAGAATCAACGTATCGAACCGGTCTACATAAATACCTATCATAGAACATATACCAAAATTGCAGATCTAACATTAGATTATATAAGGATTAAGACATCTTTCAATTACAGTCTGAAAAGAAATCTTTAGAAGGCTAAACTGGCAAAACAAAGGCATTAAAGATCGATGGAGATTACCTCTATCACCTGAGATTCGCAGATGATATTGTACTCATAGCTGATAACCTAAAAGAGATTCAAACAATGCTTAAATAACTTAACCATGAAAGCAAATAATTCGGCCTAAAAATAAAGCTTAGAAAAACAAAAGTCACGACCAACTAACCAGAGGTCGACATGATGGACCACAATTAACAATGAGTAACAGAATCACCCTAGGTTGAAAAGCCTTTGGAAAAGCAAGCATCATCTTCAAAAGCGAAAAGGCCCATGTCCTTGAATAGAAAGGTTAGAAAAGTATACAACCAACGCATAATCACAACTATGACCTATGGAGCGGAAGATTGGAACCTGACGAAAAACCTTACATTAAAACTTAAACAACACAAAGAGACCATGAACGCATTATGAAAGGGATAACTTGGCGTGACCGAAAATCAGCCACTTGGATACGTGGCTTCAGGATAGAGTGGAAGCTATAAGAAACCTGAAATGGAGCTGGGCAGGCGATGTGTCAAGATTCCAAGACGATAAATGGGCCAGAAAAATTACCGATTGGACTCCACTTGATAAAAGACGACCGGAAAGAAGACCAAAAACAAGATGAAGAGATAATCTTCCCAAAATAGGCTAAAAATTGGAAACAAATTGCACAATAATGAAAAATTTCAGAAAGATGAGAAGGATTGTATTCTCTCCCGGCCTCAAAGCACGCAGCTGGATATGAGGCTCTATATCCTCCACACATTTTCAATTCTTTCTTTTTCACCACTTTCTTCACACATCTCTCTTTATATACGTTCTGACGCACATACATTCTTTAGTTTTCGCTTTTAATATATATTTTGTATTATTATTATACACTGGTGCAGTGGGTGATTTGTCACCTAACTTCAATATAAAAGAAAACAACACAAATGTATTTACCAAAGGAATATGTTAAAAACTTGAAGGATTTTACTATTCATTTTCTCTAATAAAACCGCCATCGGCCTCAACCACGGCCTACAGGCGGCGTCGGAACCTGCTGCAGCTCTTCCCGATGACCCTCGCCCCCCCTCTGTTTAACTGGGTGACAACTGTGATCTTGGACCTAAGCTTCACCTTGGTGTTGCACGGGGACTTGTTGGTCTATATCTCTCTCAACCAGGCCCCACACATAATATAGTCCAGAGGTTGCAGTCTGGGGAGTTAGGAGGAGGTAGGATGTCCGGAGTGAGGTGGTCAAAGAAATTGTCTGACAGCCAAGAGTGAATCTCTGTTTGTGCGGCACACGTACAACTTTCCAGCGGCCACTTCTTGGTTCCAGGGAAACACCTTCTCTCAAAGGCACTTGCTGTAGCCCTCCGGATTGAATCTGAGGCCCTTCGGGAAGATAAACGTGGTCTTTCCTACTGACCTCCCCAAACACTATGATGTGAACCGGAAACTTGGTTTTCTTAACTCTCGGTACATCTTTGGTGGATGCAGTAAGCCAGCGGTTGTTTTGACACTTCACCACCTGGTCCTGGCAGAAATTCTTATTGTCTGACAAGAACCAAAGCATGCCAAGTTTGAAGAGATGCTTCACTTTGTTCACAAGCTTCGCACCACGTTCCTTCCGCTTGTCCGTCATCTTCTGCGACAGAAGCTGGCAATTTCGCAACTTGTATGAGTAGTAGCGGATGTTCTCATGCACTAAATGTCTGATAAGAGACTGACATTCCCTTGTTCATGTGTATCGACCTCATTGACTCGCTGGGATCGTTGTCAATGATAGTCTGGATCTCCGCGACAAATTCGGAGATTATTTTTGTATCAGAACTTGAAAGAGTGACGTTTGCGAGGCGCCGTACCCTCGTAATCGCAGCCTGACTTATTCAACTATTACCTTGATCCTCTACACCACCGTCAAATTGACACCCAAACACTCGAACATCTTTGTATTGGAGCTTCCGGCGTTAATCCCAAAGAGCACGGTTGCCTTTTACAAATTTTGGACGATTCAATTTAGCCAAGGTATTGCTTCCTTCACATGTGATGTAAAACTGGGTCTACTATGATAGTAAGAAGATAGAAGCGACGCATGTGCAGAATTCAGAGTTGCCAACGGTGATAAATTACCTCCCGTACCCTGTTGTATTCGCTCATTTACTACCCCTTCGTTATTATCTTCTACCTCCATTCTTCTGTTTTTAAAATTTCTTTTACCCTCAGCCGTTCAATATTTCACCTCTTCCATTTTCTTTTCATCTCCACCCGATCTATTTTTTGTCCTACCGAGCCAATCTGTACCTTTAGAGAGGTTTCGGTATCCTTTCTCCACAAAATTCTCTCAATCGAAGGATCTGGTCCATTTTAATTACCTTTTCCAAAGGGAAAATTGTGTAACCAACGAGGGCTTTTTCTATCGCCTGGAAGAGAACATAGAAAGGGGATAGAGAATTACTAAATCAAATGAGAAAATTTGAAAAGGTTGCGAATGGCATATACTGAAATAGCCAACCACGTCAATCTTAAATATTGGGACTTGGAGTGTATGATCATTCAAGGGGAACTCAAATATACGAACCTGGATCCCTCTGTGTATGAGAGGGGAAGGCAATCCCTCCTGAGGGAGCGAGTCTTTTTTCCGTACTTCATCGCGGGTAATCAATCCAAGGGTGAATCCCCAGGCCTTGATTTTGATCAACTCAAGTGCTCTGCTCTGAAAGCCTCTGGCAACTATTTTTTTTTTTCGCTGCGGCACACTTATCTTCTATTTCCCCCCTTGAAAACTGCAATTTCCTATTTTTCTTTTGAGGATGACCTCACTATTTTTTTCTTTGAGGCTGAATACAGCCCTTTATTTATTATACTTCAGGATAACTCGACTTTTATTTTTTTCTCTCTCATGAAAAGTCCTCGTGTAAATAGACTGAGAATTAAAAGAAGAGTCTAAATAGGTACTCAAATTATGGAAACCTCCTCGCTTTGTACAGATTAACGACTCCGCCCTTTTTTGCAGAAAAAAAGACTTTCAATCTATTCTATAAGTCTATTTCAATTGTATATTGCTATTGATTTGGCTCGGAAAGGACTCATCCGAGTTATTAACACCTGAAAGTAGTATTTTCGGAGTAATAAACGCGCCATCGGGACCGAAGTTAGAAGAAGCTCGCGATCTGTTTTCGAATTCCAACCGTCGCAAAGATATTCGCCAAAATGAGCTTCTTTTGGGGCTTCTTTTCGGTCATTACCGAGAAGCATTTTAAAACCCCAAATTCCATTCCGGGAATCATTTGTGTTTGGAAACTTTGGTACGTGGCTAATCTATATCGACTCAGCGCTGTTTTGTTTTTTTAACTTTCGTGAAACTTGGAATTATACAACGGGGCATTACGAACCATTTAAGTAAAATATCTATAAACTAAACCCATTTAAATGACCCACTATCTTTAACCTTCTTCATCGTAGTTAAATTAGCGTCATACATCAATGCGATCCGAAACATCGTGGGGAATTGGTATTTCTTGAATCAGAGGGTTATGACGTCATATCGACAGGCATAGCAGCGCCAAATAATGGCAGCTATAAATGAGAAGATGACTGCAAAAGTATTTTTCTTTATAACACCATAATATATAGGTTTAACCAGCATAACCAGTGAAGGTGCTATACATTATATATCTAGGATATAAATATATAGCATTTGAGTACTTTTTCAAAATTCAAATATTTATATAAAAAAACCCGCCTTCGATTGCGGTGGAGTCGTTAATCTGCAGAATTACCAACTCTTTGAGTAGGGTGGAAGGCCATTGTGGTTTACTTCTATCCTTGTAACTACTACTTTTAATTCTAGTTTTCCATTTATTCTCTTGAGGATGAACTGACTTTTTCTCTTGAGGACGACTCCAGTTCTCTAAGAGTAAATTATTATAACACTTCAAAGGTCACCATGATAAATAAGTATTGTTCTTGGAATAACCCCTCTTTTTTATTGAAGGTTTTTCTAAATGTTTGCCCATCTACTTTCTTTGTATTTGTACCTTAATTTATGCTATCGTCCTGCGAGGTCGAAATTGCCTCCCAAGGGACCGAAGTTAAGCAACATTGAGTGTGGTTAATCGTTGGACGGGTCCCTTTCTGTTTGACTTTACAGTTGCTGCTCTGTCGCGACCCTTGGTTCGGATCTCACTTTGCGGTCCTCCCTCAATGACCCTTAGTGGTTAAGAGGACACTGGTTGGATTTTTTTATTGAAAAACTAATGAGGGCATTTATGCCATAA
>OZ018322.1:56902098-57024598 GCA_963969495.1 Ceratothoa steindachneri
TAAACTGTACGATGTCTTACAGGCTGCTTCCCATCATATTCGAACAAATTAAATTTGCTCTCCTCACTGAAAAGCACTGCCACTTTTCAGCGAAGTCCAACCTAGACGCTTAATTATTTAACCTTTTGAGTGGTTTCTTAGAAGGGGAGCGCGCAATAAGTCCCACCTCCTGTAAGTGAGGTGGAAAGTCTGAAAAACACCTTCCCACTTTTCAGCACACCACAGGATAGCAAAGACCAACCTCACTGCTTTATTCCCTTTATTTCTGGATGGTTTCTTAGCAGTAGAGCGTGCAAAAAGTCTCAATTCCCGTGAGCGACGCGGGCAGTTTGAAAACCACTTTTCCACTTTTTTAGCACACCACAGAACATGCCAGTAAGCGACATAGACAGGCTAAAAAACACTTTCCCAGCTCAACACTGGACTTGCTCAGTAGCGAAGGCCAACCTCGCTTCTTTATTATTTTTATTTCTGAGTGGTTTCTTAGCAGGGAAGCGTGTTATGAGTTCGACCTCTCTCAAGCGACGTGATGCAGTCGCGAGACACATCCAGGTTCATTTATTTGGCAACTTGACGTGAAATGTCGGCTGTTGTCGCAAATCGGCCTTTTATCGACACCGTTGCATCGATCGATCTTCCCTGGGAGCGTTTTTTCGAGGGCAACCCATTTCCTTCGTCAACTCCCAGGACCCCGGTATCCTCGTTGAACTTTATTATGGGTAATATTACACATTTCTCCCAATTAAAATGCCTCTAAATGTCAGATGCTGCCATTACCCTCTCCTTCACTGTACAATCTACATACTAAAAGATTCATCAGTAGCAGTCTACAATGCGTAGGACAATTTTGCTAATACATGCGTTACTATCTTTTATGTTCAAACTTATAGCTATAAGTTATCTTTCTCTAGTTTTAGACGCATCTTTTCTTCAAATAAATATTACTGTTATCAACTGATCAATGAAATGAAACTTGGACACTATCAAAAACGAATTTCAGAAAATATTCTGGACAATTTTAATAGAAATTAAACGAGTATTAAAAAAATATAGATTTTGGTATTTTGTTCTGTAGTCTGGGACAGTACCGTAGTCAGGGTAAAACGGAATAACTTGCCCATTGCCATAACAACCACACCCATTACCACCACTTCGCTTTGAGGTCGCAGGGGGAAAAAATATTGACAATTAAAAAGATTAGGCATTATGAGGATGAAAAAATATTATAACAAATATTTAAAATCGTAACCGAATTTTTCATTTGAATCAATGACACCCAGACAGAAACATGTCTGCAACCGCAAGAAAAACAAAACGAAAATGGTCACCAGGCTCCGCCCTCCCATCGCTTATCTATACTGATAGACTGTGTTTACATATATAAAATGTATACAATTTTATTTGCATCACTGATGGAGAGGTAAAAAAATAAGCCTAAAAAACAACAGTGATTTAATCTTAAGAGGTCTTCCATAGGGAAATATCTCAGCGAAGGTCTATTTCAGAAAAACACGAGAGAATGTAACTATACGGATTGGAATGCATGAATGGAGAAAAGTGTCATTAGAAATATCAGAATTTTTTTAAAACTACCCCCCGCCCCTAAAAAAAACAAAAAAACAACAACAACACCTACCAGAATGTTTTCGAAAGGTTCATATAATATAGTAAGATGAGGAAATGATAATGTGTCAGGCACCATACTAAAAGTAAAGGAGTGAATACATATAGTTTGGTCATGTGGTACTTAATTTATGGTGTTAGTTACTAACTTGTAAAAGGTATGACTGATTTATTTATGGTTAATTTTTGTAGGAGTTCCATGTCAAAATGAGAACTGCATTAAGACATTAAAGACCAACTGGAAAAGAAAAATAGGTAAAAACCAAGAAAATATCATTTCCATCGTGAAGTTTTCGAAATGTTCAAAATAGAAGTGTTGAAGTTCGGAGCACAAAAGGCGTAGAAGATAAATAGTGCCGAGGACTTGGGTATTTTATTTAACATAAATTCCTAGGCAATAATTGTCTAGAAATTCTGAACCTGAAAATGTCTCAGTACCAACCGTTTGTTATTTAGCAAAAACGAAAAAGTGAATTCCGACTATCCGACCAGCGCATTTACATCAAGTTTGTGAGTGGTTCGTGAACAAATTAATGAATCTGGAGGAAAGCGAAAGCTATGGCCAAAGTATTAGTCTGCAGATGTGACTAACTGGGACACGGGAGACAGGGATGAGGCGCAACTCTCCTGAACTTGCTCAATCACTAAATTGAAGGCAAATGCTGGGGGGGTCTCAGAAAGGCGACCAAACAGGAGGTTAATTTGCAGCCTTATTAAATCAAAGCGCAATGTAAAATATGGCTGTAAAATTAGTAATGCCGTAATGCAGATTTTGGCATTAAAATACTGTTCCGTTGTTTACTACTAGAAAACGCTTGCTTTCCTTGTAGGCAGCTTCCTCGTCTAGAACATCAGTCGTATAATTATCTACCAGATAGATCTTATTAGAGGCTGAATTTCCATGTGTTTAATCCGTGAATACACTGCTGGATACTTCCACCCCCGCACCCAAGCTGGATTGGAATCATAAATCTTAATAGCGCATAACGGAAGGAATCGCATAGTCCGGAACACGAATAAACTCCGTTCAAATGTACCCTTGGACAAATAAATGGTTGCTTGGAGAAATCTCGGGTGAAGTTCATCTACAGCGAAAGCGACGCCTTAAAAGGTGCGATTTGGCTTAGCAAAATTATCAGGCGAATATTAAGCATTCGAAAAGAATAAATCCAGTCGGAATGCCGCTAAGAAGCTCACGAGGAATTTGGACTCAGGATTTGAATTTAAAATTTGGAATGCGTCATTACTGATCCGATTCTTCGCTAATGAAAATCCTCTCGCACTTTCTCCCCTTGCCCATATATATATATATATATATATATATATATATATATATATATATATATATATATATATATATATATATATATATATATATATATTAGGGTGGTCCAAAAATATATGCAAAAAATTGAAATTAGTTGGAAATGTTCTCCACATGGCTAAAATTGTGCTATAAGATGTTAAAAGAGCTGATGCAAAATAATGACTAAATTGGTGAATATTTAAAGGTCGCTATGTGTCTCCATATTTTTAAATTTCAGTCAAAATATTGGAACTTTTTAATAGGAGGCATTTATTGGTTGTTACTTATATACTATCATATATTTGTCATTGATAACTCATTCCATATGAATTACAATAATTCGCAAAAAAATCAAGATATTGCATTATCTGAAAAGTGGAATGACATTCACATACTCGGCGTATGATGCAATAATTATTGTTGGTGATGTAATCGCACCATTTCCTATATAAGTCAGCGAGGATTGATTAATTGTTCATTTGTAGTTTGAAGTTTAACAGTTGACGTAATACAAGTGAATACAAGTGCTGGTTTATGCAAGTATATATATAATTATTTAGGTAAGTAATATACTTTGTTTATTCAGTGCATAGATAATTTGCAGTTTTTTATCAATATCAGACTTACTTAAAGAATATTAGAATAATATGTTAACACACTTTATGTCCATATTTTAATTCACAATATATATATATATATATATATATATATATATATATATATATATATATATATATATATATATATATATATATATATATTAAGCATGACTGCCGTAATTTTTTACAAACACAGGAGCCTATTTATTTATGTCAAATGAAAGCTTATTCTTTCATGAAAATTGAATATTTAGATATTTTAGAGTATAAAAAAAATATCTTCTAAGTATAACTAAATGGAGGGGAACCGTGAGCTCACTCAGTTACAATAAATTTTTATTTATTTTAATTATACTCGTTCATCTGCGTCAGTCTGGCTTTTAGGACTACCAGCATGTGGTGATGTGCTTCGTGTTATTCAGTACCACCATCAAGTGGAGTCAATGACTTTGACACAAAGTTACAACCTCGTTTGCAAAAAGGTCATAAAAGTATGGGAAAGAGCCCGAATTCCCACACAGCGAATAGACTCTTGCGTTGTATGAAGAATACCTTTCTTTGAAGAAGAACAGCAAAACCAAACTGTACTCATGTAGAATGAATGAGCGTAGTTTCGAATCTACTCTTTCAAAACTTTTTGACATACCTTAAAAAATGCTTTAAATGTGGTAAAAAATGAAGAAGACCGCCAATTTCTGTTGATGCAGAGAGAGAACATTTTCTCCTGCAGTATGTCGTGCCGTGATAAGATTACTTCAGCCAAGAAATCCCGCAAAAGATATCGACATGAGAAGGCTTTACAATACAAAGAAAAAGTATATACTTCTAAAAATCAAGCAAAGGCTGCATGCTTATGCAGATTTCGAGTCATCATCATCTGAAGGAGAAAGTTTAATTGCGGCAGACAAAGAGTTTTGTCCACCTTCCTTAACTAGAAAAAAGAATGCGCAATGTAGTCCTTCAAATTCAAAAAATATCTTTACAACTTCAGGTTTGGCTGCTGTTCTTGATCGTGCAAATATTACGGATAGAAAAGCAACAATGGTTGCTGGATCAATAGCACAAGCCTTGCGTCAGGATATTGCAGCTATGACACTTTCCAGGAGTTCTATAGGACGTTCCAGAAAGCAAGTAAGAGAGGCAACATACAATGAAGACAAAGCTTCGTTGTCTGTTGAAGGACCGATCCTTCTTCACTGAGATGGAAAACTACTACCTGCTATTGATGGGGCAAAGGAAACATTAGAACGAATTACAATAATAGTTTCTGTAAATGGAATGGCAAAACTTCTTGGTGTGCCAAAAATAACACGAGCAACAGGATAAGAACAGGCTATGGCATACATTTCATCAATTAATGACCTGAACCTTTGTGACGAAGTTCAAGGCCTTGTATTCGACACAACTGCATAAAATACAGGCCTACAAAAAGGAGCCTGTACCATAATTGAGAAAGTATTAGGAAGGGAGCTTGTTTGGATTGCGTGCCGTCATCATATTTTTGAAATTATGTTGTCATGTGCTTGCAATATTTTACTTGGGCATACAAGTGGTCCAAAGAGGAGTCTCTTTGAACGTTTTAAAAACAATGGTCGTCACTTAAAAAGGATTCTTTTTTAGAGGATGATAGCAGTTTATTCGTCAATCCACTAATGCATAATCTTAAAGGAGAAATGATATCATATTTTCAGGAAGCTTTGAAATCTCGTCAGTTGCGAGACGATTATGAAGAATGGCTGCGACTCAGTCTCATCTTTCTTGGGGGCATTAATTAGACAGAAGTTACATTAAGAGCCCCAGGAGCGACTCATCACGCACGCTGGATGGCTAAGGCTATATATCTCCTGAAAATATCCTTGTTTAAGCATCAACTGAAACTAACAGAACGTGAAAAGGCCAATATTACAGAGTACTCTCTTTTTATTGCTTTGGTCTACTCACGTTTTTGGAATGAAGCCCATTTTGGAATTAATGCTCCTTTAAATGACATTCTGCTATTAAAACTTTGCAAAAGTACCCAAATCAGACAATATCTAAAGAAACAACCACTGCCCTTCACAGACACCTTTGGTATCTTGGAGAACTGCGTGTTGGTCTTGCATTTTTCGATCATAGAATTAATGCTGAGACCAAACAGAAGATGGTTTCCAATCTCCAACATAATAAAAACACCAAAGTTGTTCGCCGATTGAATCTTACAAAAAACATTGAGGATTTGGACTTCCATGACCTGGTAACTCAAAAAACTAAGCTAATCTTCAGTCTCCTAATGAAAGATGGATACAAGTTTGCAGAGGATACATTCCTGAGGACTAATCCAAGTTCTTGGGAAGAGAATACGTGCTTTTAAGAATTTCAACGTCGAGCGATTAACTTAATGGTTGTTAACGATCCAGCAGAAAGAGGTATTGCACTTATCAAATCTCATCATGCATCTTTAACAAAGGATGAAGAACAGAAACAGTTGCTTCTCAGACTTGTGGCAAAACATCACAAAATTTTCCCTCATGCTCAAAAGGATCAATGTTTAATCAGCAATTTTAGTTATAAAATCGTCTTTGAACACCAGGATCTGTTTCAAATAAACTAGTATTTGCAAAGACTGTTCATTTCTATCCCCAAAATGAATTTACCAGCAGAATAATAAGTTAAGATCCATATAGCGAACAGTAAATATTGTTCGATTTTGATGAAATTAAATATGTGACCTACTATTCAATGTGGTAATACAATCAGGCATGTGGAGATAAAAAACTAAAAATTTGTAGGGACCATCCTAATATATATATATATATATATATATATATATATATATATATATATATATATATATATATATATATATTAATAATAAAAAAACTCACAAAGTGGCACGTGAGGAAAGCAATAATATGAAAATTAACCCACAGGAAAATGAAAAGATGAATCCAAGCACTTTCGAACTATATTTGCAAGTTCATTTTCAAGGAATAGCATTTCATATATATATATATATATATATATATATATATATATAAACCCTCGATATAACGAACCTCAATATAACGAATTTCGGATATAACAAACCAAATTTCCTGGCCGAACTCCATCGGATTTAATAGGCAGGCGTTACGACCAGCCTGAGTGAGTGTTGGTGTGTCACATGTCTCCTACAGTGCAAGGTTCGTATCAATGCTATGTTGTGTAGTCCACTTAACTTTATTAGTAATTACATACGTATTACATATCCATAACGAACTTGGTTCGTTATTTCCATTGCTTTTAACGCCCATCGGGTTTAACGAACTTTCGGCTTTAATGAACGCCTCCACGCCCCATATAGTTCGTTATATCGAAGGTTTACTGTATATATTTATATATATATATATATATATATATATATATATATATATATATATATATATATATGTATATATATATATATATATATATATATATATATATATATATATATATACATATATATATATATATATATATATATATGAGAAACGCACAAAGTATCGCATGAGTAGAGCAATAAATGCAAAAATCCCACAGGAAAATGAAATGCTTCAATTCAGTTCAGTTCAGTTCAATGAACTCAACAAGTTCGAAAGTACGTGGAACCGCCTTTCATTTTCCTATGAGATTTTGGGCATATATATATATATATATATATATATATATATATATATATATATATATATATATATATATATATATATATATATATATATATATATATATATATATATTATATATACAACAACTTGGCTTCTCGAATGTTTTTTTTAATGAAAGTGTAAAAGCAAAAATGACCTTTTGATTACATTATGTGTCCCGAAAAAAAAGGGAAAAATCATGGCGCCGAACGATTAAAGACCGCCGCATCTCTCCTGCTACACAATTCAGCGGTTCACAACTCTTATATACTCCACACCCAGATGAATTATTTTAGTGATGTTCGCACCTCTTACAAAATTAATATCATTTTTGGCGAAGAAGTCAAAATTTTGAACTACAAATTGAACCATATTAAATATTGTTGCGGACAAATTGAACCATATTAGAATAGTGTTGTGGAGAAATTAAGCCATATTTGAATACTGTTGGACATTAGAGACAAAATCCACTACCGTTGTTGGACAATAAATGTTGGTGGAAAAAGTGAACCATAAATGAGATTTTATTTCACTGCATTAAATACAAATATAAATCGAACAACCACACACCACCACTGCTCAAGACGCACAGACTGAGTGGTGACCCAACACTCAACACTCTTTGTCGCATCCCCAGGTATTCCATCTCGCAGCCCAGGTTGGCTACCCCTAGCTTAACATTTTACGTACACAAAATACGTGCATGTGTTCATATAAATACTCAAATGTATACACACAAAGTAGAAAAACATAGAACAAAAAGCAAATCTGTCCCTTCGAATCACATCGGGTCAACGATGTTTTTTACTCGAATAAAAGCGGTGAAGTTAGGGGAAATGAAACTGTGTGAAGGGTGCATAAGCTGCATAGTCTAAAGAGTTTACCTGGGATGCCCTAAAATATTAAATCAGTGGCACTTAACAAGTTAGGTATTAATGGTCCAAACGCAACATAAAATATAAGAACTAGAAATCCAGATGTTAAAAGAGTAAGGATGCGGTAAAGATTATGGTGTAATGAAGAGTGGCCGATGAGGTCGGTGCGCATCAACGCCGCTAAAAATACCTTCCAATTATCACCACCCTTATATCCTTTTGAGCCCAAGTCTACTTAAGTTAAATACCATTCTAAATAGAACTACATAGACGACATCTTGATTAATATAATTTTTTTGTGTTGTGCATCGAGGGGCAAAATGACATAGAAGCAGTCCATAACTCGTCCGCACTTGTAGGATGATTTTTTTATTATTATTATTTTAAGAGGCCATCTTGTGACTACCTACTAGGGCAAAAGTAGCCGCAATCACGCTACAGCATAATACTAGGCTAGATTAAAAAACAACTTAAAACATAAATAACAAAGATAAAAAAACAGAAAAGAAGGCTAAGAAACAAACAAAAAAACAGCAATAGCAAATACAAAAACAAACAAACAAGATAAGCAAAAAAACAACAAGGAAGCGCACTCCGGCATCGGTGGTAGGCCCGCTTCCTTCCCGGCGCAGGATCATGCAACCTACAAACTTGTAGGATGAAATAGTGCGGATGCACAATGTTTAGTGTTAAGGTAGAATAAACGAAAGTTAAATTTTAAAACGCCCACTTGATCATAACTATTCCCTTTAGTCTCAACAAAACATTTCCTAATCCTTTCCATTCAACGATCGCTATTAATACACAAGTAGGCAGCGGATTCCCCGAAAGCACTGAACCAGCCAATTAAATAATCGCTTACAGTCATCGTCTGTTGTATAATTTCTTCCCATTTGGCCGTTTAAAATTGCTATTTAGGCCCTATTTCTAAACGGAGAGAAATTTTATGTCACTTTAAGCTTATAATTCCAGGGCACAACTCATTAAAAAACAGTTGAAAACTGCAATTTTAGCAGTAAATTTCAGCCTGAACTTGTGCCCGCCTCCGAAGCAAATTAAAGAAATTTATTTCTCAGGGTTAAATTAATAACAGCAATTGTGCCCATGCCATGTAATTAATATTGGCCACATTGCACACTTTACGACGAGTCAAGGAAACGGTTCGTGGATAATCTTCAACCTGTCTCAACAACTACTGGTAGTAATTGCGATAAACGAAACCCGGAAAACGTGAGAACCCTAAACCAGTAGTGCTTTTAAGGAGGGTTTTTTTTAATCTGATGAGGGCATTTTTAATGCCGACTAAAAGGAGGTTATTATATACTAGCTTGGAAACAAAATTCCCTCACAACCTTTTTTTTAAGTTTATTTATTTATAGATTTATACTGAGTATACGACTAGTTAATGTGTAGTGGCCTAGTATTTCCTATGCCTTGCTTTTTTAAAAGAGCACAGCGACCTAGAGCCTAGGTAGACTAAGTCTCTATGCACTTTCAAGCGAGGCCTAGGAAAGCCTAGGCCACTACACAGTAATTAATCGGACACCCCAAATGATATCTAAATTTGCAAAAATTGGCCATTATCAAATAATTCATTGTTGCGATGATCAACGTACTCTTTTAATGTGTGATTACAAAGTCCCACCTAAACCCTGCCCAATTGCAACGTCGTATCAACCAAGCATTTGGAGAAGACAACATGTCGTCGCACAGCCTACGATTGGTTTAAAAAGTTTCAGCGTGGTCAATTCGATCTCCAAGATCAGCCAAGAAGTGGTCGACCCTCACTTATTTACAATGACTGTTTGTGCGCCTGTGTCAAAGCTGATCCACACTGACATCACGCGAGCTGGCTGAAAAGTTTAGAGTTAGCCATTCAGCCATTTTGCAGCATTTTGAGAAAATGGAAATAGTCAGCAAACTGGAGGTATGGATTCTATGTAAACTGACCGACTTCGACAGTCAGCGCCGCATAGACGCCTGCATGATACTTCTGTCCATGAAACGACGTTTTTTGATTTGCTGAACAAAGTGGTTACTGCAGATGAGAAATGTTGTCTATACTCGAACATGGCACGCAAAAGAAGCACAAAGATGCACAAAGGTGCATCTGTACAACTTCAGGCAAAGGCCGCCCGACATTAAAAGAAGCTTATGGTTTGTGTCTGGTGGCATGTGAAGGGAAATGTTGGAACGCAATCAATCTATCGACGCTCAATTATATAATCAACCATTGTAACAGGTGGCAGATGCAATTACGCATAAACGACCAGAATTGACTGACGTTATGTTTTTTTCATGATAACACCCGAGCACACGTTGTAAATCATAGCCGTGAAAAACTCCTGGAGCTGGGATGAGAAGTTCTCCCTCACCAACCGTATTCGCCAGACCTGGAGCCAACAGACAACCATCTATTTCGGGCACTCCAGAAATTCTTGAATAACGAAACGTTCGCAAATGATGACGAACTGAAAACTTCAGTCAGAGAGTTCTTTGATAGCAAACCACTTGAATTTTACAACAAAGGCATCCATGATCTATCCCTTCGTTGGAAGTAGGTGCTCATAAATATCGGTGATTACATTGTTCGATGTTTCTTTTGCTGCATTGTTTTGTTGTAAATTATTTTCAATAAAAGTTGTGCGCGAACTTTGTTTCAAACCTTATATTTTAAGCTAAGAAGCCCAAGCCATAATTTTTTTAAAGTGTTGAAAGGTCGGGACTGGGAGGGCTCGCAACTCTTTCAAACCTACTTGAGCTTCAAAATCAAGGCAGAACCCCTGTGGTACGTTGAGGAATGAGAAGGACAACGAACGAAGGCAAGACGAGAAAACGAACACGTACAAAAGGACTGCAATAACCTCATCAACCGTAAATTCAGGGATCGTGAGGGGGGATGGGGAAAGGGAGGGGGATCATCTGACATGAATCCTCGCCCTTGTACAAATGGCACATCGGTACGGGACGGTCACGGGCGGACACCTCGCTTTAGCGACCATTCAGGCGAGAGCCACGTTCATCTGTGGCTTAGGTAGTGAAAAGGCGCGTGCGACCAGCGCCAATTAGCCAATTAGGTCGGCCTCGCCAAAACTAATACAAGTCACTTCCCGACACTGGATAACTGCTAACCGTGTTGTTAAGGAGGGGCCCAAGTTATCATTAGCATGTCATAAATTTTAAGAACCATCCTTCTGCTCACGATGCTGCTCGTAAACCCCGGTAATGGCGGCCGGGATCTTCTCTCTCCGATAACTCGTCAAAGAGACTCCCGCCCGGTGACCTTCGGGCTCCGCTCGCTGCAATGAGAAGACCATAAAAGACTAAAAAAAAACACTCCCACCTTCCACTCAACCTGAACAGAAAGTGTTTTTCCATTTATTAATTTCGAAATGAGAGAGAGAGAGAGGGAGAGCAAATACAAGTTCTGCGGATGGTAACAATCACCACCACAACCACAGGGCTTTTGCCATATGAAATTTCTAAATTTCAAAAACACTTTTGAAGACAAAGAAAGATGCAGAAACTTTGTATGGCAGACCATATAACAATACAGTAGAAGAAAGAAAGAAAGAGAGAGAGAGGGAGAGAGAAATTTGACGTGAATGAGCAATGAGATAAGAAACAGGCGTTTTTAAAGACAAGAAAAAAGGACATTGGAAGAACACAAGTGTCAAAGTGAGCAAACGACGGGTAAATGAAGGCAAACAATACTGAGACGACAGAAATAACGCCACGGGTTGCCTCGAATCGAACCGTGATCTGGTTGGTGATTGCCGGTCAGATGCTCTACCGCTGAGCTACCCGGCACAGTGAATCAAATCCACCCAAAGCGGGGAGGAATCTTAATGTTGAGGAAGAAGCCATGCGAGACAGCGAGATTCACTTATGATGACGCCCCCGGCTGGAGAAGTTCACCATCAGGTAGTGTACAAGGATGGTGGGAGATAATATAAATTATTTATAAAACTGATAGGGTCTAAAACCCGAAACAAAGGACCCCGGTACAAAAAAATATTAAAAAGAATTGACAGTAAAGAATGTACATGAGCATACAAACCAAATAATGAATTAGGAACAATACTACAATAGGCTCCCCCTAGCGAAATGAGGAGAAAAATAGTGGAATTGGTTGGTGGTGTGGAATAGAAGATAGCTGATTGAAATTATGTAATCAGTTGAGCAAAGGAAGTTGCATTAAATCTGAGGGACGGATTAAATTGTTGGGTCTATTAGCTTTTTACAAAGAACATTTTCGGTTCGCTTGCTATAACCGAGATACGAACAGACTGCCTCGAGCAGCACACGGTACTTACTATCTAAACACCATGGTTAAACTGAAGGCAAATAAATATATACGTAGTATGTATATATTGAAAGCCAATCCCCAAAACTGATTAAATGAGATAACGCAAAACTTTACATTGGAGTAATTTCATTAAGCGAAACATTTTAGAAGCAGTGTATTTAATTTATTAGTAATCTTAATTTAAGTAATGGGTATTATCTCTGTATTCATTCATCTCCTATTACAATAAAGGACAACTTATTTTAGTTTATGACTCGCATCAATTTGCATAGAAACCAATGTCATCATGTTTCCTTTAGTTTAGTTTAGAGAGAGAGGAAGAGAAAGAGAGAGAGAGAGAGTAACAAGGAGTAACAAGGAAAGTAAGTACCCTAGGAGACCTTACGGTCCATTCAAAGAGGGTACCTTTAGGCTAGCAATCGAGCGGGCACATGGCTGCTCAATTGTTTTGCGTCCCTAAACGGCCACTTTTCAAGACTTTGTCTAGTCTTGACTTGAACTGGTCAACAGATTCACTGTTGACAACTTCCACTGGAAGTGCGTTCCACATACTGCAGATACTGTAAGTGAAAAAATTTCCACACAGATTGCGGTTGTAACGCTTCAGTTCAAGTTTGAAGCCGTGAGAGAGAGAGAGAGAGAGAGAGAGAGAGAGAGAGAGAGAGAGAGAGAGAGATAGAAAGAGAAAGAGCGAAAGAGAAAGAAAAAAGAGAGTAAGAGAAAGAAGATATATATATATATATATATATATATATATATATATATATATATATATATATATATATATATATATATATATATATATATATATATATAGAGAGAGAGAGAGAGAGAGAGAGAGAGAGAGAGAGAGAGAGAGAGAGAGAAATAGATAGATAGAGATGTAAGAGTACGTGATAATGTTTGAGAGTAGGAGAGAGGAAATAATTGGGAGCATGGATGGGGATAGAGCAAATGCGGATGGGCTGTATGAGGCGGAGTAAAACTGGAACGACGAAGCGGAACGCTGAATGTTAGAATCACGATCTGAAACGTATAGTGGAGAGCCAAATGGAGAGGTAGTTGTATAGTGGGAACGGAGGTTGCCAGTTGTGGGTGATTGGGGTTACCCCTTATACGTGATTGAAGGACCAGTCATGGGGTACCAGTTTCTTCAAAGGAATACAGCGCGTGTTGGGGATAATTGGTTACTGAGCGCTAACCTTGGGCTGACCTCAATTGGGGATGATTACCGTCTAGTTGGTAGGCTGGGCAAAAGGACCGGTTGATTACCCGGAGGAGAAGGAAATCTCGGAAGGTGGATTCTAGGACTCTTTATTGGATGGAGATTCGGCAGGCCTAGGCGCAAAGAATTCGTTTATGTGTAGGTCGTTACTTGAGGCTGGCCTACTAATGTTGGGTCTACTTTTGGCCTACGCTTCCTCTTCCCGAGCGAACATTAGACCTTGTTGTTACTGATGACGGAACCTCTTACTCTCATGGTTCCCTATACTGCAGTGGAAGCCCCCTTGCAGCTGATAATAATTAAGAAGAAAGATGGGGAGAGTATAAAAAGTAAAGAAGGGAGGGGGGAGCAGGCATGATAAAAAACATCACCCTCACCGACGCCAAGAGAGAATAGATGAATCTTCTCCCTCCCGACCTAAAACTGGATGAGTGGACGGTATCTGGTCGGTGACTAGCCTACATAATTAGCTATCACCCAGGACAAATAAGTGAGACAGCGCATGTAGGGAACGTGGCCCCCCAAAATGGTAACACGGAACTGTTACCACTTACTAGTTTCAATTTAATTTGAGAATACTGTGGGTACTGGGGCATGGAGGGCGTGCCACTCCGATTGCCAAATGTTATTCTGGAAGAAAGGGAGAAAAGTGTGAGACCGAGGGAAGAATGGCCTGAAGTAACGAGTAGTACTGAAATAAGGTTAAAAGGAGCACGCAATCAGATCCCGCCGTGCCCAAGAGTGAGTCCGATCCGGTGTTGACAGACAGAAAAAGACCCGATACCGTCGAGGAATTGAGGGTCGACTGGAAAAAGTTTCTGCGTCATAGCGCCGTAACGTTAAATTTCCGAGCGTCCCTTCGCCCACATAGAATGCTTCATTATGTTCACGATCGGTACCTCCGCTGGCCAGGAAATAAGTTTACCTACCTACCATTGAACAATCACCCCAGCAACTTTCACACGTAGAAGGTTGGAGAAATTAGGTTAAAACCAACCGAGGTGTAATGATCTATCCCCGGCTTGCGAAAATCAAGCACATTGGCCATTAGGAATCTGGGAGGATTCCTTCCGACAACATCCTATTGAACAAAACTAACAGAAAGAGCCAACCACGCTTACATAGGCGTCGAACTATGGTGAACGGAAAATTTTGCGAACCAGGAGCTGTATCCGATCAAGAAGCGAGACCGGAACGCGGCTTATTTAGGGAAAACATGCCGTTGAAGGGTTCTGGCCTTTGAAGGCGAAGTCCGGTCTGTTGCCTTCAGCTCTGGTGTACATGCTTGAAATTCTGGTGGAGTAGTTTTAGGGCTTGAAAATGTGGAGAAAGAGATCGCGAAGGATTCCGCAACGGACCCAGGGTCTGAGAAGGTAGTCCCTCATTCAATGAGAACGGGATGGGAGGCTTGACTGAACTTGCCCCGAATCTTTTTGACAAGCTTCCACACCTCTGCTTGCAAAAGGATGTCAGGTGTATCATTGGTAACTTTACTGTAGCTGAAATCTGGAGGATTGTTTGCCTTGCGGCACCGATGCCTGCTGGAGGATTTGCGACTATATGTATATCTTCCACAGAATTTCAATTTCTTTAGTTTTACGACTTTCTTTATGGATATCTCCTGACACACTTATTGCGGGATAAGTCTTCGTTTGCATTTTGGTTTAAATTTGAGGGAAAATTCCCTCATCTGCAAGAGGGGTACCGCCATGGAGAGTGACGAGCGTGCTTCACATCGAAACAAACTATGTCCTCGCCCGGGAATATTCGCATTCGGTAAAATCGCACGGTTAGCCCTTAAAAGCATATCGCTTCTATCTGAGGGCCAAATCAAGGAAGAGGTCGGACAAAACGATCAGAAGTTCGAGGAATAAAAGCCACACCCGTGGCAATGAGGGTGCAGAAGAGGAACTCAATGACTTCATCTACCGACCTAAACTCCTTGACAGACAGATATCAGCCCTTTCCTTGAATGCGAACCACCGTGCTGATACAGGCACCATCAATGTGACCTTTCGAAATGATTGGAAAAGTGATCGCTTACATTGAGGATATCAATCACCTCCCATACCAAGTCGGCTTGTGAATCACGTGCGCACATGGACAGGAAAGCGACGTAGTTGTTTAGGCATAAATGCATACATTTTTTTACATTAGGGACACCATTCTCTAGCCCTTCAACAAGTTTCGTTAGATTTTGTTTTATGACTAGCCTGGTAGTCCCCCGGTGAGAGTATTTAGCTATCAAGTCCAAAAGAAGTGGAAAAAAACTCGACAGTGAGCATACAACAGTGTGGAACGCCGTCGCAACGAAGCCTGCCGACGGTGTAAAGTACAAAGAAACAACGAAAGACTATCTGCTATCCATGTGTAGCTGAACTACTACAGTTTGAATGGATCTATAACAGGCCAGAGGAAAAACAGAGGATTCAGTGTAGATCACGCACTCACTTTCCTGGCCCTCATCACTGGAAGGAGGGGAGCGAACCCTTCGTACCTCTGGAAGATGGACAAGTAAGACACACACAAAATGGTACTCTGAAGGCGGATGGCTAAAGAGGAACGATAGGAAATGAACGTCTGCAGCTCTACCAGTTAAGGTCCCTACAGGGGTGGGGGTAAGTACCCTGTGTTGCCTAATTCACCTGGTACCCGGAGGAGCTGCACATCGTCCCGGCCTGAGTGCAAATTATGGAAGCCCTGTCACTGAGTTCACACGAACTCTCTGGTGCCTGGGTGGATTAGACACAATCCCGGGATCATGTAGCACTTGAGTATAATAATAATAGGTGAATAAACACCCTAGTCGTTAGTGGACCCGCCTATCTCTACTTTTCCTTATTACATACCCGTCCCATAGTATCTTTCAAACTTGCTCTTCTATCCAGAGAGGATCTGGCTGTTCAGCGCACTTTCGTCCTCTTACTGGCTCTCAGACACGTGTGTGTGTATATCGTAAGGTCCATTATTGGTGCGAGGGCCGAAAGCTCTCTGACTGAGGTAAGTAGTAGGCACGAGTTGTGTTGGGTCATCAACTCTGCTCACCGCCTCCTAGTACACATATAAGGTGGCTACGTCGCCACCATTCTTAATGGTCAAAACTCGAGTTGTGGATCAAGTATGTAGAAATGATCACATTCTGGAATTTTATGATCCTATATAGACGTTTATATTAATCTTCCAAGGCATTGGGAGGTCATAGTATTTACTTTCCATGCAATTTTTTCCTTTTAGAAACTGTTAATATGGCTATAAGTAAATGAAATAATGGGCGACCGCAGGTATATGGAGAGCCGCCGCCAAGCGAGGCCTTGTCTTTCCAAGGTGTCGGGGAGGTAAAGGGAAAAAGAAACACCGACTCAATCGATGGAAAGGTTCTCCTCTCACCATCTTCATGCGGCAAAAAGACTGCCCTTTGCCATCGTTAGAGCCACCTACGGGCAGCTCCACCTCAGAAAAGCAGGTGCCCCCTGTATTTTCCCAGGGGGCCCCAAGCATCTTTTACTGGAAATAAAGTTTACTCCTCTCCGAACTCTACGGAAATGGTGGCTTTCCCCCATCGCCTTCTTTGGAGTCGCCCAAGGGCGATTCCATCTCTCCACTAACGGCACCCCCCTCCTTTGCTATCGCAGAAGACTGCCAAGAGAACACGCGTGTGCCCAAAATCGACTGCTAACGGTGGCAGCGGCTTGATAAGGTCAACCCCCTTAGAAAAACAAGGATAGCGGGCACCGGGCCGTGCTCCCTAAGGTCCTACAGGCAAGGGTTCTGAACTTGCAGGGAGCTGGCTCGCCAGTTCCTCCTCTCTTACCCGAGAAGTTCGGTTTGCAGGGCAAAACGACTAAAGATGAGAGGAGTGAAAAGCCTTCGATTGGGATCCATGCATGATACCTTGGGGGGATGGCCATATGGATGCCCGCTGAGCTGTACATGGTGCCGGGGATAACACTGCCACAGATGGCAGGATCTTTCATGTGGGCGAACACGGGTCGGGTGACAGACAGCAAACTTGAATCTGCCGCTGTGCAAGCTTCTCTTCAGGCGGCTTGGGCGTCCGAGGACTCACAAGGAGAGGAGGGGCCTACTAAGCCAACTGTTGCCCAATTAACAGCGAAACCATTTTCCATCTTGGAAAAGTATCTTGATGAGGTCGGCCCGGCCGCCCTTAGTGTCACACTCTTTGCCTTGAGCATCAACGGTATCACCTCGGTGCTGCCGAAATATGTTCTCTTTACGTTCTAGGTGGACGACCTTTCGTTTTCTTTTGGTGCGGCCCAGATGCCAACTCTGGAGCGTCGACTGCAACAGGCATTGAACCAGATCTCTCGCTATGCCGAAGGACACAGGTTCTTGTTTGCCTTGCCCAAAACTAAGGTGGTGCAATAATTCGCAACCTTAGGATTTCTTATACCGGAGCCATGGACATTCTTCGTTCCGTGAAGCTCAGCATTTAGGGTGTTGATAGGGCTACTGTCTTACATTTATAATCATTCTTTGTTCGTTCGAAGATTGACTACAGATAAACACAACAGAATGGGAGCAGGATAATGTTCGTTCACTTAAAGTTATTATGTGACACACACGAACGCATGCTAAATATAGATAATCAAGTACAGAGACATGCAAGAAATAAAAGACACCCAGTTAATTACTAAACGACCTTTATTTGCAAATTTAGAGAATAAAATACATTTTGAACAGTGAAAGTGCAATATTGATAGTTTGTGGACTTCCCTCTAGCATCTTTTACAGTAGCAACTCTCGGCATAGAATTAATATGTTCTTAGATTATAGCTGCTGTTATTTCCGACTATGTTTGGCGTATGACGTTCTGCAATTCTGACCGTGTTCCTGGTTTTTTTTCGGACTTTTTCCGTAAAGTCTTGTAAAGTATTACCCACGCGTTTTCTATTGGGTTTATATCAGGGGACTGACTCCGTCAAGGAAGTCGTTTGATGCTGCTCTGTTTCTTCCTTCTTTTGTCCTTTTATTTGCAGTAAGGCAGGGAGTTCTAGCTTCCAGGAATAAATAACTTTCTTTTTCAAGCTGACCATTTAAAAACACTGATAGAAGTTCCTTTTTAAGATTGGAAATTCATTTTTACGGGTTGATATTACCATCTCATTTAACCAAATCTTGCCCTTCCATCGTTCCAAATTGCCTTCTTGACCATAACATAAAAGCCACTATGTTTAGCTGTTGGATGCAATCTGTTTATGCCAGTCCTGAGGAGGTATACAATAAATAAGTTAAATAGGTAATCAAATAAATATGATCGAATCCAATAAACCATAAATATCAAGTAAATATGCTAATATCCAATTAAACATCAGGTAATCAAGTAAATAGGACAAGGTCCAATTGATTATAAGTAATCAAGTAAATGAGATACTTAAGTAATCACCTGTAAGGGGATGTTAGTTGACATCTATAAGCTTGCCCTCCAGGCCCCAATGCCTGCTGTAGGATCTGCTGATATATATCTTCCACACATTTTCACCTGCTCTATCTTCACTTTCTTTTTACAGATTTTTTTTAGTATTATGACCTCGTTGCTATTGTGCTTAAAATGCAGGGGTAAACGCAAAAACCATTAGGAAGTAATCAAATAAATATGTTACATAATTAATCAATAAAATAAGTGTGTAATCAAGAAATAAAATAAAATCTAATTGAACATTAGCTGCCTTTAGACGCTGCAGAGTTGCAGAGACAAAAAAGAATGAACAATTACTGATTGATTGTTCTTCCTGACTTGATATATTCCAATAAAACTCTAACTGACTTAGAGAAAGATTGCTGCATACAAGCTGCTAAGCACTCTGTGGACTATGTAAGCGGTTCCCAAACATATCCCTACCGGCCCCCTGTTATTCAAATCAATTTTCAAACGGTTCTGAAGTTTATAAAAAGTGTACCGATTCAAAAGGCCGATTTTATTAAATAATTAAAAACTAGTTTTTTAAATTTCACATAACATTTTACATAACAGCCCCAGGAAATTTTGACAGCTCAGGCTCAAGAAACCCCAGTTCTAACTCTGTTGTCCCCTAAGGGTCCAGGGATCCTAAGGTTGGTGTCCAGGACCCAGTGAAGTTCACCTTTCACAGAGCGACACATTGGTAGGGTAGGGTTGCATCTTCAAGTATTTTATCTGTGCCAACCTCATATGACCGTAATAAGCCTCATTAGTGAAGACACAAAACAGTAAATCGAACTTGCCATGGGATTCGAACTCCCCTCGAGAGAGATAACTCTTGTGGACTGCGTCCACAACCTGTATTAGAGGATATTGAGATCGGGCAACCAAAGGTCCTTCGACCAGAAGCTCATGTCCGACTCTAATCACTCTTGCACGGTCTTGACCGTATGGGCTGGGGCACCGTCCTGCTGAAAGACGTACTCCGTCTTCTTCCTGATCTTGCTCACTCAGGGCAAGACCTTCGTGGCCGAGATGTCCCCTCTAATCGATTGCGGCCAGCCTGTAACTGGCCGCGAACCACACCAGCGGCATCTTCTCGCCATTCGAAGCCACAATACCCATCATCATCAGGGAGGCAGGATGTTTGGTCGTGGACACGTAGCGGACCTCGGAGACGTCCTGCCTGAAGTTTACTACGCAGTTGTTCTACTTGTGATGACCGGATCGACCGTGAAGTTTTTCCATTGGAAAAAAATGATAATTCGATTGCCATGAATGACCCTTCAAGTCGTTCAGAAGGCGACAACAGCGCCCCAGGCGATATTCTTGCATATGGTCGGTGAGCAGAGGCCTTTCCACGCACCTTAAGCTCTTGCTGCTCTCCTCCTTGACAGCCCTGGACACCGTGGCCACCGAGATGTTCTTCTTCGCGAGCTCAATCATTTTGAGCTTTGGAGCAAATTCAAAGGCTTTTCTCACAGCCAAACAGTTGAAAACTTTAGGTCTGCACAAAGGAGGACGATCATTTAGATCTTCTCTGTTCTTGAGCTCTCCGGAGCTCTGTGGACGGTCATCCGGCTGACATTGAGCCGCTTGGCGATGACGAACTTGCTGTGGCCCGCGCGCAGAAGAGCAGAGATCTCGATTATTTTGACTTCCATCTTGATACAACTGCACACAGTGGAAAATACGTTTTAATGATACGCGCTGGAAAAGTAGAACTTTAAGTTTGTTTGACAGAACATTTTCTATCGCACAGGTAAATCTCTCGAAAGATTAAAATAACGAGTGTAACAGAACTTTGCAAAACCCGGTAGAGGTATTAACGCGACAGTAGTATCTTGAGGATTAACGGGACCTTTGCTGGGTTGTGAACCTTTCGACGCTTTTTCCGGGCTTAACTTATGTACAAGAAAATAAGAGCTGCGCACGAAAGGTACTCGTAGCTTTAGAATATCAAATTTATAAAACAAGGGTTTTCATTTATACTTTCAGAAATAAAAAAAAAATGCTCTTGATACGTAAAATTTTGTAGTTAACTTTTATTCAAATCAAACCTTTACTTTTACTCTTTTTTACTTTACAGTGATTTTAGGTGTAGAAGCAACCAATTATGACATTCAGTGTTTTGCATGGAGTCTTTAAAACAAAGTTCAATGCGATGACCCAAACAATGAATTAAGATGACTTCCTCGCTGTCTTCATTTAACTTGGGCAAAACTCCATTTGTTTCACTCATTATTAATGAGGCTCTATCAGCTGCAATTTCTACCAGTCTTTGGGACCAGATAGTGTAACTTTCTACTGTAATCCTTTTTTTATAATTTGATTGATGGCTTCCACTACTATTCCATCAGCATTGGCCTCTGCCAAGGCTTGGATTCCAAAGTAGACAAATATTGTTCCTTTATGAGCAAACCGACAATAAAGAATCTCTTCTTCAAGTGCTCAAGCCTCCGTTGATCGATCAGACATGAACGAGAAAAATAAGTCCTTCTCTACAAAACTAAGTTTTAAAACTTTTCTCTTTCATTGATTGCAATGGCTTCAGTAAATTCTTTTCCCCTTTTTTCTGGTATTATATTGCTTACCAAAATCCAATTTCTTTGCTTAGTCAAGCTTACACAAGTTTTCAAATTCGGTATAAGGTTTACACTGTAGAGCAATGTAGTGAGCATTTCGAGAGAAAAAGCTAAATTTGTTGATTTAACTTTTGTTCATTGACAGAAGAGCCAGATAAGCTTGGGTTTCTCCAGGTTTTGCATTTTTAGCCAACTGTTTTGATAAGTTTATTTAATGCTGCTGTGAGTTTTCATGTTTAGTGATATTTTCATATCTAAAAACTTTGCTGCCAGTTGCAAAGGGAAACTCCTATATTGCTGAAAGTTGGTGGCAAGGAGCA
This sequence comes from Ceratothoa steindachneri, assembly GCA_963969495.1. Lineage (NCBI taxonomy): Eukaryota > Metazoa > Arthropoda > Malacostraca > Isopoda > Cymothoidae > Ceratothoa > Ceratothoa steindachneri. The sequence goes on from OZ018322.1 coordinate 56,924,004, forward strand.
CATATAATCACATTTTTTTCATCGCAGAGAAGCCAAGGACACCCTTCTTTCCATTTTGGTAATAATGTGTCAGATTTCGACTTGTCTCTTCATATTTCTGATGTTTCTCCATATTTCTTTTTTTAAGTTAGTTTTGATTTTCTGGCTGGTGGTAGATTACCGCCGGACAAACAGTAAATTGATTTTTGAGACCTTTGTAGAAGAATGTAACTACGAGTAGAAAAATAAAAATAAAATTTTAAATTATCAGAAAAAAATTGATTTTCTTATATTTTTATAAATCATAATTATCAATAATAATCAGTATGTAAATCTTGTGTAATAAAGCAAATTTTAATATTTTACAACTTTTATTAAAAAATGCTTTTATTTTTTTTTTTAATTTATCATTTAATACTTTCAGATCTAATTATTTAAAAAAAATTATTTTCAGTGAATTTAATGGAATAGGCAAAAAATTAAGTGTAAATGAAAAACATAAAATTTTATTGCATATGAAATAATACATTTAATGAATTTAGTACGGGTTATGGAATTTATTATATTATCAATAGGGCTGCACCAATATCTAACTTTGGCCGATACCGAAATATCGGTTACACTCCTTTGAATTCAAAATTTTTCCAAGGAACAGAATAGTCATTTATTGAGTAATTTCTCCTCACTGATATATTTTCATACTGATCCATCCAATACATACATCTACATGTTAAAACAGGAGCAGTTTGGTTTGCACAACACTCAGAGTCACATTTAACTTCACTCAGCACTCATAGAGAGAGGTTGTGCTGTGCAATTATGTATTTAACATAATATATATATATATATATATATATATATATATATATATATATATATATATATATATATATATATATATATATATATGTATTTGATTAGTAGTATTTTTCCGTCGAAGCATTCAAGCCTTTCAAAGGTTTCTCTTGTGCTGAATCTCATAAGTTTTGAGTCTTAGTTTATCTCATTTATTTGGGCACTTCGCCTCTTTTATATTTAAAGTTAGTTAAATTTTTAATTTATACTATATTAATATTAGGGAGGGGGGGTTTCTTTAGTGTAGGCACTTCGCCTCTTTTTTATTTGTTGTTTATAATTGTTGAATTTTTACTGTCACAATACATCGGAGTAGTGGACTACTACTACGTGTACATAGATAGTACCACTTCTCTCGCGCAGGTTCTACTACTAGGGAACAGAGCAGTTCTACCTATTGCGCGTCTACGATTCGCACGTATATTTAGGTTAAGGTTCATAGTCGGGAGTATCACTCGGTCTATTTTATCTCAAGTCTTTCTCCCTAGCCTTTGGATCTCCGTAGTTATCGGCTTTAGTCCGATTCTTTGGTGTAGAATCGATTGCCGAATACGGTCGATCCTTTGCGTGCCAGTGATCAGCCGAGTGGCGTTATTCTGCACTCTCTGCCTCATTTCGAGAGATGTGCAGCTTGCCATCTGCGTGATCACGGCCGGGTACACTAGGACGGAGCGCACCAAGGCCATATACAGCTTTTTGATGTTTGGCACGCTGAGGCGTTGGAAACGGTAAAGTTTCCTCAGCTCTCTTTTGGCTAGGGAGACTCTGGTTTTGATATGCGTCTTGTATCCCGTTTTGAAGAGTTGTAAGCCCAGGACTTTACCCTCGTTGGAGTACGGATAGATTTCGTTATTGACGATGACGTCGTCTACTTTCCGGCGGTTCATTGGAATTATAGTGAACTTCTGGCGGTTGGTTTTAATTTTCCACTTCTTCTCATATCGGTTGATATTTTCAATCTCGACAGCTGTCACCCTCACCTGACTTCCAGAGTTCCTGAATGGACTCAGGACGATTTGGGTGATGTCATCTGCGTATTGCAGATACATCGAATCCTACCTCACTGGAGCAGGCAGGTCAATCATGCACACTAAGTACAGCAAAGGGCTGAGACAGCTGCCTTGTGAAACTCCCGCCTCGAGTTCGAATTCTGGTCCTTTGCAGCCCTCGATTGCAATTTGGGCTCTCCTATCAGAGACATAGTTTCAAAGGATCCTTTCCAGGAGTGGGTTTAGCTGGAGGTTGAGGATCTTGAACTGTAATCCTCTCAGCCAAACCTTATCGAAGGCCTTCTTTACATCTCGCAGCACCACGTCTACGTACCTCCTCTCAGCTTTACTGCAAGCGATTTTTTTCCGCAAGGAGGGCGAGGACTGTTTCCGTTCCTCGTCCCTTGCGGAACCCGTGCTGCTGAGGGTTGTGGGCTCCCAGCTCAGCTAGTTGTTCTTGAAGCCTGTCAGCTAGGAGTCTCTCGTAGACTTTCGCAACGATCTCCAGCAGGTGGATTTGCCTGTAATTTACCAGTTGATCAGGGGGTTTACCTCCCTTGGGTATGAAGATCACCTTAGCAATCTTGAAACCTTCCGGGAAGTAGCCCGTGTTCAGGGAAGCGTTGTAGATGTTAACGATTCCCTGAATGATCTGCTGTGGGGCATTAACCAAGTTGTATCTGGTGATACCCGTCCAGCCTGGTGCTTTTTGTCGAAAGGCTTTTACAGTGGCCATGACCTCCTCTGATGTTATGAGACGTCCGTGGCCCGCCATCTCCCTGCCCTTGTTGACTTGATGTAGTGGGTGCGTGCGATGCATTTCCTGATTTAGTTCTTCGATCAGTTGGCCTTTGAATTCCTGGTCGAACTCGTCGTTTTCCTCAGGGGTAATCCTGAAAACGTTTTTCCAGAAGTTCCTGAACATGTCCTCTAGAACCACCGGGTTCTCTATGTAGATTCCGTTCTCCTTTATCGGAGCCTAAGGTCTAGGTGCAAGTCCCTTTAAGTTCTTGACTTGGCGCCAGAACTTAGCCGGGCTGAGTTCGCTATCGACTTTGGCTATCAAGCTGTTCCATATTTCCTCCTGTTGGAGGTTGATGGCCTCTCTAAGCTCTGAGCTTAGGCATCGAAGGAGCGAGCTCCTTTCCCGGTTGGGACCCTCCCGTCTTTCTTCTTCGTATACTTCCCTGTGAACGCGAGCGATATCTCTCAGCTCCTCTGTCCATCTGGGCTGAGGAGGTGTTTTATACCCTGTTATGGGTATGCTCTCACGGGCCGCATTTAGTATGGACGTTGTAATCCTTTCCAGCTCCCTGTCTATCTCCTCTAACGACGCCGTGCTGAGGTCAGCTGGCGCATATTCACTGAGTCGTTGCTTGTAACGATCCCAGTTGGCCAGGGCGTAGTTTTTTCGGAGAGGGGCTGGGAGCTGGATTGGTGTGAGAGATACTGTGGTGAGAATCGCTACGTGATCACTAGGGACTGTTGGGCCTGGCTTACTATGGTATTTGAATGGGAAGCCTTCACTTGTTACGATTATGTCAGGCTTGGTTGCTGATCTGGAAGTGATATAGGTCGGAAAATCCGGCCCTATCCTTTGGATGTTTTTTCTTCCCATAATCAGTTCCAAGTTTCGGCCTCTATCGTTGGTGCTACCATAGCCCGCCGCACGGCATCTGGCATTGAGGTCTCCCCCTAAGAATGCCATTTTGCGGTGCCCGAACAGTGTGTAGAAGTTACTTAACGGGAGATATGCTCGTCAAGGGGGTTGATATGCTGCAGCTATGACGAGGTCTCTTACCAGTCTGTGAAGCTCGATTGCCACAAAGGACTCATCGAGTTCTGTTAGTTGTTTAAAGAAGATGTTCCTCTTGACAGCTATTGCAGCACCATCGAACCTTTCCTTGGGAATGATTCTTCATGACTACTCTGTAGCCCGGTATTTTAATTCGACCAGCTGTAGTGTCGATACCGTGCTCTGTACTGAGAATGATGTCGGGGTCAAGCACTCGGAATATGTTACCATATGCCGTGGCTTTCTCCTCTAATCCATTCACGTTAAGGTTCAGAATCCTCATTCTGTTGCTTACTCTCTCCATCTTTTATCACTTAGTGTTTATGGGTGACGTTCTTTTTCCTCCCATTCTTCTTTTTCCTGAACTCAGCGTTCGAGATTTGCTCGCAGGTACTGTGATCTAGAGTCACATTCTGTGCAAGCAGGGCCTCTTCCACTGTTCCAGGATCCACTTCGTAGTCGTACTTCGATTTGTATATTTTGGATTTTATTCCTTGGAATATACTCCTGGTTTCCATTTCCTCTGGGAAGGGGAATTGATCGCAGGCGTATATTTTGAGGTTAATATAGTTCACCCGCAATCTCTCCACTCTCTTTTTCTGTCCCTTATTTTCCTGGGATTTTGTTGTTTCTGTGTCTGAGGAATCTGATAATTCCGAAGAACTGTTTGTGTCCGAGTTGTCTTGTACCGCCGTGTTTACTTTGCTTTGGGTGGGTGCAGGAGTTGTCGCCTCGACTGCTTCCTTTCTTACCTTCTTGTTCATCTGTTTGCAAGTTTTTACTTCCTCTGCTGTCTGTTGCTATTTCGGAGCCATCTGCAGATGCAGTACATCCTTGGAAGGGGGGTTGTCCGGGAACCACATCTGCTCCATCCCGTTCTTTGCCAGCATCTGGTTCAGGACTGTCGCGAATGTGCCCCGGCGAGCCAGGTTCAGGACGTGCGCATGAAGGATGCACGTCATGATTTCAGTGGAGCCCTCGTTCTCAATTTTGAGGTATATCTTTTTAGCGTCCACCTCTGAGATGGCTGCCTTTGCTGCTTGGGCGTAGGACGAATTTGCTCTACGCGTCTCCTCGTTTCTTTTGGCTTCTTGTTTTTTCCTCATAACTTCCTTCTTAGCGGGGCATGACATGGCCATAGTCCTATGTTCCTGCCCGCAGCTCACGCATTTCTCTGTATTGCTGATGCAATTGCGCCAATTATGCCCCTTCTGGCTGCATTTAGAGCACGTCTCTTGCGGCTCTTTGCAGTCCTTGGTGGCGTGGGATTCCATCCTGTAGCATTTGAAGCAGAATTGGACCGGAGTATATTCTCCTTTTTTCACCTGCTCCCCGCTAATTTTGGCGTTGATCATTAGAAGGCCCTGTTCAGTTGTCTTTCGTGCCATGGTAGTCTCCGCGAAGACCATCTTGAACACATAAGTGTACTCGCCACCGTCCCTCCTATTCTTGAACTTAATAACTTCGGCTACCTTGGCCCAGGCTTGCCGAAGCTCTATCTCCTCTCTAATTTCCTCTGCGGTAAGTTGCCCTATCCATGGGTCGATACGACGGCATACCACACTCTTGTGGGCGAAGATCGGGGGGGTACTGCGGGCTCGGCGCTGGTGAAGGTAGTCTTGGAGCCAGCCCAGCAGTCTCCCTCGGATGCCCTTCCTCACAAGGGCGGCCAGTATGGCGCGGGGGCTAGCCAGCTCGAAAGCCTTCTCGAGGTCAAGGAAGACTACGATGGTGGGCTGGTTGTTGGCGTGAGCCAGGATGGTGATGAGGCAGTCCGCCGTGCTCACCCCCCTGGTGTAGCCGAACACGTGGTGATGAAGGCTTCCCACGCTCCACTGTAGGCGAGTCAGCACCATCTTCTCCGCCGTTTTTCCGGTGCAGCTCAGGAGGGAGATTGGCCTGAAGGTGGTGTGATCCTTCGGCTTGGGGATGGGCTGGATGTCGGCGTCCTTCCAGGAGGGCGGCAGACGGCCCACCAACCACGACGCGTTCAGAAGGGCTAGCAGCGCGGCGTCCCCGGCTCCGTCGGCTCTTGCCGCTGTGTCACGTCGACGTTTCGCCCTGGCCAGCTCCTCAAGCGTGAAAGGCTGGTCCGTCGCGTGCGGCTGGCCCCGCGCCTCCCTGACCTCTTCGTCGCGCTGTGGGCGCAGCTGCTGCTGGAGGTAGCGTGTGTGGGGAGGAAGCTGCTCGCTAGAACCCCTCGCTGTAAAGCAGTTCGCCAGCCGATCTGCCTCTTGCTCTGGGCGTGGGTGGGCAGCTGGGCGGGTCGGGGCGGCGCCTGAGGCCTTCCTGAAGCTCCCCCACAGCTGGCCGAGGGAGGTATGTTGGCTGAAAGAGGCGCACTACTCCAGCCACTTTGCCTCCCTGGCGCTCAGGGACACCTGTCGCGCGCGGGCTACCACGTCCTGCAGGAGCTGCAGGTTGATGGCCGTTGGGCGCTTCTCGTACAACCTCCTGTGGACGTTGACGCGGTGATTGTGCTCCCGGACTTCCTCGTTATAAAACCACCAGTCCGGGCACCGGCGGCGATTTGAGGCTGTCCTGGGCATGGCCGCGTAAGCTGCACTCTCTGAGGCCGCCGTAAGGTCCCTCTCCTGCAGGTGCAGGTCCGCCGGAGGCACATACGTAGACCACCATTCGGCCAGGGAGGCTTGGAACTTTGCCCAATCCGCCCTCCTGACGTTCCCCTGGGGCGGCGAAAGAGGAGGAGCTGGTGGGGCCACAGTGAGGGTGGTGAGGGTCCCGTAATGGTCGCTGGTGAGGGTAGGGTGGACCTGCCAGGTGGCACCGGGCTGTAGGTCACCCGACACCAGCGTGAGGTCGAGCCGCCCCCCATGGACGTGCGTGGCCTCCCCTGTGTTCAGTAACGAACGGCAGGAACTTCTTCGAGCAGGTCGGCCAGGTGGCGCCCGGTCACGTTAGTGGGTGACACAGACTGCAGCACGGGGTGGTGGGCGTTGAAGTCGCCCGCTACAAGAAGGCTGGAGTGGGATGCGAGGGAGAGCAGCTCCCCAACATCTAGCGGGTACCGCTGGCTCCTGTATATATTGTATACAGTGAGAGTGAGCGGCCCCAGCTGTAGCTCCAGTGCCAGGACCTCCACGCCGTCACCACAGTACACGGGTGCGGCGATCCTCTTGTGCGGGATGGTGTTTCGTATGAGGGCTGCACAGCCACGCCCATTTCCGTCACCAGCCGGAAGCGAGTGGAGGGTGTAGCCTGCAACTCGCCATTCAAAGCTGGCGGGCGTGAGAGTCTCCTGTAGGAGAACCAGGTCCAGGTCTTCTTGGAAGACGGCTTGCAGCAGCTCATGTTTCTTGGGGCGGAGCCCCTGCTCATTCCACTGCAGCACCCTCAGCGTGGGCGCCGGTGCGTGGGCTGGGCTGTCAATCCGCGCTTCCATCTTGGTTGTGGGCGTGCGGTGGGTGCAGAGGGTGTTGAGTGGGACCTCTCGGCGTGGTAGATGATGTGGGGGGCTGGAGGGCACCCTCTGTGACGGCGGTTAACACCTCTTCGCGGAGTGCATCGAGGTCCTGCTCGGTGGGGGCTGCGGTGCCCTGCCGGCGGTCGAGCAGCTTCTTCCCCAGCTGTACGACACACGCGAGAATGACGTCCACGATGGCTCTGCCCTCCTCATTGAGTCCCTCGCAATAACCTGGGGGTCCACGTTGAGACCCTGTCGCTGGTTGGGCATTAGGTAGCACCGTGGACTGCTCCTCGTCTGGGCGGGCACGGTGGGCCTGACGCCTGTGTCCCTTCCTCCTCTGTGGCTTGGGGACAGAGGGGGTGGGTTGCTGGGTAGAGGTGTGAGCGGAGTTGCTGGCTGTGCAGCTACTGGTACCCTCTCTCGCTCCCTGCCTGTCCTCTTCCCCTGTCTCGACCTGACTTGTGCCAGGCTGTTGAGGGGTAAGGGGTGGGTGGGAAGCCCACGCCAGCCTTTTTGGTGGTGGCGCTGGAACAAGGCGTCGGTTGCCTTGTTGCTGGGAAGGCCCACGTGGTTCCCCCTGCCTTTGCCGCTCCCCCTCCTGTGTACCCCCCAGACGTGTGCCGGGCAGGCCGAGAGTCGCGGGTTGATGGCTAACCCACACCGACCCGATTGGGGGTGGCGCGGCAATGAACCGACGCTCTCTTCTTTGGGTTGGGGGGGCACGTGGTTCCATCTGCTGCTGCTGCTGCCGCCGGTCACCCCGTGGCATCCTTCTCTGTCGCTCGGGGCACTTCGTGTTCCAAGCGTGGTGCCCCTTGGTGCAGTTGGGGCACCGTGCCGTGGTGGACTCGCTGGCCTTGAGGCGACCGATACACTCCTCCGTCGGGTGCGCTTGGCTGCACACGCCGCACTTGACGGAGTTTTGGCACATGGCCTGGAGATGCCCGAAGCGCTGGCACTTGTAGCATCTCACAGGCTCACCTTGGTAGGGGCGCAGGGCGTAGCGGCCCCAGCTGCCCAGGTCCAGCTTGGGTGGTGGTGGCCTCTCGTACACTACAAGGATCTGCCTGGTTGGGACCTTGTCTCTGTGTGCAAGGAGCCGTGTTGCCGAGTGCACGTGGGGGTGAGCCTCGACGGCTTGGAGTGGCAGAGTGGTCGGATATCGTTGAAGCACCAACTTGTGCCTCTTCACTCTGGGGTCGAGAAGGATCACTCGATCCCCCTCCTCGGCAAGGTGGCGCAGCATGGCCTCCGACCCATCGTCTTTCGGGGTGAGGATGTATTTGCTGTTGAGAGTAGGGCGAATGATCATCCGCAGGCCAGGGTGTGCTCTCTCCAGCTCAGTCACAGCCTGGTAGGCACTGCTAGTGTTGCTCTGGTGCACCAGTTTAAACTTGTGCCGAGGTCCTCGTCGGGAATGAGACACTGTTACCCAGCCTGCCTCATTCTCCTGCTGGGCCTCCTCGGTCTGGGGGCTCTCGTCGATGACGAGGCGACCGCTTTCATCGCTGGGGGCCTCCTCTGCCTGTGAGAACTCCGGCTCCAGTGTTCGGGCGGTCCTCTTCGGCGTGGAAGTCTCGTTAAGTGAGGGTGGACTTAACCCATTCCGCGTCCGCTTGGCAGACTTCGGCGTGGTGGCTATGGACGCCGACCCTTGCATCGTGGCGTCACTCTTGTTCGCCCATCAGCGCCACGGGTGCAAAGGGGAGAAGAGACCAATGCCCTCTTTACAAGCAGGACAGGAACAGGAGGTATCTCCAATCAACCCGTCCACGCTTGCTTCTGTCTCTTTTGAGAGCCACGGAAACAGGAGGAATCTCCAATCAGACCGTAGCTGCCCTTATGAGACAAACGAGGCAACCTTCTTGCTCTACTCTCAAGGTTAATAGTTACCAAATGGTAACATTCTTGGGCGATTAACTCTCGTGGAAGTGGTGATGATTCGTCAGCTGCTTGGATGCACTTTTCAGTGATTGTGAGTAAAGTCAATATAAGATTAGTTTAGACTTTAGGATATTTTAGTTTATTTGCAAGGGGCCTAATTGTCCCATGGGCTGTTTAGTTGCCAGTTTCTCACCTTTTTAGGGGTAACTATTATATTTTTCATTTATTTATTTATTTTTATTTTAATGAATTATTTTATATTAAAAGTAAGTTATTAACGAGTTTAACTCAATTTAAGAAGATTTCATGCAGCCCCTACAGATGTAATGCTCACTCTTTTTAAATCTTATTGTTTGAATTTTTATGGATGTGAGTTGTGGTTTGATTTTATGTTATGTTATTTTAAAGTTTTAATTTAAACTCTTAAATTCGTCACTAAATAATTTTTTTATTTTCAAAAATAGAAGTCAAAAGAACTTAAAAATGTCATAGATTTGTCTTTCATTTTCAGATGGCATCAGCAAGGAAAAGTACATATCAGGCAGAGTTCCTTGATTAAGGCTTAAAAAAAATAGAAGACAAAGGACAAATGAAACCTCAATGTGTCGTCTGTATGAAAGTACTGACTGCCGAGTCTTTCAAAAAGAATCAACTGAAGAAACACTTGGACAAGGTTCATTCACATCTGTCTTGCAAACCACGGGAATACTTTGAGAATCTGGAAAAAACAGTCAGAAGACAGAGATTGGAAAATAACAAGAGTGCAACGCTTGACCAACGTTCAGCAGCAATAGCTAGTTTTGAAGTGGCGTGTTTGGTTGCTAGAAACAAGCAACCACATACTATTGGTGAAGACTTAATCAAACCGGCGGCTGTGAAAATTGCAGAAATAATGTGTAGGAAAAAAGTAGCTAAACAACTGAATACAGTGCCTTTGTCTGAAAGAGTTATTAAAGAAAGAATTTCCATCTTGCAGAAAATGTGAGAGAACAAGTGATTTCTTCAGTAAAAAAGAGTAAAGAGTTTGCCATTCAACTTGATGAGACTACAGATGTCAGTAGCAATTCGCAGCTGATGGTATACGTTCGATACATGCGTTCTGATGAAATTGAAGAAGAAATGTTGCTATGTTCTCCTCTTGAGTTGAGAACTCGCAGTATTGCTGTGTTCAATAAGGTTGATGCATACTTCAAAAAACAAAGTGTTGATTTAAATTGGGAAGATTGTATTGCAGTATCAGTTGATGGAGCTCCTGCCATGCTTGGTCACATCACTGGTTTTGTGGCTTTGGCCAAACAATAGAATCCAAATATTCAGGTCATCCATTGTATGATACATCGCCAGGCATTAGTTGCGAAGGATTTGGAACCAGAATTGGAAACTGTGTTGAATGATGTAATTAAGATTGTAAATGTTGTAAAAGAGCATACACTAAACACGAGGATGTTTCGTGATTTATGTGAAGATGGAGAGGCTGAATATTCAACCCTTCTTTTTTATACGGAAGTGAGGTGGCTTTCACGTGGAAATGTCCTGAATAGAGTGTGGGCTCTTAAAACCTAACTTGAAATATTTCTGACTGATCAAAAACACACACTTGCAGAGAAGTTCAGAAAATCAACCTGGCTAGCTCTTCTTGCATACTTAGCTGACACTTTTGGGCATGTAAATGCGCTGAACAAGGAATTACAAGGAAAGAAAATAAATCTCATCTTAGCCAAGGAAAAAATGTCAGCATTTGTATCAAAGCTTGAGTATTTGAACCAAAAAGTAAATGCCAATAAGATTGCTATCTTTCCAAACCTGGCAGAGTTTTTGGAAGACTGTTAAGACTGCAGTCTTAGTGAAATGGAGGATTCAGTCACAAAGCACCTGACCAAACTTAGGAATAGGTTCTGTGACTACTTTCCAGAGTTTGATTCACATACTGTCAGCTGGGTTGTAAATCCCTTCAAATGTGAACTGGCTGATTTGCCTGAAGAGCCTGAAGGATTGGCAGAAGGGCTTATTGAACTGCGTCCAACAGTGAAATAAGCATTGAATTTGAGACCAAGGATGACTTCTCTAGTTTTTGGATGTCAAAAGCTGCAAAGGCTTATAAAACTGCAGATTTGGAAGCAACTAAAATGCTACTACCTTTTGCAACAACCTAACTTTGCGAACAAGGTTTTTCTACCCTTGTAAATCTAAAATCAAAATAAAGAAACCGGTTGGATCCTGAAGACAGCATCAAAGTAGCAGTGACATCAAAAATCCCCGATATTGAAATTGTTGTATCAAAGATAAAACAGTATCATTTTTCCAAAGCCTGAGGGAGCTGATATATTCAAGTTTTCAATCATTTTTTAATTAGTTTTATTTGTGTACCATTCTCATGCCAAAAAGGGTAAACATTTTTCCCATAATAGTGGATTCAATAACATTTTCCTATTTTGGTTTTGTACGAATTTTAAATACATGATAGGGACATAGTCAATAATTTTGCTTGTGTGTCATGCAATGCTAAAAAGTGACTGTTTTATTTCTGTTTATAAATATATAATTTCCTACATTTTTTTTCTTGTATGCTATTTCCATGCCAAAAAGACGGACTTTTATTTCCTAATGATAGATGAAATAAAAAATTAAACATTATCCCAATATAAATTTTTTGTGTCTTTATTATCCATGATTTTTATAAGTAAATTGGTTTGTCCCCCAGAGTACTTCAAAGTCAGGGGTAAATTCATTTTACTACAAATTCCTTTGGGGTAACACCCAAAAGAGTTACCCGACTCCTGTATTAAAGAAACTCTAGAAATGTTACAGAAATAGTTAGGTCTTCCAAAACATTGCTTGATTCAAGACGTCTCCACTAGATGGAACTCAACTTTTTACATGTTGGAAAGATTAGTAGAGAAGAAGAGAGCAATCAGTCTATTTTGCGCCACAAAGCGGAAATCCTGCTAAAAGGACTAGCAATGGGAATTGGCTGAAAAGCTTGTTATAGTCTTAAGAAATTTTTAAATTATCACTCGGGAAATTAGTTTCGATAATGCTACTGTTTCTTTGATCATCCCTTTTATTGTGGCAATGCATAATTACCTCGATTACTCAACTCAAACTATTAGTGGTATAAAGACAATTGTAAATGAGCTCCAAAGAGATTTCATTGTAAGATTTGAACCATACAAACGAAATAAGGAACTTCTACTTGCAATGGTTCTTGACCCACGATACAAACTGAAATATTTTGAACGAACAGAAAAAGAAAATATTAAAACTATGATTTGTGAAGCAGCTTTAACACCGCTAATACAAGATAACCAGGGAGATAAAGGCAGTCCCAGTTCAATCTCAGAAGATGAAAGTGAACAGGAGAGTGACGGAAATGAAACAGAACATTCAAAGCTGAAGTCCCTCAAACCATTTCAGAAAGTTCCAGCAGCAGGAAAAAATTAAAGGAGCTGAGTCAAACGAGGTAAGAGTTAAAAATGAATAATTCTAATTAGTTTATAACTTTTTATGTACCTAATAGTTTATTACGCTGTGCTCAGAACCACATACAATGAAACATTCACTAAAAGACTGTAAAGCACACAACCACCAACGCCAACAACACAACATTCACACACCGAGGGATATGTGGGATTATGCTGTGTTTGAAGCGGCTTTCGTTAAGACAAACAGGTGCTCATTCGGACACTGAAGAACGTCAAAGACAACAACACCGTGTCACAAATGCCTTCTCTGAGTTTATATTTAAAATGCATAAACTAATATTTAATATGTTCTCTCTTATATCTGTGACAAGTAATATAATCATTTATATACCGTATGCATATTGAAGTTATACTCCTTGGTCGGTCACATCCAAAACTAGAAAGAAATCATAGCTACGATTACATTTAATCATTTTAAACACAAATTCCACCCTTTAGATAATTTATTCTAATTAAATAATGTATATAATTCTAATCAATTTCCAGATTTTGCGAGCATTTAATTAAAAATTATGTCTTTTCAGCATGAAAGAGATATCAGCCTACTTCAGTCTTCCTCCACTGGAACGTACAGAATGTCCATTTAACTGGCGGAAGAGCTACGAAGAAACATTCGGTGTAGGTTTCCTTCCAAATCCTGCTCAAAAATACCTATGTGCGCCACCTTCTTGAGTTGCCAGTGAAAGGCTATTCAGCACACGAGGAGATATATACGAGTCAACAAGGAGTAGATTGACGCCCGAACGTTCAGAACAACTGCTTTTCTCTCATTATAACCTCAAATTATTTGATTTTAAATACTAAATTTTAAGTTCAACTATAAATATCAAGTACTTTATTATTAAGAATTGTTTATTGGTAATAACATTTAACTTTCAATAAATATAAATTTCTAATTAATACTGACTTTTCATACCATGTAATAATTAATATCAACATATCACACATAATTTTATCCCTTAAGCTTAAATGGGCAAATATGTATAATCCTAAATTATAATTGAAAATCGTTCGATACGGAGCAGAGGAATGGGGTAATGCCACTATAAAACATGAGGAATATGCAACAAGCATAAGTCTAATAAAAGTCACTGGGATTTAAGGACTTGGGGGTAATCATTGAAAAGCAGTCATTTATTGACGAACACCAGACACTCTTCTCTATAAAGTATGGAACATTGAACTTGAGTGGTCTTGAAGGTAAAAATGTTTAATGTTAGATATCGGTTATCGGCCGATATTTGTTTAACCGATACCGATACCGATATATCGGTGCATCCCTAATTATCAATAATTTAAAAACAATGCAATATATATATATATATATATATATATATATATATATATATATATATATATATATATATATATATATGAATCCATTAAACCACATTGAAAGAGAAAACGGAATAATTTTTTTTCCTTGCAGTAATATTTTGATTACCTTTTTCGAAAAATCCGTGCAGGGAAGCGATTCGAACCAGGCACACTGAGGCAGCGAGCACCGCTTTGATCACAGTTAAAAGTATGCCGTTCGTTCTCTGCGGAGCGTAGTGTACTAACGGCATACTTTTAACTGTGATCAAAGCGGTGCTCGCTGCCTCAGTGTGCCTGGTTCGAATCGCTTCCCTGCACGGATTTTTCGAAAAAGGTAATCAAAATATTACTGCAAGGAAAAAAAATTATTCCGTTTTCTCTTTCAATGTAGTTTAATGGATTCATTTCCATCATTCTCTCGTGTTACTTTGAGATATATATATATATATACACACACACACACACACACATATATATATATATATATATATATATATATATATATATATATATATATATATATATATATATATATATATATATATATTCATATTCTAATGATATGGGTCACCCCCCCAAAAATGGGCCTTTACACACTTTTTGTGATATACGAGTATGCTTCATTCATTCTTTAATCACCCATACTTTGCAGGACATGACAGAAGCAACGCTGGTGAACACAACTAGATGTCAATGGGAGCTCCAGCAAAGAATATACTGCGTCAAACATTACTACAAGACAGGCTCTGTCAAGAAAGTGCAGGACACTTTCGTGCATCAGTTCGAATGTGAAAAAGACCCATCCAAGAGCAGAATTCAGGACTGGGTGGGCCACTTCGAGAACTATGGAACAGTGGAAAACCTCAATGCAGTCAGTGCCATCGTCCAAGCCATTCAAGACACCCCAGGAAGCGTACAGCTGAGCTGGTGGAGAGCGTGAGAGAGTCAGTTCAGCAGAGTTCAAAACGCTCTGTGCGCAAGCGAAGTCAGTCCCTCGGTATATCCCGTGAGACTTGCAGGAGAGGGCTAGTAATGGATGTAAAGGCCTACCTATACAGAATACAGACGAAGTAGACCCATGCAGCCTCAGACAAGGAGCAGAGAAAGGCTATGGCAGTCAAGATACTGGAGAAGATTCAGGAGACCACAACTTTCCTCAACCTACTTTGGACCTCGGATGAAGCTCACTTCCATCTTGAAGGAGAGGTAAACTCGAAGACAAATGTCTTCTGGGGGACCTCCAGACCAAATGAGTAGCCACTCCCCTAAGTGCACGGAATGGACTGCAATCTTAGCCAGAGGCATCATCGGACCATTCTTCTTCGAGGAATCTGGCGCGACAGTGACAGTCACCAAGGAGCGGTATGTTGAGGTCTTCAAAACCTTCAAGAGGGAGCTGAAGACCCTGTTCCCGTCGCTTATGGAAAAGTTCTGGTTCCAGCAAGATGGAGCAAGCTCTCACACCTTAAACCTGTCCTGAGATTGGCTGAAAGAAAACTTTGGTGGCCGTGTGATCAGTCTCAAAACTCTCTTTATCTGGGCTACCTTAAAGACAGAGTGTACGCAGGGATACCCAGGACCATTACTAAACGCAAGGAAGCCACGAAGGAGGAGATCAGAGACATTAGTTGGTCGGTTTGTAAGGATGTTATGGACAACTTTGTGCTGCGCCTCAAGAAATGCACAGAGCTAAATGGAGGTCATCTCAAACACGTGCTCGAGAATAAAGAAGAAAAGTCCAAAGACTCTCATGTTTTGATATGAGGTTTTTAAACACAATGAACTAGTTATCACCAAAGTTTCATTCAATCCTTGCAGAAAATTAAGAAATGAGGACTATCGAAATTTGGGGTCCGTTTTTTGGGGGGGTGACCCTGTATAATTTGCATATATAGGTATCCTGGGAGCTTGGCGCACCTAAGGTAAATTTTGAACGGAAATAATATTGAAAACCATTTATAATAATTACTATTTACTAATGTGTACAATTTATAAAGAGCAATGTTAGGCATTATTATTATAAATGAAGAGAAATGAGTGAATGATTCAATATGCTGTTTTCAAAATAGCAATGTTTACAAACAAGTTGCTGCCAAACCTTTTAAAATCGTACCCCTGGCACTGGCTAACAGCTGATCGATTGATTTTAATATCGAATATCAATTTAGTATTCTAGAAAAAAAACAACTTAAAAATGACTTCGTCACAGATGAAAACTTTCGTTCGACCTTCAAGAATTTTTATCGCATTATGCGACAAGCAGGGCGACCATTAAATCCAGGGTGCATCACAGTCAGGTAAATGTTTTAAGTCTTTCTTCCCAAGATCACTAAGTTGATAATTTTGTTCAATATGAGAATTTTAAGCCGACAATTTTGATTCATCCTTATAAAAGTCGCAGTTTTGAGCCATCCTGATCATTTTCTGAGTTGCGATTCATCGTATTAAAGTATCACATGTAATACGGGACAAATCTATATCATACACCCTGAACCACGCTAATAGCTTGGAAGTGAGTTAGGATTTCTCACTTCTCTGTGAATCAATTTTGATGAAACATTTCTCAGCTGGTCTGTACTATATGACAACCAGTGGCGTGCGGTGACTTTTGAAGATGAGGAAGCAATTCAAGTTTTACAAAAATGAATATGTTAATTGAAGTAAATATGTTGTTCATTAAAATTAACTATAAAATTGCAAGCTACTCAATTTATTTAAATTTTAATTCTATTCTTCTATCTTGTTCACTAAATAAATCGATGACTTCTTTGTAGAAACCCTCTGTTTTTATTTCTTTAAGTATTTTTTTCTCAATTGAGATTAGAGCTAAACTTGATAGCCTCTCTTCTCCTTGCGTTCAACTGAAACACTTGTGGCGGTGTCTATAAGGCTGTGTGCACTTCTGCCCTCATGTATGGTTGTAAAGCCTGGACTGTATACAGGGCGCATATCATGAGTGTTGTGGCTTTCAACATCAGATGCCTCCAACGAATCCTTGGGATCACCTGGACAGACCGCGTTCCTCATGTCAACATCCTCCAGCGCACAAGTCGCATTAGCAGTGAAGCCCTCATCATCCAGCGCCAGCTTAGATGGGTCGTCCATGTCTATTTTATGCTGGTGCTTCGGAATGAATAGTTTAAAAGATGTTTTGCTTTTCTTACCAATAATATAGTCATTAGAGTTTTGTAATTTTTGTATAGTTATTTCAAAGCCGTGTTAGAATTAAGAAAAAAATAACCTATTTTTATACGGAAAAGGAAGCAAATTTACTTTTGCAGGCATCGGCTTGCATTTAGCAAACTTGTCGAGTTGCCAGAATCTAGAAAAAAGCAACAAAATGTCTAAGACACAATCACGTAACTATTATTATGCTTTGAAGCTTAAACAATTTTTAGGTTATATTTAAATACTGGTTCTGAGAATAAAAGCAGCTACATAGCCTATACTCTGTATGGTTACGCTCTTCTATCTTAAGCATTTTATTAATATTTCGTCGATTCTGGCAGCCCTCCTGGAGTCACTTCTCGCATCCTTGATTCAGTAGCTGCGAGGCAGTACTTAGATAAGTGTGGCGTATTGTTTATTTATTATTTTTAAGTGATAACTCCATTTTAAACAAAATGGATGCCTATGAAGTAGTGAGAAAATAAGATTGCATTATTGAAAAATTATTAAAAAAGAAGTTCAGTGGATGACTTATAATGAAAAAGAAACTTATTAAAAAAGGTAGGCCTACGCCAACACTAGATGTCATCAAAAACAAACTCTTGCACGCAAATACAATGTAGGCCAATATGATGCAACATCTTTGCTAGCTAGTTGTGCATACTTACATAAGCTATTTTAACATCGAAATAAAGTGAGTAGCTTACAATTTTATAGTTACTTTTTAATGAACAACATATTTACTTCATTTGACATATTTATTTTTGTTAAACTTGCTTCCTCATCTTCAAAAGTCACCGCACGCCACTAGTAACAGGGGGATATGTTTCTGCATCCCAGCTGCTGAAGTTGTCAACAATAATTTGAAATAGATCAATGAGTCCTTCCTTGTGTTCTGAAACAGCTTCCATAAGGCAACTGTTATAATTCCAGCGTGTAAGTGCCACTTTCGGAAACACCTTCTTCAGTTCTGTCTAAAAGATACACATGCTTTGTTGATTTTGCAAAGAACAATGAGAAAGCCTTAAGTTTTGCAAAGAATTTATTGCATTCATCAATCTGTATGAGTAATTGTGACAACACTAAGTTAGCTCTGTGTGCCATGCAATGAATAAACATTGCTGTAGGATATTTCTCTTAGAGTCCATTTAGTTCGCTAGACATTAGGCTCGCACCATCATAAGTTTGTGAGACATTCAACTTATGCTGACTATTTAGCAAGAAATCAATTCGTCGTGATTTTCTAAACATTGCCAAGTCTAAAGATACAACTATATGGCTGGTAGTGGTTTCGTGCCTTTTAATCGCTTTATTCATATTATTTAAATCATCGAATCCATTCGAGTTCCAATTTCCTTCATCATTACTAAATAGTAAACATAGCCAACAAAATAACTTCTGTAAGTATGCGCAACCAGCTAGCCAAGATATTGTATCATATTGGCTTACATTGTATTTGTGAGTGCAACACTTTCTTTTGAATGAAAGATCTAGTTTTAGTGTTGGCCTACCTGTTTTAATAATAGTTTCTCTTTAATTATAAGTCATCGCACTGAACTTTCTTTTTAATAATGCGTTCGCATTTTCTCCCAACTTCATTTGCATCCATTTTGTTTAAAAGGGGGTTATCACTTAAAAAAAAAATGAATAAACAATACGCTATACTTATTTTGTAAACAATGCAATCACACTGCCTCGCAGCTACTCATCTCAGAGATACGAAGCGCGACTCCGATAGGGCTGCCAGAATCTAGGAAAAATTAACAAAATGCTGAAGACACAAGAGCGTAACCATACAGAGTTTATGCTATGTAGCTGATTTCATTCTCAGAACCAGTATTGAAATATTACCTAAAAATTGTTTAAGCTTCAAAGCATAATATAGTTACGTCATTATGTCTTAGACACTGTTGCTTTTTCCTAGATTCTGGCAACACTGCCAGTTTGCCAGATTGAAGCCGCTGACTGCAAAGGTAAGTTTGCTTCCTTTTCCGTATACAAATAGGTTATTTTCTTCTTAATTCTAACACGGCGTTGAAATATCTAGATAAAAATCATAAAACTCTAATGACTATATTATTGCTAAGAAAAGCAAAACATCTTTTAAACTATTTATTTCAGAGCACCAAAAAGCAGAATTATTATTGAAATTAAGAGAGAAAAAAGAGAGTAGAAATCTCGGCGAAAAGGATCCATTTCTTCAATTGCAGTCGGGTTCATCACGGTCTAAAGCCAATTCGATTCAAAGTGAACGGTACCGTGTATACTATAAAAAAATAGGCAAACATAAATGTGAGAATAAAATTGATTCTGCTGTCATATTAATAGTTGGGGTGTAATTTCTTTTTCTTTTCTTCTTAAATAGGGGAAGCATTGCTTCCCTTGCTTCCTTTGACTGCACGCCACTGATGACAACACTAATGTTATGTTTTCATTATGCTATGTTACGTGCTTCACTTTTTATTTCAGATTCGTCGTTTAGTGGGCGAACCATGCTAATAGTATTTATACTGTTTATAAACAATGAGGGGACGCAGAGGCCTTAACGATGAAGAAAGTCTTTCATCATCAAAGAAAGTACTGAAGACACCTCTCTTCATGTTATACGAAGTTAGTTCGCCATGTTGACACGGTTAGACGATTTCTGAATTACCCCTCGCTAATGAAGAAGCGATCCGATTGTGGGACCTCTGTTGCGTGGAAAATTTGGATAAACAAGCAAAGTCCTTTTCACTGCCACTTGTCTCCATGCACCGAAGACCACCAGGAACCGCATCCTAGTTCCCATGGCGTCTGTGCGAGGTCTCCTGAAACTATCTCCTTTAACGCCCGTCACAAGACTTTGAGGCTTCAATGGGCCCGGGAATAGATGACGTTCAACATGAGTTGCGTAGTTGCGTTCTCTTCACTGACGAGACCAGGGTGACCTTTGACGGACCTGATGGTCTATTTCGGAGAAAAGCGTCATCAACATTTGCGACGTCAACAACAGGGAGGAGGAGTCATGTTGTGGGGAAGTATAATGGACTCAGGATTGTTGGCCAAGTCAGCGTGCTTGATGCGGTTGAAGTCACCGCAGCCGCCTACTGCAATCTCTTGAAGGAGGTCTTGGATCCCTGGATAGATGACATACCGTTGTCACTTCTACGGATTCTAGTTTTCATGCATGACACTGCTCCATTTCACTATGCCAAGACGACCCAAGCATTCTTAGGCTCTTTCACCATACAAGGTGACAAGTTGATGGTGTGGCCGCCAGCCTCTCCGGATCTCAACCCAATAAAAAATTTGTGGTCCATCATCAAACAAGATGTTTCTGCCGATGGTCGTCGATTTTCGTCTAAAGAGTCTTATGGGCGACCATCAAGGCCTCAGCAGAGGCAGCCTAACCTGATACTATTATGAAATTGATAGGTTCCAGGATAAGGGATTTTGAAGTCATCTGTCGAAATGGCGCTCATGTTGGCAAATAATTCTTTATGTCCATAAATCGTGTTTTATAAGTATGTTTTTTTGTTAAATATATATGCAAGATATGCTTAATGTATATAAATATCCTCTGTTTTCTTCAAAATATGTCTAAATGGCCTACACTCATTCAAAGTTATTAGCGTAGTTCACCCTCAAAACGACGAATCTGAAATAAAAATTGAAGGACGTAACTCATAACATTAGTGTTGCCATATTAGGAACACCAGCTGGGAAAGGTTTTATAAAAATTGATTCACAGGGAACCGAGAAATCCTAACTTTCCCTACCAAACAATAGGCGTGGTTCAGGATGTAGTAGCAGCAGCTGAGTTATCTACTTCAACTTCAGAGTTTTAAGTCCTCTAAATCAAGTTCGCAGCTTTGATTCGCCCATGTCAAGTTCGCCAATCTGAATCATCTAAAACCAGTTTGCAATTATGAATAGTCTCTGTGTTGGTTTTAGCGTTTCCAGACAACGTGTAAATATTTAAATCATCAAATCATCCAAGTTTATATTCATGGGTCATCCAGGGCACGCTCGCACCACTAACTTGTCGCTATGCTCTTTAAAGTATTACATATAAGAAGCGAAAACCAACGCAGGCATCACCAGATAGCATAGAAAGCCGTATATAACCCACGCAACTTAAAGGGAAAACTAATTATAACTCTTGAGGTTGGGAGAACGCACAAATCTCCTGATGATAGGAATTACTTTAAATGTCTCATTTCTGGAGAGGTTGGATATCGAACTATTAGCGAAGAGAGCGCTGGAAGTTTGCGCCTCCGGAACACTCAGAAGTATTGTTTTTAACAACTTCTCTTTTTGTTTTACTGAATACTTATACTAACGTTGGCTGCAACTCCAATCTGTTCGTACTTTGGAGTACTGCGCTCGCTTTACGAATCTGTTCCCGCAGGTAAGACATTCAACTCACCCATTATTTACGGGTTGAAGGAATTTTTTTATTGCAGTCGCTGTCATACTTAACATTTTTTACTGTTTTGGGCTATTTTATCCAGATTTTGCTTCATTAGTCGGTCATTTTCCTCATTACAACTGGAAGGAAAATGACATCGGTAGGTATATCCATTCTCAATCCCCTTCCTCAATTTTCATCTATAATAATGGAGGTAAATATTAGATGATAAAAGTCTTCGGAATTCGCACGCTTAAATGGACACGTTTGTCCATTTTGAAGGTTGATTTAAAGGGAAAACAAACGAAGGCATCTGCGGCAGAAAGCTTTAGAAAAAAATTGTTGAAGAAAGTAGCGAAATTAGGAGACGTGAACATGTATGGAAGGTAGACAGCCCGAATAGACAACTCAGTGTGAGACCGGGAGGGTGTGTAGCTTTCCGAAACAATCTTTTACTTTACTTCTCACAAACAAAGGAATTGATGCTAATAGATCCTGAACTACGCTAATAGCTTGGTAGGGAAAGTTAGGATTTCTCGGTTTTCTGTGAATCAATTTTGATGAAACTTTCCAAGCTGCTCTGCACAATATGGCATTGAAGCCTCAAAGTCTTGTTGATGGGGCGTTAAAAGAGGCAGTTTGAAGGAGCTCGCACGAAAGCCATGGGCCTTAGGATACGGTTTCTGATGGTCTTCCGTACATGGAGACGACCATTGGCGGTGTAAATAATTTTGCATGTTTGTCCGGCTTTTTCAAGTAACTGGCGGCCAATATTGCTCAAGTCCTTAGCTGTCACCGTCTTGTAGATTCCACAATCGGATCGCTTCTTCCTTAGCGAAGGGTTCTTTAGAAATCATCTAACCGTGTCCACAGAGTGAACTAACTTCTCCGCAATAACATGAACATAGGCGCCTTCAACACTTTCCTTGATGATAAAAGAATTTTCTTCATCGTCGAGGCCTTTGCGTCGCCCCATTATTCTTAAAGAGGATAGATGCTATTAGCTTGGTTCACAACCTAAACGACGAATTTAAATAAAAATTGAAGCAATTAACAGCAGAATAACAAGGTCTGATGACCAAAAGGTCACGTGCTCTCACTTATTCTGATTTATGACCTTACGACCTACAAAACTTTCAATAAGGGTTTCAACATAAGAGTTTCAAATTCCATTACAATCGGCCGAATAGTTATGATGTTATTGCCAAAACAAAATAATTCCCGGGCTAACCTTTGGTGGACTTTGGCAATTATATTATTCGAAAGAAAATGTAAAACAACATAGGGGTTTCAAATTTCGTTAAAATCAGCCGAAAAGTTATGATGTTATTGCCAAATAATTCCACAGCTAACCTTGGGAGGACTGGCAATTATATCATTTGGAAGCTGGAAGCAAATGTAAAAACACATAAGGGTTTCAAATTTCGTTAAAATTGGCCAGAAAGTTATGGTGTTATTGCCAAATAATTCCCTCGCTTACCTTGGGAGGACTCTGGCAATTATATCATTCGAAAAAGAATGCAAAGCGACCCAAGGGTTTCAAATTTCGTTAGAATCGGCCGAATAGTTACTATGTTATTACCAAAACAAAAGCAAAACGGGGACCAACGACCGACATAGTGACATATAGAGTCGCCCGCGACTAAAACCATAACATTAGTGTTGCCATATTGTACAGACCAGCTGAGGAATATTTCATCAAAATTGATTCATAGAAAAGTGATAAATCCTAAATTTTCCTACCAAGCTATTAACGTGGTTCAGGGGAGAAACGGGTCCTAATAATAATTCCTGTTATCGTAACTCTCTCAGAGAAATTTAGAATTTCTCCCTCGTAAAATACAAACTTTGGACCATTCTGATCGCTGCGATAAGTGGCAGTTTATGAACGAAGAGATGAGTTTTAATTTGAACCACCACTAGTCAAAATAAAGTTTCAAGATAACTTCTTCTTCAATCCCTATTACCTTGATGTGTCTGAGAAATTGCAACGCTCACCAAAATCTGTTTTTTTTAGAAAGATGTGGAAGGAAGCTTATCTATCTTCTAATTTCGTTTAATGTCTTTATTTTCTAAAGAAAAGCAATTGATTGTCCGCTCGGTCTCTTTCCCATCCCCGGTTCAGCAGCTGTCATTTTCCATCTTGTAGGAAATGAGATCTCTTCGGATTTTTCAGGAGATTCAGAGCAATAGATAAGAGTGGAGAGGGTCTGTAATTAGTTTCCCTTAATCAAACACATCCGGAAACACATACATTTTTATCAACAGACGCTTATCTCTCTACCGTATAGAAATATAAAATATTAATAACACAAAGATATGACTGAATAATATCGACCTCTCAGATGAAGGCATTTAGGTTATATTGTAATGAACAGTTTTCTTAGGCATACATCATATGGTTGGTACTCACATTTACTCCATTTTATCAGGAAGAACCAAGAGCGATGGTGTAACAATAGATTTGATTAGAATTGCAAAATAATATCTTAATGAACACCTACTTGCCTGTTTGTTTAAAAATATCAAAGGTAAAGAAGATATTACTAGCAGTCTGTCTCTTACGTTAGTTATACTTCCCTTAATAAGGGAGTTTGAGAAGAATAACGTAACTTCAGATCAATTATTTTCATTAGCATACACAGTCGCTAGAAAAGTCAAATAAACTGCAATGTATTTCAAATAATAGCGGGCATCATTTTGTGATATCGTTGAAGCTCAGGGCAAAGAGTTTGATACTGAGGACAATTCCCCGCGGGACGCCTTCTTCCTGCCCCGGTGGGCCAGAGAGGGCTCCCCCACCGTACACAGAATCGACGATCTCCCAGAAATTTAGATATACAAATTGGGAGGCGTCCCCTAGTTCCTATCGTGGGGAGAGTTTCCATGATACCACATCGCGATGCGGTGCCATAAGCCTTCTTCAGATCGAAAAACACCGTGACGAAGTGCTGCCCACAAAGGAAGGCGTCACAGATAGCGTTTTCCAACAGAATCAGAGTATGCGACGTGATGTGGAACTTGCGAAAGCCGCACTGTGCGGACGACATATGGTCTCCACTGTCCAGGAAAAGGTTACTCTAACATTTGCTAATTTCTCCATCAACTTTCATACACAAGAGGTTATAGAAATGTGGCGGAAGCCGGACAAGTAGAGTAATCTCTTCCCTGTTTGTGAAATACGAGCACAATAGCCATTCGCCAGGAGGCTGGGAGAATACACTCTCTCCAGGTCATGTTGAACAGATCTAACAGAAGTGCCATGCCATGCCTGGACCAGGGCGGTGTCTGCACATGAAGAGAGAGTGGAACGGAACTCACTCAACATAAACTTCTCGTTGAAGGGTTCTCCACCTTTGGAGGTAAACTCCAGTCGGCGGGCCTTAGGAACATCACGAAGTACATTGAATGCTAGCAGAACAGCATCTAGGCTAAAGAATATGGATAAAGCGGTTGCAAAAAACTCCGCCTCGTATACGGCCTTGGAGCAAATTACACAGTCTTCAGGTAAACCCAACTTTGCCCGTCTAAAAGAGCGATTCGTATGGACAAAGCGGTTACGAATGCCTTCACGCAGTAGCGATACCAACCGGCACGCACCGACTCAAATCAGAGAACCTGTCACAATCAAACGTCACAAAGTACAGGGGTGGGTCTCGATGGCCCTCTTTATTTTATCATCACATGTTCGACTCTTCGCTAATGTCTCCTTAAGAGAAGTTTTTGAGTTCCTTCGCATAAACCACTTGTTTCGCGAAGTTTATAGTAGAGTGCCGCATCACATTGACTATCCCAAAGGCACTAATCATAGCTGCCTCGATAGGGTCCATAGCAGTCGCAATAAGGCTCCAGTCCGAGTAACGGGTCACCTTCGGCTCTCTCCCAGTTAAACTAGCTAATGCTTTCCTCTGTGGATCATTTGGCCTTTGGCCAACATGCTGCTATCTGTGGAGAGATTAACTAGAAAGCGTTTTAAGGCAGCGGGCTCAAAAACGCCAAGTAGTCTCTGAATAAGGGACCCCGTCGTAATCAAGGCTCCGTTCAGCGCACTTGCGGGTATGATATTTGTCTGTGCCTTCCCACCCGAGAGCAACTCAGGGCCAGAAGTGTTGGTCTTAGCCTGGTTGCTTGCTCAAATGGCAGTGGACCTATCTTTCCCTGGAGCACCGCGGAAGGAGTGGAAGCTCTAATGTTCGATATTTTTTTTCTTATTTCCCTTCTTCTTTCAAGAGGAAGGCGGGGAGTGTATCCACTTCTCTCCACCGGTGGAACTCAAGGCCGGACAGACCACCCTCATCAAGATCATTCACCGAGGCGAGGAGGAACTTGGCTATCAAAGAGTTGCCAGTCGGAGAGTAGGTCCCTCCTCTCCTTGTGAGCCCTCACTGGCCCGTCGGCCTGAGGATCTTGCAGATTGGCAGACTAAGGTTGGGTTCGCCCCCATAGAAGACCCTGTCATATGGGGAGGGGTTACCTCCTAGACCGTCAACCCCAGGAATCCTCTAACTTGCTATCCCTTCCCCAAGGTCAAGTATCCCGATCGACGAATCAAAGGGTCTATGGCCCATCATGAACCTCACTAGGGCCGGGTTGCCAACCTTTGCGTTGAGAAGAGTAGGGGAGCAGGCATGCCTGCTCCCAATAACGTGATAAACCTCGGATCGACGAGGTCACTTGGCACTTCCCAGAGTGGCAAGAAGTTGAGGTGGTTCACATGCCCCAATTTTTGCGGCAGAGAACCAAGGCGGCGCTTCCTTGCCTCGCCGTGTCCTTGGCGGGACCCCGAGAATGCAAAGGGAGATCCAACGCAAGTGGAGAGTCGCTTGGAAGCATCTCTTATATGCGAAATAATAAGGTAACACAATAAAGATGGACTTATTTGCGTCAAAGGGAATTTGTAGTGAGAATTAAATCGCTGTGATTGCCCTGAATTTATTCGCTTCACTTTAGGCACTGTAAAAACACTCAATTATATATTAATTTATAACTATTCTTTTTCGCCGAATGTTAAAGTTAGTGATCCGGGCTAAGTAAATTAAATGATCTTTGAGTTTGGTAAAGTTATACTAGAACGCATGTGGAAATCTTGCCGAGCAATGGGAGAAGTAGGCTTTGATGTGGAGTCAATGTCGATGTAGAAAAGTGAAGCTTAGCGGCCTCCGACCTCCTTTAGCTAGAAATTCGGCGATATTATGAGCAGGCACAGTTAGCAGAGGGTCGTTGCCATGGATACCAGCGAGAAATGGAGCGCCTTGTTCGGCAGGCCTTACTTAGAGTATTCTCGGAGTGTGGAGAATGGAATGAACTATGACCTGACTCAAATGGACTGATGTGGATTAAATTACTTTTGAAAAAGCCGTTTA
Organism: Ceratothoa steindachneri; assembly: GCA_963969495.1. Lineage (NCBI taxonomy): Eukaryota > Metazoa > Arthropoda > Malacostraca > Isopoda > Cymothoidae > Ceratothoa > Ceratothoa steindachneri. The sequence goes on from OZ018322.1 coordinate 56,950,653, forward strand.
TTTGTTCAAAATTGGGAGAATTTGGCCTGTCCCTCCTGAAATAAGAATTGCGTTCGCATAGAAAGTTGTTTCCGGCGGAAACGGAAGGAAGATAGGAAGAATCTTATTTGCGAAGGGAGAAAAAGGTTCGTTTCTCTCTCTCTCTCTCTCTCTTCACAGAGGCAGGCGGAAGCTCGTTGGGAAGTTTCAATGGGTCACACGTGAAAGCTCGTGTGAGTCTATGGAAGTGAAGTGGGAAAAGTTGGGGGATAGCATCCCCACCCCACCCCAAATTTACATTTCCTTCTCTAGATTTTCGATATTTTCCACTATTCTCAAAAACCTGTTTTCTATGTCTTTCGATATAAAGAAATTTTAATATTTAACGAACAAACACCAACGGGGGCATTAACATAGAGATATAAAAAAAAGGTTTCCGTTACAAGTGGTAAAGTTAGGGTAGATGAAAAAGTGTGCGAATTACTTAGTCCGAGTAACCAAAGAAGGTGGCTAGAGGACGGTCTTTCAACTAAGCCTTGTTAGTATTCTTTTTACATTGGTCTTCCTCCTCTGCTACTATATGACTCACAAAGATTACATGGCTGCTTGGCAAAGAAGATGGGAGACGGTCCTGGGAAACTTAAAGTTACGTGCCATTGCGCCGCGACTGTTCCCATGGGCCTACCCTCCAATGCCGCAACGGCTTCAGGTTGCTTTCTGTCGACTCCGAATTGGACACACTCGCGGGACGCACCGTCATTTGATTAGCGGTCGCGTTCGCATTATTGTAACAACTGCGTTGTCCCCGATACTGTTCGGCACATTCTTGTTGAATGTCTGGGTGATCTTCGCGCACGTTCGGGACGAGCGGGATCGCTACTGCTTCTCCCTTGTACTCGGGACGAGTTCGTGCACACTGACTTGTGGACTTTACGAATTTTTGGAGGAGGTTGGCTTCCTCCAATTTATTTGACTGTTTTTTTGTGGATCGCATATACCTGTGCCAGGGGGGAGGCAGGCCTACCTCCGACGCCATTTTTGTTTGTTTTTTGTTATTTCTTTTTAGCTTTTGTCATTTTTTATCGTTGTTATTTGTTATGTACATATTGTTATTTGTGTTTTTAATATAGCCTAGTAATAGGCTCGGTCGAGTACAGCGACTTATGCCAAGTAGGCAGTCGCCAGATGGGATCCTAAAATTAAAACAAAAATGCCACTTCATGAAACATTGGTATATCTGCCCATCCATCTTCTCCATGTAGCGATCAATATAAGCTTCTACTATCGCGACATGGTCTCTTAATTGTGAAATTTGTTCATAGGAAAATGTCCAGATATAAAAATGGACTTTATTCGCCAAATATCATTATCTTGCTAGTTATCTTCCGTGCGCAAGTGGCCATCAGGTCATTCGAGCAATCCGCTGTCCACATTAAGGCACTTTATTCTTTGTAATTAGCTCGTTATCTTGACATATTGATGGAGAGTCCGGTCAATGTCTGCAATAATGACCGGTTCAAAGGAAGTTCGAACCATAAAACCCAGACTGTGACATTTACTTTTCGTTGAAGGAGGATGCGAAGTTTTAAACACGTTTTGAGCGTCAATGAAAAACTTGATGAAATTGTAAACCTTCCTGGTCATTTTTGTGCTTTTTTTTCTAATTAATTTGATTTTCAAACGGCTTTGGGAATGGAGCGACTTCGAGGAGAAAAGACCAAATTATAAAAATAAAGTTAAGTTAAGTATGTGGTGGGTACGTAGTATTCAAGTAGCCCAAGGAAGAGACTACTAGTAGGAGTAGGCAATAATTTGCAAATCTGAATCTGCCTCCGTTCCACAACGAAGGCGTGTAAAGGGGATCACAAGGAAAGATTCCCTGAAACTTCTCACCATTGATATTTATTTTAATAAGAAAAAGCCAACGAGGGAGAGTCAAAGTGTGTGTAAAATATACATTACGAGTAAATTCTCTCATGGAAGGCGATGGATAATTATCTTTTACATCGCCATCATTTAAAGGGCAGACCGCGGAAGAGTGCTCTTTACCGCCCATCTTGGTTGAGGGGATAGCTAAACCCATTGAGGGAGGAATCAAAGGAGTGGCAAAAAGTGGAGATGAGGATGATAAGTCAGCACTCTGGAAAAGGTGGGTGGATGGGTGGGAGGAACCCTTCTTGGGAGGCGGGTGGAAAAAATAGCATTCGAGAGGGGGAAAAAATAGACAAATAAAAAATGGCTTAATTTCGGACTCTCCAATAATAATAATAATAAATATTTTTTACATTGGAATTCCATTTTTCGGAATTATTATTTTGGATAAACGGAAAGAGTAAAATTTGTATTTCACTTCTTTCGATTAAGAGAAAAAAAAACCCTGCCTTTTTCTTCTCCTTGACCTCTTTCTCCATTTCCTTCTTCTTCTCCTCCTTCTTCTCCATCTTCTTTCTCTTCATCCTTCTCCTTCCCCTAGTTCCCCTCTATGCCATTTTTTTATTTTAATAATAAGAATTATTAATAGTTGTAGCAATAGTCGTGGTCTAACTGAATCTAAGAATAAGAAGGAATCGAGTATTGTTGTGCAATCTTATTATTGTCTGGTGAAAAGTGGTGTATTGAAGGGACGCAGTGTGGGAAAGTGAAGGAGTGAAAGGAGACATTGAGAAGAAGCAATATTAAAATCATCCACGCATGGGGAGTAATGGCATCGAACATGGCAGGAAGGAAAATCAGTCGAATGCCACTGCTAAAAAAATAAATAAAATCAGTAATAGAATATTTGACAAAGAGATTTTACCCCCTCCCCCAGCCTTTTTGAATAGTGGGCAAGGCACCGTGATAAGGAAACTTACATCAAAATCAGAATGACAATCGCTGGCAAGCGTTAAGGTACCAGCAGCCTGTACGAGCTAGAGAGAAAATGCGGAAAAACGGTTGGGCGGTGTTTTGCACTAGTAAGCAGAGTACTCCTTCGTGGCTTAAGGGAGAGCCAGCCATTCCGCAGAAAGGGGAGTATGGATTTAAAACCCTATCGGCATGTTTCGGGGCGTAAGAGTGATGTGTTGTCTTTGAAAAGAGAGTTACATAGAGTTACATAGATACACAGATCACACGGGCCTTACGGCCCAGACTAAGGTGATCTGGCCTTAAATCTACTGCCACTTACACATAGAATAGTAGAAGTAAAGGATAGAAAAGTTTTAGGCTCTCCCCACCCTCCACTCCCTCCGGCAAAAGCCGTACATGAAATAATTTGGGAAAAGTACCTTGCAGGTGTAAGAAGACAGTACCTGAAGGAAATTTGCATTGAATAGTAATTAAATGAAATGAATATGAAAACCACTTACATAAACCTGAAAGAGTTATATTTTTGTAATATTATTTTATTTTGTAGCTTATGCTAAACAATTCCAATATTTGTTAAGTGTTTGTCTAATCTCATTTTAAATGAATCTATAGTTCTGCTGTCCACTACTGCGTTTGGCAAATTATTCCAATCATTAATAATCGAGTAAGTGAAGAAGTTTTTTATTACATCCATAGTGGCTCTTTTACCCTCAAGTTTTGAATCATGTCCACGGGTGGGACACTCCCCTGTCAGTGTGAACAAGTTATTGGCATTAACGTTGTTAAATCCTTTAAGTATTTTGAAGCACTCTATAAGCTGCCCCCTTAGTCTTCGTTTTCTGACGGAAAATAGATTGAGTTTTTTTAGCCTCTCGTGGTAAGGTTTGTTACGTACTGACGGGATAAGTTTTGTAGCTCTGTGTTGTACAACTTCTAATTTATTAAGTAAGGGGCCCAGAACTGTACAGCGTATTCGAGATGGGGCCTGACAATACTTTTATATAGTGGCATAATTATCTCCTCGCTTTTATAAGTAAAGTTTCTTTTTATAAATCCTAGTGCTGTGTTAGCTTTGTTTGCAGCAGCTGCGCATTGGTTTGATGTTTTTAAGTTTTCTGTAATTATTACTCCTAAATCTTTAACCTGCGGGGTTGTGTTTATTAAGCCGCCTTGCATTGTATAGGTGTATTTTTTGTTTTTTGTTCCGCACTGAAGGATTTGGCATTTGTCGATATTAAATGGCATTTGCCATTTCTCAGACCATTCGGTAATTTTATTTATATCAGCCTGCAGGCTAGCCCTGTCATCTTCGCATAGTACTGAGTTACCTATTTTCGTGTCATCTGCAAATTTAGATATGATATTATTTATTCCAACGTCTATGTCATTGATGTATATAGTAAATAAAATAGGCCCCAGGACTGATCCCTGGGGAACACCGCTGGTAACAGATACCCAGTCCGATTCCACGCCATTTATTATCACTCTCTGCTTCCTGTTTTTTAACCAGCTACTAATCCATCCGTATATATTACCGTTAATTCCTAGCGTACGCACTTTGTTCATGAGTTTCTGATGTGGAATTTTGTCAAATGCCTTTTTGAAATCTAGGTAAATTATATCTAATGATTTAGTATCGTTATATAGGTTGAAAAGGTTATGGTAAAAGTCAATTAGGTTTGTTAAGCACGATCTCTTAGACCTAAAACCATGCTGGCTATCACGTATAAGGTTATTGTTTTCGAGGAACTCTACTAGCTTGTCTCTAATGATCGTTTCGAGCAACTTTCCAACTATTGAGGTTAAGCTAATGGGTCTGTAATTACTGGCCTGGTTTTTACATCCCTTTTTAAAGATAGGTGTGACGTTAGCTTTCCTCCAATCATCAGGGACGACCCCATGCTCGAGAGATTTGTTAAAAATGAGAGCAAGTGACTCTGCTAACTCATTATGGACATGTTTTAAGATTCTAGGGTAAAATTTATCAGGACCAGGAGTCTTGTACGAGTTCATTTTCTTTGATTTATCAATTACTAGTTGCGGATTTACTTCCAGGCTCCTTAGTGATGGGTGTCTGACCTGTATAGACTCGTTGTTATCGTTATTAGTATATCCTAAGGTGAAGACTGAACTAAAAAACTCGTTTAAGATATTAGCCATACCCATATCATCTGAAATAATTTCACCCAACTGGTTTTTCAAGGGGCCAATCCCGCTTCTCATTTGCCTATTTCTATTGATATAAGTATAGAAGTGTTTGGGATTAGTGGTGCTTGCTTTTGCTATCTCGATTTCGTATTGACGTTTCTTTGATCTTATGAGTGTTTTAACCTTTCTTCTGCTAGTGTTATATTGTTGGTTAACTTGATAGCTTCTATTGTGTTTTAATAATGTGTGGAGACGGTTCCTATCTCTAATTGCTCGTTTGATGTCATTATTAAACCACGGCGGATTGCCTCTATTCGCGTTACTATTCCTTGTCTTAAGAGGAACATGGTTTTCTTGGGCTATAAAAAATAGTTCTTTAAATTTATTCCAAAGTTGATTTACATCTTCTATTTCTATCAGCTGCTCGTGAATATTTCCCAGGGCTTCTCTGAGGCCCTCTAAGTTAGCTTTACTGTAGTCTGGTACTTTTGAATAGTTATTGGTACCTACATGTACCTATATGTTCCGTTACGGCCAGAGTTGATATTAAATTTTCCTGGGATGCAATAACTAGGTCTAGTATATTATTTCCTCTGGTTGGCTCCCTTACGCATTGGTGTAAATAATTAGTATCGATAAAATTTGTCATTAATTTTTCTTGTTGGCTAGTCCCTATATTCAAGTCCCAGCAGATATTAGGTAAATTAAAATCTCCCAGTAATAGCGTTTGTTCCTCCTGTAATGTTTCTTGCAAGATTCTATATATTTCCAGGTCCTCATTAACGGTAGTATTTGGGCGACGGTAAACAGTGCTTATGTTTATTTTAAAATCTCGTAAATGTAGTTTAACACAGATCAGCTCCACTTCATTATTTGTAAGTTCTACCTCCGTTACTTTTAATTCTGATCTTATATATAGTCCCACTCCTCCTCCAAGCCTTCCATTGACCCTGTTTTTGTAAAATAATCTATAGCCTTCTAGCATGTATTCACATAATAAGTCTTTTATGCCAATTTGTAGATGGGTCTCAGTTAAGGCTATGATGTCAACCTCTTCCGTTGCTATTAGACATTTAAGTTCTGTAATATGTTTTCTAAGGCTACGTGCATTAAAAGTTATTATTTTGATTGTACTGATTTCTTTTGAAGGTGAGCGGGTGAGACTATTCATTAGTTTCCCTGTCTGTGGGTGGGGGTGAGAGAGAGAGAGAGAGAGAGAGAGAGAGAGAGAGAGAGAGAGGATGAAATAGACAACTGTATTGTGATTTGCCTGTGTGTGTTGGCGTAAGTGGCAAACGTTATGTGCGCGTATAACCCAAACTCGACGCCCTGATTGATTGGCGACGCCTCCTTGCCAACGGGGAAATTTTCTGTCCGCTCTCGCCCTAAATCGCATTCTGTTCGCAACCGTCGAAATCCAATTAACTAATGAAACTAACAATTGTAATAAATAACTATAATTAAGTTTATCTCAAACCAAATTAAATCGATGTGAGAACATTGAAATTAATCCAGAATTATTAGCAATTCTCTCTAATAACTTAACCTAATGTATCTACGTACATATGTAGGTATATGTGCAAGTATATATGCCGTTATTATCAATTCTATTATTTCTTTGTTTTGGTTTCAATTGTAATTATCCCATTGTAAAACCTGCCAAGAAAGCGACACAATTCGGAGAGGGCGGATTGTGGGGCACGATATGATCGGGAAGGACGATGTGGCGATCTCGGATACACCTCCGCATTGCCGGGAGAGGAAAAGGGGGCAGTTTAAAGACCGAAACAGCAAATGGTTCGCATCTTCATCAAATCTTATTCTTATTCGTGCTATGGCCGGGTTCCCAGCGGCCCGAAGAACTCTCCTTTTTAAAGACTACTTGATTAAGTGTCATTCTCACATTTTCACTTTTTCAAAATTCCCCACTCTCTTTACGAATAATCGATTATGTGAATGAATATTTGAGAGAGAATGGTCTGGCCAAGGGACAAATAGGTGAGTTTGTGTATGAGTGATATGCAATTGGCAATGGAGGGTTTGTGGTAGAGCTTCTCTGAAGTCCTAAAGCACAAAACGTCCCATGGCAATATAAGGTTAATTTGTCGGGGATAGAAAATGATGTGGCCCTTAGTGCTCGGCAGGGCATAAAGGGTAGAAAGAAGGTGCATTTTAGTGACGTTGTTGAACACTGATTCCAGATTGTGAGAAAATAGTTACAGGTGAAGGGCATGCAGACCAATATTCTCAAAAGATCCAATTGAAAAGGACAATTATTTGGCCATGGAAGACGCAGCTCCGTGTCCCTCTACACAGAAGGTCAAACAATGGGAAAGATGAAAAAACATCCAGCGACCCCCTTGATCCAACTAGTCGCCTGATATCAACCTCATAGAACACATGCGAAGAGGGCGAGAAACTTTTCGGGAGAGAGAAAACAAGCAAAACAAGCGAATAGATGGGTAATACAAAAAAAAACAACTGCTCAACTAGCTATCAGAGGTTTTGGTCGCGGTCGATTCTATATCTCACTCTGTCGGACGGTCGGTCACTCGGTGGCCGTTTTGCTTTTTTTGGGTTTTGGTAATAACATTGTAACTATATGGTCGATTTTAACGAAATTTGAAACCCTTATGTTGTTTTACATTCTCTTTCGAATGATATAATTATCAAGGTCTTCCCAAGGTTATCCCGGGAATTATTAAAGGTTTTGAAGGTCGTAAGGTGATAAATCAGAATAAGTGAGAACACGCGACCTTTTGGTCAGCAGACCTTGTTTATTTATATATGCAAACTTACCTTACTATAATACTGGTGCTACACGAGATTATTATCAATTCAATGGTGGCCTATGATGATAAACAAGTTTTAAAAGCTCCCCCCATTCACCTCCCTTATTGCTACAAAAACAAAAAACAAAAACCCATATCTGAATGCTTTTGAAGAAAAAGTTTATTACTTCCCTTTGAACAGCGCTGACAATTAGAAGAATAAACGAGTCGAAAGAAAACAAAGCGGAGGTAACGTAACAAAAAAAGTTTTGAATATTGACAAAGCAACCTTCCTCATCCTACTAAAAATATCAAGACTTGAAAGGCGAATTCACCTTTGAAAGAAGCATTCAAACTTAACGTAGAGAAGCCCAAGAAAGAAACTTCAAATTTCTGAATGAAAAGGAAGACCTCAAATTCAAAACGCGGAACAACCATCGCAGAAAAGAAGTAGCAGAGGGATGGAAAGAGGGCGCTTGTCCATCTCCAGGATTAAACCAAAAAAAAGTTCAAAGTGGAAATAAAGTTTTTACATAGAGATATATCAAAGGATTCAGGGATTTGTGTTCCCATCCAGTCTCATGTAAAACAAAGGGCATTAGTCCTCAGGGAGAAAAGTGAATAGTAAAAATGCGATAGGGATTCTAGCTTTTGTGGAGCGCACCGACGGGTTATGAATTATGCAGAGGCGACTTGCTTTTTAAAAAGACGGGGAAGCAGATTTTTCCCTATTGTCCTTCAACTTTCTTTAAATATTTAATATATACTAAATATTCAGAAATGTAATTTTGAAAGTAGAAAACTTTGAAAAGGTGTGGGAAGCTGTTAGTAATGAGGCTAGAAAGGTATGAATGCAGGTTTAAGAAATGGTCTGGAAATTGTATTTTTAGTTGCGTGCGAGTCTAGTTGCAGGTGACTCTACATAACACTATACCGGCTGGTCGCTTCCTGTTTTGTTTCGTTTTTGTTTTTGTAATAACATTGTAACTATTCGGCCAATTCTAATGAAATTTGAAACCCTTATGTTGTTTTACATTCTATTTCGAATGATATAATTGGCAAAGTCCTCCTAAAGTTAGCTCATGAATTATTTTGTTTTGGCAATAACATCATAACTATTCGGCCGATTCTAACGAAATTTGAAACCCTTATGTTGTTTTACATTCTCTTTCGAATAATATAATCAAGGTCCTTCTAAGGTTAGTCTTTGAATTAATGAAAGTTTTGGAGGTGTTAAGTTCTAAATCAGAATAAGTGAGAGCACATGACTTTTTGGTCAGCAGATCTTTTTTTTATTAAGAGCCTATCTGGAGACTGCCGACTGGGGCGAAGGTCACCGTAATCACCTTACAGCAAAACGCTTGACTAGACTAAAAAAAAAAACAAGTATGCAACTGACCAAAAAACAAAAAGAAAAAAAGAAAAAAACAACAAGCAAAAAGCAAGAAGAAGGAAGCACGCTTGTTGGGAGGAGGCAGACCTGCCCCCGAGACTGGAAAATGAACCTACAACAAAGAGAATCAAATAAAATGGAGGAGGACACAGCCTCCTACAAAAAGTCAGATAGACCAATATAGGTGTATACGAACCTGTCCCGAGTACAAGGGAAAAGCAGTAGCAAACCAATTCGTTCGGTATCGGGACAGATAACGTGCGCAAAGATCACCCAGACTGCGACATTCGACAAAAATATACCGAACAGTCTTGGGGACAACGCAGTCATCGCAATAAAGTGCAAGCGAACGTTCCATCAAATGGCGGTGCGTCTCTACACTGTGCCATATTCGAAGTCGGCAGAAAGCGACCTGATCTGTTGCGGCATTGGGGATTAGATAAATGAGAACAATCGGGGTGCAATGGCACGCGACTTTAAGTTTCCCTTGGCCGTCTCCTATCTTCTTTGCCAGAGGGCTGCCCTGATTTCTGCCATGTAGTTGGTGGGAGGAAGAGAAAAACGCTGGTTTGGTCACCCAGTCCTCGCAGACTCTTTGGCGCCCTAATTCCCTGCTATACCCACATATCCAGGAACCCAGCAAAAGATAATCTCAACATCCACCCGGTTCACGGCAACCATGACGTAAAGGTCACCGCGAAACATGGTATGTGGAGATTCCAGTGAACCGGCAGCATTCAGGGCCCTTTATGAGTCGCTATAAATCACAGCCTCGTCTCCGAACGGGGCAAGTCACGTTATATCCCGCACCGAGCGGTGTATTGCAACCACCTCGGCCGCGCAGACTTCAAATAGATGGGATACGGCTTGAAAACCGACCCCTTCTGGAAAAATAGAATCATGCGTATACAAGTCACGGATTCAGTGTGACATGAAGTGTGCTCTAAAAAGGCCGAAATCAATACCCTCGACGCTGTATAAGCTTTGGGAGCAGATGAATAGCGACAAATAGTCAAAGGTGGTACATTTCAGGGTGGTGTCCTGGGCAGAACCAGAGGCACCACCGGTCCGAGAGCAATACCGACCTCTCAAAAGAGTTTTCTAGCCGTAATCTAGACCTAAACCCAAAGGGCTTTGGGTAAGATTGCCGTCTTTTGGCACCATAGGCACTTTCGAGATCGGCTGCGGATGAAGTAAGAACCGTTGGTAGATCGAGTCCACTTTCCGCAATACACGCTCGGCTGCGGATGCATTAAACTCGTATCCGTAGTCAAGCTTAGAACGAACAAAGGATCCGTAGAAAAGCAAGACAGTAACCTTATTAGCAACCTAGGTGCTGAACGTCACAAAATAAAGAATGTCCATGGCGCGGGTAGAAGTGATCCTAAGGCTGCGAATATGAGCCTCCCAGGTGATGTATAAGGTCGAAAAACCCCCAAGGAAACGGTGCAAATCTACCAATTCCAGGCGAACGCCGTTTAGGAACAAGTACGGGTGGGGGTGGAACCATGGATGGCAGAAAATTGCAGCACCTTAGTCTTGGCCTAGGAAAACTGTAACCTGCGAACTTCAGCATAGGATAGATGCGGTTCAATGCCTAGTGGAGCCGATTCTCCGGAATCGGCATCTAGGCTGCATCAAAAGAGATCGAAAGGTCTTCCACTTAGAGTGTAGCGAGAAAAACTTCCAGCACCACCGAGGTGACAGCATTGAAGCTCAGGACACTGAGAACACATACCTTCTGGACATCCTTTTCTGGCTCTATTGGGCCGAAAAAGGATCCATTCACCTTTAGGCGGAATCGACGATCTCGCAAAACCTTAAAAATAAAGATTGGGAGGCGACTCCTCGTCCCCATCGTGTGGAGAGTTTCCATGATATCGTACCGACATGCGGTCTCATAGGCCTTCTCTATATTGTAAAACACCGTGGCGTAGTCTTCTCTACGAAGGAAGCCCTAACAGATGTAATTTTACTGTTGGAGCAGAGCATGCGACGTAGAGTGAAACTTGCTGAAGTCGCACTGCGCAGAAGACAGGTGGCCTCTGCTATTCAGGAAAAAGGCTAGTCTAAAATTTACCAATTTCTCTATCAACTTGCACACGCAGTAGGTTAAAGAGATTGGGTGGAAACTGGCTGGTGTAGAGTGATTTCTCCCCGGTTTTCGAAAAACGAGCACAGTAACCAACCGCCCTTCAGGCTTGGCTCGAAAGAGATGCAGGAGCTCTGTTCAAAGAGAAAACCCTCACGTAAATGGATATACGCTTCCAGGAGGCAGAACTCAGGGCATTATTGACGAACAAACCGCTGAAGGCGCCTTGTTCGGCTAATCTTCTCTCCCGAGGACATATAGGGAGAGGTTAGGTGCGGTATGCAAGTTTTGTCTTTCCTCTGCCTGAAACTATCGGCGGGCGGGTCGGCTTTGGGGAGTGTCGAGGAATAGGCCGAGGGGTGTTTGGAGTTTTTCCCGACTCTTATATATATATATATATATATATATATATATATATATATATATATATATATATATATATATATATATATATATCCTATTATCCCGAATGCGGAGGGGTCTTCGTACTACTCCTTATACTTCGTTCGGCCCGTGCCCTGAATGGGTTTATTGACTCAGAGTGCTTAGAGGTTGGCTACGGAGGGATTGGAATGAACTTTGCCAGCAAGCGACCCAAAGAAAGTTAGATACACAACAATATGAAAATAAAGATTTAAGAACACTAAACAAGAAAATATATATATATATATATATATATATATATATATATATATCAGGAATTAAACCTCATTCTCCGAAGACAATTTAATTCAGAACAGTTTCGGTGTATCTCACACCTTTTTTTTTTCTACCCAGTGTCAGTTGAAAAAGGGTGTGAGATACACCGAAACTGTTCTGAATTAAATTGTCCTCGGAGAATGTGGTTTAGTTCCTCATCTTTTCTTGCGATATTGCATATATATATTATATATATATATATATATATATATATATATATATATATATATATATATATATATATATATATATATATAATGTGCTTTGAGAGATAAATCAATAAGTGAATCTCGGATATCTCACTTGGCTTGTAAATAACTATTCACTATGCAAATCCCTATTCACTTAAAATGTTGGTAAGCTTCGCGGTGAAGTTGGGAATGTGAAACGGAAGGGTTACCTTGGGACCTGATGTTTGGGTGGCTCTGGTGAGTGAAGGTGGTGAGATAAGTGGTAGAGACGATGAGGTAGGTTCTCCAGGGACCGACCTGATCCCACAATTTCGTCGCGATTCTGCTGGAAGAAGGCGGTGACGGGAGTTTCTTGTTAAAGAGGGCCCCACGCTCGTGAACTCCGAAGAATCTTGGGTGCCTCTGTGAGTGGATATAAGGGAAAGGCGAAGTAATTTATCGACGCGTAGGGTCACGGAGAAAAGCCGAGATGTAGATTTCTCGCTTAGAGAACCAGAGTGAGGCTGTTTGTAGCTTCGGCTCTAACACGTTAGTACTAGCTTGGGTCCTCACTGACTTGCAGACCAACGGGGTAAGGAGCCTCCCTTACTGGGACCGATCTCCTCGCTGAAGACTTGGTGCCTTGACGATTTACCCCTACACCGAGATAGATGGCAATTCCTGCCCTGCCAGACGCTGTGCAAGCACTACTACTGAGGGTTAAAAGAATTCATCTTTTATACTCGAAACTAGGGAAGTTCACATGGCTCCGGAAGTAGATTTGATATCAAGCATCCTTCTTCGGCTGAGAGCGGCTTAATTATCTGCTTCATTTCGTCCTTTGCAAACTTTCAGGAACCACCGGAAGCCAAGATGGGCTCCCATCTATCGATAACCAGTCGAGGAAGGAACGCGGTGGATAGCTAAAATGGTCGGGGGGTTTTTCCGGCGGGAGACCATCAGATATCAGGCCAGAAGGGGAAGGTTTGATAACCGGCCCGCCCAGAAGGGAGGTAGGGAATCGTGGGTGCCTTATGCTATTCTCCTACAGGGAGCAAGGGGAAGCCCTGGTTTTCGAGGATAGAGGTGGAGCCTAGGTTTTCTGGGGGGAGCCTTGGTTTTCGGGGGAAGGGGGAGCCCTAGTTTTAGCCAAGGCTGGGTGGGAAACCCTTTGTGCCCCTGGCTTTACCATGGGAGTGCCGGGGGTCAGTAAAAGCGGCAGAAGGTTTCTGTCACGAACCGACTCAGAGAGCATGTCACGGTCGAACATCATGAAGAGTGTAGTGGTGGGTCACCAGGCCCCTCCATGTTTTATTATCACACGTTCGACTTTGAGTGTTCCATGGTCTGCCATCTCTTAGCTGATGCCATCTATAGAGTAGTCCTCTAGTTCCCGTCCGGGAAAGACTCACCTTCGCCTCTCTAACAGCCAAGCTAGCTAATGCTCACCTCTTATGGATCATGTTGCGCTTGGCCAACATGCTTCCATCAGTGGAACGAATAACCAAAAAGTGTTTGAAGCCAGCGGGCTCGAAAATGCGAATTACTATCTCAATAAGGCGCCCCAGCGTAATCGAGGGTCTGCTGAGCGCCCTTGTGCTTTTCTCTTGGTCTGCTCCTCCACCACCAAGGCATCAAGGCCAAACTTGCCAATCTTGGCCTAATCGCTTGCCGAAATTGCACCGGACCCATACTTTCCCGGAGCTCTTACAGAGAGAAAGGAACCCTTAGTCCTCTTTGTCTTCCTCTTACTTTCTTTTTTGGGGGGGAGGAGGATGGAGAGTGAATATGCTTCTCTCCACAACCGAAAGGAGCCCATAGTCCGGAATAACCAACCTCAGCAAAATTCTACTCCGAAATGAAGAAGGTCTTGACTGTCAAAGGGGCCGCATCATGGAGGAGGTCCCTCCTCTCCTTGTCATTTTTCGGGGGCCAGAGACGTCTGAGGAGAAGCTTCACAGGGTCAGAGTCATGTTCGGTGTTTGATAGCGACCCTGGTTCAACCCCATTGAAGATCCTGCCATCTGGGGCTGGGTCGCCTCCGAGACCATGTCCATCTCAGGGGGTCCTCCATGTAGCCATTTTCCAAGGCATCACCGATCCCATTCGAGGTACTTTTTATCGTGTCGTCTCTGGCCGGTGAACCGACTTACATCGGGAAAGAGAGGGGGGCAGGCACGCCGATACCCTGCACACTGTAAATTCATGACTACAACACAGTTGTGGGCACGGACTGCCGTTCCCTTCTATCCCTGGCCCCCTGAGGGGCTTGGCCCTTGTAGCCGAATGAGGTAAAATGCAGACACGTGCCCTTCTGTACCCACGTGGATCCGTAGATAACCGCATGGAGCTGGTGAAAGCATGGCTGAACCTAGGCAAGAAGGCGGCCGACGCTGTTATCACTCGCCCCAGCTTCCTTCACCTAGGGACCGATGTCATCTCCCCCGCCCCCCCACACACATACACACGGCCACCTCTCCTCGAGCATTCGAGCTTTCCGTTCGAAGATTGGAATCCGTTGGACATTCCAACGATCGCTATCACGATTTCCCCTTCCCCCGAAGGAGTCACCGACTATTCCCCAAGATTGCGCCTGCGTTTGGAGCCTCCAAAACCAGGCGCCTATATAACGCTTCGACTGGGTTTAGAGAGCAGCACTGTTAGACTTCCACCTAATCCGACGAACGAGCTGAATGACGCTCTCCCCCTCCCTGACCCTCCAGAGGCGATTTCGATTCAAGTCGAAGGCTAAATCGATCCGTGAACTCTTCCTTAGTCAATCGGCAAGCTTCGACATCAGTGAACTCTGCCCTAGTCAATCGGCAAGGACTAACAAGGATTCCCAACTCCGAAGACGACAAGTGCTCCCTCGTATGAAGCCAGAGGTAAACCGAATTCTTCCGTCGCATTTACCGTACCCCAAATGGTTCCTTCTCGGCAACGAGCCCTTAAGGTAATCGTAACCGTTGCCGCCTGCAGATTGAACTTGAATCTAACTTACCTAATTGCTCCATTATTTGTGTGAACGCCCCAGTTTAAAATCCCCCTCTAAATCACCAAACTGAATCTGACTTCTTTAATCCCTTAATTAACCTACATGATCGCGTGTGGACCTTTAACCCCGTCACTGGGTGAACATTCCCTTTAAACCCAATTTCTATGTAAATATAAATATCATTTGTTGTTAGTAAAGTTATATTTTAGTCATTGTCTTTTTTTTTGCAACCCTAGCGCGTACCAACTTGCACTCTGAAATATTCGTTTAAAAGAACCCCACTGGACTCATAACAGCTTCCCATTTCACTAACGGTCTTTAACCAACTTCGGTCTCCAAGCTTCAAAGTACCTACGTATATATAAATATAGAGTCTGGCCATTCCACGACAGGCCTATTTAGCCACTACACCGGTCAATTTTTGACCTCCTGCCTGCTTTCTTTGCGGTCCCCTGTAATAGTAAAGGAGTGACTGTCTCTGGTAGGGAGATAGAGTCGCCCGAAAGTGGCTCTAGTGAAAGGGGTGAGGGGGAATCTACCGGACCCCTTAGTCCTAGGAGAGGAGTAAGCCTCCTCTCCTGTAGAAGACAGTTGTTGGAGCCCCTGAAAAAATACAGTGGGGGCACCTCCTTTTCAGACGTGGACTTACTTGCCTGAGAGTGGCTCAAGAGATGCCAAAGGGAAAGCCCGTTTGCAGCATAGGGATGCTGAGAGGGAAGCCCCCTTTACCGGTCCAAGAGTTCTCTCGTATTAATTCTTCCTCTCCGACACCTAAGGAGGGGAAGGCCGCGCTTGGAGATAGATCCCCTTGCGCCTTTTCACCATAATTTGGAAAGAGAAAAAGAACACATGTAAAGGAGATACTATGAACCCCAAATGACTTGGGAATTTAAAAGAAAAGTGTCCATAGGAAGAGAAAATTCCAGAGTGTGATCATTTACACATAATAGTTCCAGGTTCAGCGTTGGTGGGTTTTGCCAATCCGGCCCGCCATTTAGGCGACATTTTCTTGGAACTTTATCCATAAAGCATTGTGTAGGTGTAGCCACCTTATAAGTGTACTGGAGGAAGGTGAGTAGAGTTGACGGTCCAACACACCCCGTACCAAATACTTAACCTAGCCTAGGGGTCTCTCGGGCCTCACAGCAGATAGTGACCTCAGTGTATATTTACACTGCCACTTGACTAAGGCTCATTAGAGGACGAAAGTGCACCGGGCAGCAAGAACCTCTATGGATAGAAGAGCAATTGTGGAAAGAGGTAAGAGGGTATGTAATAAAGAGAAGTAGAGATAGGCGGGTCCACTAAAGAGTAGGGTGAGTCATCACCTATTATTATCATACCCTGGTGCTAGGTAATCCAAGGATGGCAGGTAGTCCACTAATGCACCATGGCTACCAGACCGAAGTCTATCCAGGTGGGAGCAGTCAGGTACAAAGTTCAGGGAGAACAGGTTGAGGGGATACCCGTAATAATAATAAATAATATTATTAAATAATAATCGCTTATACTAATAATAATTAATATTACTAATAAAATAAATAATACTAATCCATAACACTATATTTTAAGAAAAGGAATATTTGGAGGGGTTGAATAATAATAGATATTTTTTTCTTTTAGTTCGGTTGTAACCCAAGTTTTTATCAAAGTTCATTTTAAGAGTTACTTTAGAGTTTGAAAAAACAAAATGGTGAAGTTCAGAAATAAATATGAATATCGAATGTTTTTATTTTTTTATAACAAAATGAATTACAAAAAGGGAATTTAAAAAAATGATTAAAATTTAGGTATGGCTACTATTTTTTCGTATATTAGAAAGTTATATTGAATTTATTTCTAAAAAAGACTCAATTTTAATCTCTATCATGAGTAAATAGCTAATTTTCCCTAAAAACGAATAAAGCAAAAAAAGAATAATGAAAAAAAGAATCATGAGGATTGTTTATTCCGTATTTACAAAGACTTGATAAAACCTTTTTGGTGGGCCTTTAGGCCTAAAAAATAATCTTCCATTTTAAAATTAAATAGACCAAGAGTATATAATTAGGAGACCAGGCAATGCCTTCGCTACTAAGATTAAAATTTAAAATCTAAAAAAAAGCAGCCATGGTTAAATTTTTATAAATTTTCAGAAATTGGCCAATTATAATAATTGAAAAAGGAACTCTAAACTAAATTTCCTCCCTTTCAAAATATCACGTTATAGAAGATATATAAAAATAAATTTTCTGAACTTCACTATTTGTAATTCTTTGGGTTTTAAAAACTTCACAAAATTTTGATGCTTATATTTATTTCTGAACTTCACCATTTTGTTTTTTACTATTAGAAAAGAATTATTAGAAATAACTTTGATAAAAAAACCCTAAGTCATAACCAAATTAAGATGAAATTATTATTCAAATACTAAAATGAATTTCCCTTCTTAAATTATAGAGTTAGTGAAATGATGATGATGATGATATTATTTAAAAATTTTATTGGATTTCGTTGAACAGAGCTAAAAGGCCCACTCTGTGTATCTCCCTTGCTGGTTATCAACTCATGGTTCAAAATTTAATTACGAGTACTTAATACCATACTAATGGAGGCGATTACTCGTATTGCATGTTCAGGATATTTGCACACACTTTAGGCGCCAAACGCCCCAAGTAGTCTCCTCTTTGGGCGAGTCGGGCTATATAATTGAATACATTTCCATACTTTTAATTTCTCTTTCTAGACGAACCAAACACTGACGGATACCCTCGTTATGTGTTCGCTATTTGGAAATAAGTCCACCATATGACGTAACATATAATTATTATAATTCAGAAAGAAACTGAAATTGTGTAATCGAACGAGGAAATATCCACTGAATAAGAGAAGATAGAATAAATGAAGAGAGAAACGAATTTACGTTAAGAAGAAAAGGGGTCGAGTGGTCGCTATAACAAATATATATGCACATCTACAGCCTGGCCAAAAGTTTTGAGACTAACATATTTCATAATATAAGAAAATTAATAGGACTAATAAACGTTGCATTTTGTTTTAATGTTTTTATCATAATTTGAAGGTCAAATATATAAAAAAAAAATTAAAGCCTAAATCTATTTTATTAATAAATATAGTCAATTGATGCGCGCAGTCAATATTTATAATGTTCTTTGTTCTTCAAGACTGCTTCATTTCGCTTTGGCATGAAGGAGACCAAATTTGTTATGGTATTTTCACGGATATTGTTCCATTTTTGTTCACTAAGAACCTGTAACTGCTGACAGTTGGATGGTTTCTGTTTATCAACGACCAGTTTGATTATTACCTCCACAAATTCTCTATGGTTCAAACCTGGCGAATTCTCAGGAGGTCTCAAAGATTTGATGTTATTTTCAGCCCCAAACTTTGTTATTGACTTTGCTTTGTCACACAGGGTGTGTCATCATGCTGAAAGATACAGTTGACATCCCTAAATTGGTTCTGAAGTGTTGGGAAAATGTGCTGATGAAGCACGCTTTGGTACCATTTTAAGTTCATGGTAGTGTTTTTTTTGGGGAAAAAAACTTTTCCCAGTTCCCTTAGATGATAAGCAGCCCCGGACATAGGGTGTGCCTGGATGCTTAACCGTGAGCGTGACACAGGGCTCGTGAAAGAGCTCCCCTTTTCTTCCGAGTCCTTCCTTTTACCAAGTGATAACCAAGTTACCTTTCAAACCCACCTTACGAGCGGATTATCCGTTAAGAACATTTGGAGTCAGACCAAACTCGACGGTAAGACCTTAACCGCCTACGCCCGACACCCACACTCTGATAACCCAACGTCACCTCAAAGGTGGTGACCACCTTTCGTAAACAAGTAACCATAAACTGGTAACCTATAAAATTACCCCTATAAACAGGTGACGAACTACCGTAAGATAACTTAGCCGAATTTCGGAGCAAATATTTACCTTGGAAATGATTCCACGCGAGGAGTATTTTTATCTTGTGGCTATGCCTGGTACATTAATGGAGGATCTTATCTAAGAGAGTGGACCTCGTCATGCCAAAGTCATATCCCTCGGCCGAAATTATCGCATTCACTAGTGGAAAAGGATCGATTGTCGTTAAGAGGAGGTTGGCGTTTGCTTGCTTTTCAATTCTGGTTTTTAGGAGATTCGGAAGTTGGAATATCTTGCGTCCATTAAGGCTTTTTTATATTAAGAGAGAGGGTCAAAAAAGGGTCATCTGTCACAGAAAGAATGCAAAGGAGTGAAGTTAAAAGAGGAAAAAAAAAATATGTGAGGGTCTTAGTTTGAAGTGAAAAAGGGAGGCTTACTTGGAGGGCCTGAAACGTTTCCAAACTTGCCCTCACTTCGCAACGAAGACAGCGAGAGTAGCATAGATGTTCATTAAGAGGACACTACTTGTGGCACTCGAAATTGGGAAGGCAAGCAACTCTCCTTTATTTATGGTTGATTCCCCAGCGGGGATTGGGGCATACAGGGCACGTAATCCGGATATATGCCGCAGCATGGCTGCAGGGAGGAGAGCGAAAAGTAGGAAAACGGAAGAAAGGGTAGAACAGGAGAGTGGTAAGAAGGGGATGGGACAAGGAAAAGGAGAAAGGGCGAAGTAGAGAGAAAAGGAAACAAGGATAGATCGGTGGGCGGATGGGAAACCTGCTGCCACGCCTCCCTTGAGCATGAATATGGCAGCTTGGATGACGTCATTTAAGGCGGCAATGCATCGGACGGGAACGTTTCAGCCTCTCCACTTTCTCACACACCCCATTGCGCCCACTTACTTGGGCCTCAAAGTGTGTGCGCACTTGGATCTCGATGTGCGTGTGTGTTCGCAATTATACCTCAACCAGTGTAAGTGTGCGTAATTGGACTTCAATGTGTGCGTGAGCGCAAATGGATCTCAACGAGTCTGCACACTGGGACATCAACTTGTTTATGTGTGCTCCTTTTGACCTCACGTGTATGCGCGCAATTGGACCTCACGTGTGTGTGCAAAATTGCGCAACGTGTGTGTGCGCAATTGGATTTCAACTTGTGTGCACACTGGTGCCTCAACGTGCGTATGCGTGCGTAAATTGGACATCAACGCGTTTGTATGTGCGGATTTGAACCTCAACATGCGTCCACACTAGGACATCATTGTTAGTGTGTTCGTACGCGTGCACTTGACCATCGTTCGCACACGAATCTGCGCGCACACAAACGGATGCACACACTAGTGTGCATTCATACTCCCACATACAAATGATCCTCAAAAACCAACAAAACCTTTGAGAAATGATGTATTTAAAGTGGTGAAGTTAGGGTACTTGAATATAAGATGGAAAAATGCATCTGTTGAGGAATAAAAAACGGACGCTCCTTGAAACAATAAAACCCGGAAAAATGCGATCCCGATCCTAGCCTGTTCCCGGACATCCTTTGAGTGCGGTGTTCGATATTCCTAATCTTTTCATTTTCCTCTTCTAATCGCCTCTTCTCCTATACTTTCTCACCCTTCCTCTTCCTGGAAAACTGACGAATGTTGCTCAACTCAATCTACTTCCAAACATCTTCGCGGGAAAATTTAATAATAACCCCCCCCCCCATAAATTAGTGGAGACGTTTTTTTTATGCACACCCAGCGTTTTTTTTTATTCTTCCGAGGGGAATCCAACTCCAAAGATTTCAGAAATAATTTCAGACAATTAAAATCCCCCTGGCACAAGTCTCTCCTAAAGGGGAATCCAACTCCAAAGATTTCAGGAATAATTTCAAACCTTTATAATCCCCCTGGCACACGTCTCTCCTAAAGGGAAATCAAACTCCAAAGAGTTCAGCAATAATTTCAGACCATTAAAATCCCCCTGGCACACGTCTCTCCTAAAGGGTAATCCAACTCCAAAGATTACAGGAATAATTTCAAACCTTTATAATCATCCTGGCACACGTCTCTCCTAAAGGGGAATCCAACTCCAAAGATTTCAGGAATAATTTCAAACCTTTATAATCATCCTGGCACACGTCTCTCCTAAAGGGGAATCCAACTCCAAAGATTTCAGGAATAATTTCAAACCTTTATAATCCCCCTGGCACACGTCTCTCCTAATGGATGAAAAATGAATTTGCATAACGCACAAGTGAACGAAGCGAATTTATTTTTCTTTTTTCTTTTTCTAAGTGTCGCCAATTCCACAGGAATGAAACGACTTCTGAGTAAACTGGAAGTAACACTACCACGTCAATGGTGGTGTTATTCACGAAAATCTAGGAAGAGTAAACCAAGGAGAGCATCTTCAGGAACTTTCTGGAAAATAATGGCATGATAGGTAGATTACTGGAGCATTTTGGGGGCTAGCGGGAGGGTGCCCAACTGTTAAAAGGCAGATCCCCCTGTGAGTAACGGCCATTTTCAACTAACCAACAAGTTGCATTAGTGTTTTTCAACCATTTTCATGATAGTGGCACCCTAATTGCTCTCTAGAAGCAGCCATGGGACCCTAATTTTTATATAGAAGCAGCCGTGGCACCCTAATTGCTATATAGAAGCAGTTGTGGCACCCCAATATAAAATAATTTACGTAAAATACTTAATAACAAGGAAAACAGTTTAAAATTAACCACGAATGTCATTCAACCTAATTTAATCGAAATAAGACAGAAAAAATAAAAATAAATGAATTTTACCTTTAAAAGTTTAATGGAAATTTGAGCTTGAAGAGTATCACATAATTCTTTCATAGTGGGACGTAGAATTAACAAATCTCATTTCTTCATTCACTGGCTGCAATCTTTCTCTTTTCGTTGTTTTTCTGTTCCACATTGCAGATAATCGAGTTTCAAAATAGCTTCAAGTGTCGCTAGATTTTTATAAATGTTTGAAATACATATTTTGGGCAATTTAGAGATTTTAAAAACCACTGGGTTACATACTAATTTTCAAATTGCAAAATAGATGGCGACGCTATTTAAGACAGCAGTGCTAACTATATGATCAATCAACAGGAGGTAATTTGGGGTGTCTTTTACAAATATAGAGAAGTTTTGAACCAAAAAGCTTCTGCTGGCCTCTCAGAAAGTCTCACAAGAGAGATTCTTAAATGAAGTGGTGAAGTTAGGAAAGGTGCTCCTCCGACTCTCGGCTCAAATGACCGAGAGGGATAACAACTGTACAACTCTCCTTACCCTCTTTCCCGATATTGAGGAAGATACTTGGATCCCCTGTAACCAAGGTTGTTGTTGTTATTTGTAACCTAACCTTTAAAAAAAAAACGAAAACCGACGAGGGTATCTCCGCGAGAATATTTGTGAAGAGAGGTTGGTAAATAAAGTGGCGACGGTAGGGAAAATGAAAAGAAGCAGAACGTTTATATTCTGAGTAGTCTAGAGAAGATACTACTAGGCGCGCTCATATCCTCCAAAATTAAGTTAGCCGCCTGGCGTGGGCGTTTGGGCTTGGAGGGCACGTAACATGGAATATCCTTACCTTCTCTGATGACAGGGAGTGAGGCGGGTCCGAGACGAAAAACGAGCTGATTCGGGAGCCACCATTTAATGGGGAGCTCGAGTGCCAGGGGGGCCACACCTTGCCCCACCCTGAGGGGCTCGCCCCTACCCTCATCGGGCTCTTCCTGCATGGCAACGAAGGCTGAAGGGGGAGAATGAGGATTTCCGGGGAAGAACAGGGGCGCGTCCGAGGTCGGATGGGGATCAGAGAGAGGGATGGATTGAATAGTGGGGGGAAGGGACGAAGAGGGGGAGGTAAGGGTAGTCAGGGAGCCATGTCCACCCTCAGGGGGGGCCTCTTCCCTCGCGGACGACCCCTCTTCCTTCTCCGGGGCGCTCATGGCACCTGGAATAATAGAATCAAAATTACACCCGAGTTCTCCTCGCCTTCCGCAAGCGGCACTTGGAGCATCCATCTCCAATTCCAGTTTCTCTTAAGTTAATTACCTTTTCCTATTTTGTTAATTACTGCTTCCTCTTTTGTTAATTATTGTTTCCTCTTTTTTACTACAATTTCGTGTTTTGTTAATTACTATTTCCCTTCTTTCGGATTACTTTTTCTCTTTTATTTTTGGTTCATCACTGTTGCGCTTTTTATTTAATTACTGGGTCCTTTTTTAGTTAATTCCTTTTTCTTCTTTTGTTGATTACAATTTCCCTTTTGTGATTAATGTTTCCTTATGTTAAGTATCGTTTGTCTTTTCTAATTTCTCTTTCCTTTTTGGTAATTGCTGTTTCCCATTTTAGTGACTAGTGTCCTTTTAGGCTAAACACATTTTCCTCATCTGTTAATTATTATTTCCATTTTTGTTAATTAATGTTTCCCTTTTTATTAATTTTGGTTAACCACAGTTTCCTTTACTATTAATTATTATTTCCCTTTTGTTAATTACTATTTTCTTTTTAAGTTTCGTTTGTTTTATTAATTTATCTTTCTTTTTTTCTTAATTAATCTTTCTCATTTTAGTAATTAGTGTCCTTTTTGTTAGCTACAGTTTCCTCTTCTATTAAATATTATTTTCCTTTTGTTAATTACTTTCATTTTTGACCATGTTATCTTTACTTACTTTTTGCCCATCAATGTATCCTATTTTATTGTAAATCCCTTTTTCTTAATTACTTTTTCCTATTTGTTAGATCCTCTTGCCATTTTATTAGTTACTATTTCCTTTCTGTTAAGTCCTATTCCCTTTTGTACAAATAGTTTCCTTATTTGTCAATTAGTCAATTTTTTGTTAATTCCTTCCTTTTTCTTAGTTAGTTATTATTTTTTTAATTAGTGTTTTTATTGTAAATCCCTTTTTCTTAATTACTTTTTCCTATTTGTTAGATCCTATTTCTATTTTGTTAGTTCATATTTCCTTTCTGTTAAGTCTTATTCCGTTTTGTACAAATAGTTTCCTTATTTGTCAATTAGTTTATTTTTTGTTAATTCCTTCCTTTTTCTTAGTTAGTTATTATTATTTTTTTAAATTTGTGTTTACTTTTTGTTGCTATCTTATTTTGTTAAATACTCAACCATTATGGGGTATTATTTCCTTTTTGGTTATTTACGTTTGCCATTTTTTAGTTTGTTTTTTCTTTACGCAGAGAAAAAAGGAAACTAGTATAATCCAACGAAATCACACAGAAGGAAATTTTATTTTTATTTATTAGACTATTCGTGACTATTTGGCTGACTTCTATTTACAGATAAGGAAAAAATCATACTGATTTCAATATGACACTGAAATTAAGATTTTGGGAGAGTTTTATAAAATATTTTAATCCATTCATGATATTTATGAATCAAGAAAAGTGATTTTAATCCTTTTGATTAAAAGGAAAGACCAATTTAATTACCCCTTTGAAAGAATTAAAATCTCAGTTTTCACAAAAATGTCTAACCTCTCTACTTTATTTAAAAAGATGATAATTAAACTCTATAATTAGTGGCACTTAATGTAAAAACGTATTTTCTGCCTTGTTTCAAAAAATGAATCATAAAAAAATTAAATACTAAGTTATGATAAATAGGCTTTGTGGTATTGCAATTTATCTCCATTTAATGCAAATAAGTTTCATAAAAGTCACTAAGAAAATGGGACTAATGCGGTAACTCGTGATGTGATTTTAACGAAACTTATGTTTTATTTTAAATGGGCGCAGGGGTGGTCTTTATTTACCCGATTTGCCCTATTTTCATACTATTAAATAAGAGAGTGGCGCAATGTTAGATTTATACGTATTTTCAAGTTAAATGAAAAGGCTTTAATTATAATTTCCATCATATTATTTTATTTATGAGTCGATGGTTCGGGTTGGAAACCCATCTTCATGGACCTAAGAAAAATAAGAATTAGGATCAAGGTACAATTTTAAAGTATTATCATGTATTTAGGAGAGAATTGTATTCATAGCTCTGATAAAAAATGGAAAGATTACAGGAATTTATATAGGTTTACTAAAGGAGCGGCTTTGCCATCCTCTTCACAGACGAACTTGCGCTTCGCAGGCAGATCTTCAGTCTGTGGCCTATGGCCTATCTGGCTATAGCAACGGGGTTTTGGTCTAAAGATAATTTAGAAAGTTTCCAGTACATATCTCCTAATGATTTACCCTTGGTGCAGTTTCTGTTTCAGATCCATGCTTAGTTTCTAGTCCTGAAGGCAAGAAAAAACTTTTATCGGAATTCTTTTGATATATTGAAAAACAATCCTCAGAGCTTCTTCTTTTTTTCCACATCGAAATGTGTTTTTATATACAACTCCTCTCCTCCCCCAAAAGTCATGCCCTAATTTTCATACATTATCTGAACTTCACGATTTGCAATTATTTAATAAATTCCAAAACATTCGATAATCATATTTATTTTATCGCAACAGTGGGTCGGGGACCCTCACACCTATTCCAGGCCCCACCCCAGCTCCCCAGACCATCGCAGGAGCAGACCCGCCGCCTCCCGGGGTCTCTCCCAGAGACCCACCGGGCCTAAGTCTGTGTGTATCTGTGGGCAGTTGAAGAGATGGGTGGTGTCGTGTATCTGTGTTAGGCATTTGCGGCAGTTTGGTGTTGTATGGGTGTTGGGAGATATTTTGTGCATATATGATGTCAGGAGTGGTGATTTGTTTGTTCGTATCTGTGCTAGTGTTCTTCTGATGATCTGCTTTGTGAGTGTTTGTTCTGAGTTGTGTATGGTTGGAGGTGGTGTACTTAATATTTTGTTGTGGGTTCTGTGTGTTAAGTATTGTTGTGTGATCTGAGAGTGGATTGTTTTCATGTTTTGCATGATTGTGACTTCTGTTGCTGTGTTAGAGTCTGTATCTAAGTTGGTGGTGTAGTTGTTATCGAAAATGGTCTGTTTTTTGTATCGCTGATTGGGAGATTGTCTGGTGATGTGGTGGAGTGGATGATTTGGATGTTGTGTTTTCTGCCTGAGTTGTGATGCAAGTAGTTTTAGGTGATTTTGGATTGGTAGGATGTTCGTCTCGTCGTGTAGATGTTGGTTGTTTGTGTCAAAAGTGCATCCTGTGGCAGTGCGGAGTGCTGTGTTTTATATTGTCTGTAGTTTTTTGGTGTTGGTGTCTGAAATGATTGGAGACCAGATTGTGTTGGCGTATTCTAGTGCTGGTATTGTGATTGTCTTGTATGTGTTAATGAGCCTTTCCTTGGTTTTCCCCTGGTGTGTAGTTGTGAGTGCCTTAAAAACTTTGAGTGTTTCCGTGGCCTTGGCTATTGTGTTGTCTATGTGTTTTGAGTATATGGGTTTGGGGTCGAAAGTGAGGCTAAGGATCTTCGGTTCTTTTGTGGTGGATAGTGTTATGTTTTGTATGTTTAAATTTAGGGTTGTGCTGTATTCTGCAGGGTCTGATGTCAAGAGAGTGGTCATTGTTTTGGTGGCATTTAGCTTTAGTGAATTTTCTATTGTCCATGTGTGTATTTTGTTGAGGTAAGGTTGCATATGTTATGCATTGGTTTCTGGTTTGTTGTGATGCCGTCTGCGTAGATGACATTTTTTTACTGTTTGTGGGGGAGTTGGTATATCTAAAGTGTATATGTTGAAAAGTGTTGGAGAAAGTACTCCTCCTTGAGAAACTCCGGATTTTGTGCGTCTGTGTTTGGATTTTGTGTTTTGTATTTGAAACCCAACCCTTTGAGTTGTTTTTCAAACTGTAAAGATCTTAAAAAGAATTTGGATAAAAGCTTCAAATACATATATCTATGTGACTCAAAAACTAAAATTCAAACAGTTAAAAAAATAGCATTCCTAAAATATAGTGTCATGGATAAATAATGAATGTCAATTCGAGAAATCTATACTTGTTTATCAGATATGAAAATGGAAGACTAACTGTAGCAAATTTTCAAGGAATCGTGTGTGTTATACACTATTTCAATTACATTAATACATGTAAGAAAATGTGACGCGAATTTTAGCACTCTGTGAATAAATAAAGGAATTTAAAAATTATCTTATTTATTTTCTACTGGGACATTGGAAAGGAAAACCAAAGCCTAAATTCCCCTGCTGGCACATTTTCACGAGTTATGTATAAGTTCGTTCTTTTAAAATTCAATACAGAATTACGTAGGTGGGAAACAGAAAGGGGGGCGTAATGACGTGGTTTCCAATCAGGGTAATAGACGCACTTGGTATGGTATCGGAAATGCAGAATTTGAGTGTTATAATGTACTACGACGGCTTAGTGGCGAGGGAGGAGGCAAGTTGGTTAAATGTGTAATGAAGGTGGGAAGAAACTTGTATGAGTTTAATGGAGGGCTTGAGAATTTAATATAAAGTGATTCTAATATTATTATTTGCGTCAATGACTGTGCCTATAATAAATAAATCGTCGAAAGAGGTTAATATACGTTGAATGGCGCGCCAGAGAGTATAATCTGATAGGGGTGCTTTGGATTCGTGATTGAGGCTTTAGTTCTATGGCTGATGCCAAAAAGGGCACAAACACAACCATGTAGTATATACAGTATGACGATTACATCGATAGCAGTTGAATATAATGAAGTAACGAAGTAGCGTTGGCGTCTTAACTTTGATGTTAGCAAAAACCGTAGTTTCCAAGGGTTTTGAAATATTGGTCGAAAGTTGTATGCGTGGGGAGAGTGGTTTAGAAGAGTAGAATCTTTGGACTACAAATGAGAGTTAAGAAGTCCCATATAAGAGAGTAATATGAATATTTTCTCTTTGGGGATGCTGTAGGTTTGTAGCAAGCAACTTTTGAGTTAAGCTTATTAAGAAAGGTAGGAAGGGTGCGGTCAAACAGGGTTTTCGGATATCCATTCTGTAAGAAAGAATTGGGAAGGAAGGTGACTTCGTTATGAAAGTTTAGGTATGAAGATGCGAGGATAAAGGTGCGGGGAAATAGTTTAAATGATATTAAATTTGAAAGTGCTGGCAAAGAAGCTAAGAAAACGCAACCAAAAACCTGAATACGTGGCTTTACAGTAAATTAATGTGAAAAACTGAGTTGTGTAAATTATAGTAATATCGAGGAATAGAAGGGATTAGTTGGTTTCTTTGTCTTGGTTAAATGTTATACTAGGATGACGATGGCTTTCATATTTAAGAAATTAAATTGATCCTTTTTCAAATAGAAAAAAATGTTATTGTGCCATTGACGTATCTCCTGTAAAATACTGGCCGGAAGTTTAAAGGAGAATTGTCTAGCACTTCATCCTCAACGAAGGACATGAAAAGGATAGCTAGAGGGGCACAACAAGAAGCCCTCGGAAGGATCTTAGTTAGCTACAACATTGCGCGATTGCAAATAATTCTCGATTTATGGAGCCGAGCGAGAATGGATTAAATATATTTTCCATTTCTCTTCGAAAGCAGGGATAAAAATTAAAATAGCCGATTGCTACACAATTTTTTTGGGGGGGCGTTGCGTTAGAAAGGTTGAGTTATGCGATATCCTCTCGAGTCTTTGAAAGAGCTCCTTCCGAAAGCTTGATGAAAAGCCTAGTTAGATACAACATTGCCTTCTTAACCACACACACACACACATACACATACACACACACACATATATATATATATATATATATATATATATATATATATATATATATATATATATATATATATATATATATATATATATATATATATATATATATATATATATATAAATTCCTTGGAGGTTCCTAGCTTAGGGAGATACTGGGTTTGATGGGGTAACACTTTGGGTGAAATATAGTTACTGTGCCTGGTAGCTTAGCGGTAGAGCATCTGACCGGCAATCAGCAGATCCGGGTTCGAGTGCAGGCAAGGAATTTTCAAAAACTTTTTCCCCTGGCGTTATTTCTGTCTTCTCGGTAAAGGATGGCCTTCATTGGGCCGCCCTCTGCTCTCTTTCATCCTAGTGTTCTTCTAATGTCCCTTTCTCTTGCCTTTAAAAAAACTCCGGTTTCTTGTCTTATTGCTCATTTGCGTCCAATTTTCTCTTTCTCTTGTACTATATGTATATATATTCAGCTATACAAGGTTTGTGCATCTTTCTTTCTGTCTTCAAATTTATTTGAAAATCCGAAAATAAAAATATAGCGAAAGCCCTGTGGTGGTTGTTGTTACCACTCGCAGAACTTGTATTTACTCTTTCTTTGTATGTGACATGGACAATGAGCCTTTAAATTGTTAGCGAGTAAGAAGATGTGGTATAAAAATTCCTTGGAGGCTCCTAGCTTAGGAAGATACTGGGTTCAATAGGATAACGCTTTGGGTGAAATGTATATATATATATATATATATATATATATATATATATATATATATATATATATATATATATATATATATATATATATTCAGGAAAAACAAACGAAAAATAACTAGTGAAGTATTAACAGTAGAAAATATTTGAAACCAAATTATATTAATCAAATGCAAACAAAATAAACGTAACGGTACAGAACTTAAGAATAAATGGGGGGGAGGGAGGGAGGGAGGGGGGTCAGGGAGAAGTGAAAACAGGCAGGATATTTAAGATTAATTTCAGTTTGGTTGGTTGTTAAGTTATAAATAACGGAAAGGATGACGCGTCATTATTTAATGTGCAATAATTTCGAGGAGAGACTGTTCCGTGATTGCCATGCTTAATGCCGTCCCCTACTGTATAATAGGTATGTTGATGATACCTTTGCTGTTTTTTCTTCTAGTTTGTGTTCTAAAGAGTTTTTAGTTTTATTAACAATTTGCACCCTAATATTACTTTTACCCAAGAACACCTGATTAATAATAGTTTGCCATTTCTAGATATTAATGTATCCCGTACACCATCTGGCATTCAAACTAGTGTCTTTAGAAACCAACTTTCACACTGCTGGGATTAAATTTCTTTAGTTTTTGTGATATAGCATATAAAATTGGTGCCATTAAAACATTCATCTTCAGAGGTTTTAACCTGTCTTCTACCTACCTTAATATGCATTTAACTTTTAAAAAAAATATTTTGTTAAAAATGACTATCCATTATCCTTAGTCAAAATCTGCATAAGGAAATTTCTCTTCGTGCTATATAACCTCTCCACTTCATTTAATATTCCCAAGGAAATTAGGTTCTTCATGTTTTCCAGACATCACCCCTATTAATGACCTGTCCCGGAAACGTCTATCTACCATTTTAAGGAAATTTTAATGTCAAATAAATTTTAAACTTATTTTCATCAACAACAAAAATATTGTCAATTTTTTCAGAGTAAAGGTATTCCGACGCCGTCGATTTCGTGCATAGTATGTTTTGTACCGTTACGTTGATTTTGTTTGCATTTGATTAATATAATTTAGTTTAAAATATTTTGCACTGTTAATATCTCACTAGTTTTTTTCATTTGGTTTTCATTAACATAATGTTCATTTTGGTATGTATAT
This sequence comes from Ceratothoa steindachneri, assembly GCA_963969495.1. Taxonomy (NCBI): domain Eukaryota; kingdom Metazoa; phylum Arthropoda; class Malacostraca; order Isopoda; family Cymothoidae; genus Ceratothoa; species Ceratothoa steindachneri. Next base: position 56,981,088 of record OZ018322.1, read on the forward strand.
ATATATATATATATATATATATATATATATATATATATATATATATATATATATATATATATATATATATATATATATATATATATATATATATATATATATGTGTGTTGAGACAAATGGTGCGGTTAGTAGATAGTAAAAGTTGATAACCGACACTGCTTCATCTTCTGAAGGCATCTTTCCTCGCCATTTAGGTGACTTTTCTGGGAACCGCTCTAATACCCACACCCCAAATGCATTTCAATAAAGCCCTTTACAATCACAGAAATGGAATGTTTAAGATTATTTTCCACCGCTATCTTTGGTAAATGCCTTTTAAAGATAGGAGATTTTTCGAGAAATCTCGAGATAAATGATGCTATTGGTAAATAGGAAAAAGTATTCGTTCGCATGATGACTATCTCAGGAAAAAAATAAAACAGTGTTTCTGTTTTTCGAGAAATATTCGTTAAATTTGCGTCCATTTGTCTTAAGGAGATGTTTTGTCGATCTCACTCGATGAACCCGCCTGTAGCCTCGATATATATATATATATATATATATATATATATATATATATATATATATATATATATATATATATATATATATATATATATATATATATATATATATATAGCTCGAGTAGCAAAAAGTTGATACTATTGTCGCTCTAGGGCCAGGGATGGTACGCAACTCTCTTAGACCTACCCGCCCTCCGCAAGGGTGCCAGTTTCTCTTGAGGGTACGTAACTGTGTATTGTTTACCATTCATTTCACTTCCCCTAATTTCATCACATTCTTTTCAAACGTCTTACGTATAAATACCCCCATTGTTTTTTCTCTCGGACTATCGATCAATAAATGTTAAATCTTGTATTGTGACGACAGTACATCCCCCCTTCCCCTCCTTGAAAGCCATTCCATACGAAACACAAAACCTCGAGGGCATAATGATGAAGACAAAGAAAAACAAAGACCAACAAGGAATTCCATAGAAGAATTCAATTATCATTGAATACTCGAGATAACAAGATAATTATGGATCGCACTCTCTCGGTTTTAGGGGCGTGGTGGTGAATGGTCACACATTTCAAGAGGGCTAACGACTACTTCGGACTGCCATTCTTGGAAACGGGGATGGATTTATGTCATTCCGTCAGTTCACAAGATACACACCACACATTCATTCCACCTTGACCTTTTAACTTATAAATGCTATATATATGAGTTGCCAAGTTTTCACTCCTTAATCAAATTTATTATTAAATATTTTAGACAGAGGTTGTGTCGGTGTGGTTTCGATCGTTGAAATTGTTATGACGTGAAGAAACGCCGTTTTAGCGTGGACTTTTTTGTTAACCTGTCTATCATACGAAGCTTAAGGCGCATCAATCACTATAAGGTAGAAATTTGTTATAGGGTTAGAGGTTGTTGCGTAAGTTTGGCTGAAAATGATAAAAAATGAAGCTGTCCACTGCAAAAAGAATGTTGAATTGGCTGCATCTGGCTAAATTTATTAATCCTCTTCGAAAATTGCTCATGTGACGGACTTGAATGATCCCACTGTCCGCAGACTTATTGAAAAGTTCTTTTTAATACAATTGAAACATGAATAAAAGCAGGAACACATAATAAATGTGAATAGAGAGCAGACATGAGAATAATAACAAAGGGTAGCTTACCGCTTTGAGTAACGGGCGAAAGGCAACTGGATAAGGTGGATATGAAAGGGATAGAAGATAAGTTGGTTTGAGATGGGGAACTTTTAAACTAGAAGTTAGGGAACAGCAGTGAAATCGTTATTGAGATGAGTCCTTCACATTTTATATACCCTGAAGACCACTGGTTGGAATTTATGACTTCTCTCTCGGCTTCGAAAAATCCACAAAGTTAATGTACGAGTACCTCTTGGCTCGATTCTTGCTGCCTATTCCCTCCCGACCTACAAACTAGCCAAATATTCAGTACAACTTATTAAAGAGTTAAATACCAGACCATACAACATTCTTATAAACTTTTATTTGCTAATCAATTACAGAGCCTCAACTTCTATTTGGATCAAACCATAGTAGTTAGTTTTGATATAACTTTTTTATTTACCAATATTCTATTGTAAGAAGTAATTGACATCGTACTTCATAGAGCCTTTGCCAACTCAGATTTAATGGATTTGCTTCTGACACTCTCAAACAATCCATTGAAGTTTTACTTAAAGATATTTTCTTTTCATGTTCATCGACAATATTTAATAGCAAATTCATGGCGATTGTATGTGTTCCCCCATTGCTTCCATCGCAGCAGACATTTTTATAAGGGACACGCAAGAAAGGTATTTTAAAACTGCCCCTAAACCTTTACCTCAATGTACTATCGTCGGTTTGTTGATGAGTATTTTGCCATATTTAATACCAAAGAACAAGCCAATATTTTCCTAACATAAATCAACTCAATTCACCTCAACATCCAATATAATGTTGAATTTGAAAATAACAGTACTCGCCATTTTATCGGCATTTTAATCAATAAATTGGTTTACAGAAAACCAAAGGACAAAGGCCTTGGAACGAATTTCTTCAGTTTTTACGATCAACCTTTCAAAATTAATACTATTAAAACCTTACTTCACCTCGCCTATCACTTATTTTTAAGTTACACAGTTCTACACAAAGAATTTGAATATTTACACAATTTTTTTCGCCAATGCATTTCCTCCAAATTCATATGATTCCATGATTAACAAATTCCTAAGCAAAATATATGAGCCTAAATTCCCCATCTACACCGCTAAAAAATACCTACTGTTACTCTACCTCAACCGCTCGTATAGAAGTCAAAAATTCTCCCACAAAATTTCACCCACCTCGAATTCAAAATAATTTTTGTTAATAACCTTTAAATAGACTCAGTGGTCAATATTAAGGATGCACTTCCCCAAGACTTCCAAAGCTGCCTTGTATAGTGTTTTTCCTGTCTTCGCCTCGATCGATCGAGGCACCTATGTAATAGGTAGCACCTTCAGAGCGTTGTCATCTTGGCATTAGCAAAAAAACCATCAAACCTGTAAAGACTTTTCAGCCATTCGAGACCGTCTTATTAAATGCCAAATTGAAGCAAACACACATAATTTATCCATCTTCGCCCTTTGTAAAAATGTTGGAAGGCAGTCACTTTCGAAACATGTCTCCGAAGTAAAGATTTCTAGGAAAAAAAAGAAGTTTTTTCTTATAATTTTTACGATTACTATATGTTTCATTACATTATTAATATTTTTAAAAAAACAACATATTCTCTCCCAAACAAACTATTCTTTCAGAACCCACTCAATCTTAACGTTTACAGTTAACTGCCTTTTATAGATCACTTCACGTTTAAACTTAATCAAAATATTCTTTCAGCTCTACGCCATCTTTATATGCAATGCAGTATCATCTTAATCAATTCTAATAGTTCTTTTCTAATCTCATTTTCCCGTATTAAGGAGACCCCGCCTAACCCTTTGAGATGGACGTTAGTTTATTTATTTACTTGCGCGACAGGAAACACTCGTGCTGGAGGACAAACTTCCCTAAAACCTAAACTTAAGATCTCGAAACACTTGGGTTTGTCTGACAGAACTTCTTTGTCTTCTCTCCAAGCCGGAGATTTCCTCTATCCGTCAGCATTGCGAAGCACATCGCCAATCGATTGCTTATGACTCATTTTCTATCCTTTCTTCCGCATATAGTGACATAGATTTGAGATTTATGTAATCGTTGTTTATTAAAAAAAATTACAACCAGAATTCAAAGAATACAAGTCCTCCATCAAACTACTTACCACACAATGACCAACTTAAATATTCACAACAACCAACGCGACCCTTCTTTGTTCTCTATCTTCACAATTTCTATATTTATTCACTTAACTTCAAAGCTTCAGGTTATTTTCATTGTAAATTTTTTACCAGTTTCCCTTTTTCCCCAATTTTTTTTATTACATTAGTTATTGTATCTACTAAAAACTTAATATATTTCAAACCTTTTAATTTTTAATTCCCTTTTATTCTTCACTTTTCGATGTTTCTTATCTCACTTTTCTGTGATCTAAAATGTATTTTGTTTGGTTTTACTCCATTTAATTGTAAGATGCATTTTAGATTTATTTTATTTTAACCTTCAACATCTGTATACGCTTTAAAACGAGGGGCGGTCAATAAGTTTTGCGAATCGGTAGGGCAAAACAGAGGAAGGGGGATGGCTGTTTGTGGGGGTGTTAGGACAAGTTATGACAAGTCAGGACCTGCAGCCGCACGCTCCTGCCTCGTCTATTTAAGAAGCAGTAGCTGATTGCAGATCGTCAGTCACAGATTTTTCAACAATGGAGAAGGTTGAGCACCGCGCAGTGATCAAATTTTTGACCAAGGAAGGCAAGAATGCAAAAGAGATCCATGAACGCATGGGTGCAGTGCACACCGACACCGCCCCTTCCTATGCAACCATTGCTCGCTGGAATAGGGAGTTCCGCCATGGTCGTGAGTCCCTTGAACTTGACACCCGTCCAGGACGCCCGTCAGACGTGACTAACGAGGACAATGTGGCCTGTGTGGAGAGGATGATCCTCGAAAATCGACAGGTGAAGGTCGAAGAACTCGAGCGAGAACTTGGAATATCACATCATCCACGACAATTTGGCCATGACCAAGGTCTCTGCCCGTTGGGTCCCTAGAAACCTCACGCCCCATGATTAGGCTGCCCAGATTTTTTTTAACCCAATGCTGGACGGAACCATCTGCATATATATATTATATATATATTTAAATATATATATATATATATATATATATATATATATATATATATATATATACATAAATATATATATATATATATATATATATATATATATATATATATATATATATATATATATATATATATATATATATATATATATATATATATATATATATATATAAATTTCAATGAAAGAAATAATAAGGAATGACTCTCCGAACGAGTCAATGACTCAAATTAACTCCAAATTGAGTCACGACAGTCTGCTATTCGAAGCGGCGTTGCCAAATGTTGTTAAGTCTATAATTACTTATGATTGTTTGACAGAATGTCCACCGGCATTTCCCAATGCTGGACTTTACATTGTCCAACATTGAGTAGTCATTTTTGCTGGACAAATGATCTAAAAACAGTAAAATGCCGGACAGTCCAGCAAAATGCCAGACGTCTGGGCAGCTTACCCATGATCAACTTCAACGTCGTCAAAGTCCACAAGGCCAGAGTTGCACAAACTGCCCTGCGCGAGTGCGGATTCGACGAGCTCAACCCCTAGAGACTACTTTTTATTCCGCCAGCTCAAGGCTGCACTGCGTGGACGCCGGGTTGGGAACGATGAAGATTTTTTTTTTTTTTTTTAATTAAGGGGCTATCTGGCGACTGCCGACTAAGGCATAAGTTGCCGTAAACAAACAGCCTAGTTTTAGGCTATTTTAAAAAAATAAACAGAAAACAATAAAAAGAAATAACAATAACAAAGCAATAACAAAACAATTACAAAAACAACAACAACAATTAAATCGGGTTAAATAAAAGGGAGAAGGCCGGCCTCCCCCCAAAACTCAATTAGTCCACCAGTCAAAGTACACGCACTCGTCCCGAGCACAAGGGACAGGCGGTAGCGACCCCGCCCATCCCGGAACCGGGACAGGTGTCGTGCGCGAAGATCACCCAGACTGGGACATTCGACAAGAATGTGCCGAACAGTCTGGGGGACGACGCAGTCGTTGCAATAGGGCGCAGGCGAGCGCTCCATCAGATAGCGATGCGTCACACGAGTGTGTCCGATTCGGAGACGACAGAAAGCAACCTGAAGCCGCCGCGGCATTGGGGGATAGGTCCATGGGAACAGTCGCGGCGCAATGGCACGCAACTTTAAGTTCCCTTCGACCGTCTCCCATCTTCTTTGCCAAGCAGTCCGAAGAGCTGCCCGTATTCCTGCCATGTAGTCGGTGTGAGGAAGAGCGAAACGCTGGTCCGGTCGCAGAGTCCTTGCGGACTCTTTGGCGTCCTCATCGGCGCGCTCATTCCCCGCAATTCCTACATGTCCAGGAACCCAGCAGAAGATAATCTCGACATCTGCCCGGCTCGCCAAAACCGTGGCGTCACGGATATCGCGAACCAGGGGATGCGGAGATTCCAATGCCCCGAGAGCACTCAGGGTGCTTTGTGAGTCGCTATAGATCACAATCCGGTCTCCGAACCGGGCACGTCGCGTAATTTCCCGTACCGAGTGGTGTATTGCCACCAGCTCGGCCGTGAAGACAGACGCAGCGCCTGGTAGAGCCCCGCTGACTTCAAACAGAGGGGATACGGCGTGGAAGCCGACCCCCTCTTATGACTTGGAGCCATCCGTATACACTGGCACGGTACCAGCGTGACACGATGTGTGCTCCAAAAAGGTCGAACGCAATACTCCCGGCGCAGTACAAGCTTTGGGAGCAGAGGCGTGGCGACAAATAGCCAAATGTGGTACCCTCCAGGGTGGCGTCCTGGGCAGAACCAGGGGCGCCACCGGCCCGAGAGCTATATCTACCTCTCGAAAGAGTTTCCTGGCCCTAAACCCAAAGGGCTTAGGGTATGACTGGCGTCTCTCGGCGGCATAGGCACCATCGAGATCAGCTGCGGATGCAGTGAGAGCTGTTGGCGACTGAGGGAGGCGCCGGGCTTGCGCGTACAGGCGAGTGATGCACTGCACGCGGCGCAGAGCGAGTGGCATCTCCCCAGCATCGACCAACAGGCTCTCAATGGGGGAAGTGCGGAAGGCACCGGTCGCAAGGCGAAGGCCGGTGTGGTGGATTGAATCCACCTTCCGCAATAAACGCTCGGCTGTGGATGCATAAAACTCGCATCCGTAGTCGAGTTTCGAGCGAACAAAGGATCGATAAAAAAGTAAGGCGGTAGCCCTATCAGCGCCCCAAGCGCTGAACGTCACGGAACGGAGAATGTCCATGGCGCGGGTACAAGAGACCCTAAGGCTGCGAATATGAGCCTCCCAGGTGAGGCGTGGGTCGAATACAAGACCAAGGAAACAAATCTGGGTCGGGGTAAAGCCGTGGATGGCGGCAGAAGTGCACCACCTTAGTCTTGGCCAAAGAAAACCGAAACCTGTGCGCTTCGGCATAGCGAGAGACGCGGTTCAATGCCTGTTGGAGTCGACGCTCCAGAGTTGGCATCTGGGCCGCGCCAAAAGAGATCGAAAGGTCGTCCACGTAGAGCGTAGCGAGAACATCTTCTGGCAGAACCGAGGTGATGCCGTGGATGCTCAGGGCAAAGAGTGTGACACTGAGGACACTTACCTGCGGGACACCCTCTTCCTGCTCTTTTTGGGCAGAGAGGGCTCCCCCCACCCGTACGCGGAATCGACGATCTCACAAAAATTCAGATATAAACATTGGGAGGCGTCCCCTCGCCCCCATCATGTGGAGAGTCTCCATGATACCGTATCGCCATGCGGTATCATAGGCCTTCTCTAGATCAAAAAACACTGTGGCGTAGTGCTGTCTACGAAGGAAAGCCTCGCAGACGGCATTTTCCAGTCGGAGCAGAGCATCCGACGTGGAGTGGAACTTACGGAAGCCGCACTGTGCAGAAGACAGATGGCCTCCGCTGTCCAGGAAATAGGCTAATCTAACATTTACCAATTTCTCCATCAACTTGCACACGCAAGAGGTTAGAGAGATTGGACGGAAACCGGTCGGAGTAGAGTGATCTCTCCCCGGTTTGCGAAAGGCGAGCACAGTAGCGATTCGCCAGGAGTCTGGGAGAAGACCCTCCACCCAGATGCTGTTGAACAAATCTAAGAGAAAGGCCATGCCTCGCTCACCCAGGTGTCGAAGCATGGCGTACGGGACATCATCCGGACCATGGGCGGTGTCCGCGCACGAAGCGAGAGCGGAACGCAACTCACTCACAGTAAACTTGTCGTTGAAGGGTTCTCCGCCTCTGGAGGTAAAGTCCAGCCGGTGGCCTTCCGCGACATCACGACGTGCATTGAATGCTGGCGGAGCAGTATCACGGCTAGAGAATGCGGAAAAAGCGGTCGCTAAGGATTCCGCCACGGACGCGGGGTCCGAGATTGCGGTCCCATTCTCCTGGAGAACAGGAGGGGGGTCCTGCGAGAACTTGCCCCGAATCCTTTTGACTCGCTTCCACACCTCAGCTAAAGGGGTCTTCCCGTTAAGTGAAGACACGTATGCCCGCCAAGAAGAGCGGCGGGCGTGCTTCGAAACATACCAGAACCTAGCCCTAGCCTGACGAAATTCAGCGACAGTGAAATCATTCGGGCGGCGCTTATAGCGCATGTAGGCATAACGCTTCTGTTTGAGGGCCGTCTCACACTCGGCCGACCACCATGGGAGTGGTCGGTGTGCAAAACGGCCAGACGTCCTAGGAATAGTAGTCAGGCCCACGGCGATGAGGTTGCTGGAGAAGAACTCAACGGCCTCATCTACCGACCTAAACTCCTTGACTGAGATAGAGAATTCAGTCATTTCCTGAAATGCAGGCCACCGCGCCCGCGCCAAGCACCACCGAGGTGGTCTCTCAGGCGGCAGTTGCCCTGAAAATGATATTTGAATGGGAAAGTGATCACTACCATGGAGGTCATCGACCACCCCCCAATCAAAATCAGGCTGTGCATCCGAAGAGCACAAAGATAGGTCAAGGCAAGAAAATGAAGCGGTTCTCGGACAGTGATGCGTAAACTCATCCACGTTTAGGACACCCATCTCAAGCTCTTCGATCAGATCGGCAAGGACTTGTCCCCTGGGATTTATGGAGTAATCTCCCCAGAGAGGATGCCTGCCGTTCAGATCTCCAAGCAAGAGATAGGGCCTCGGCAACCGTGCCACGACGCGGCGGAAGTCCCCCGCGTCGAAGTCAGCTGACGGTGGAATGTACGCAGAAATGATAGTATACCTCCTATCCAGGTGCAGCTGCACAGCCACTGCCTGAAAGGAGGTATCTAAAGAGAAAGGAAGAACGGAGACATCATGCCGGGTGTAAACCGCGCATCCCCCAGCCCGGCCATCCCGCGGTGGTGGGGTCGCAAGACCCTTATACCCCGGGAGGGCAGGCAGCGGGCACGCGCCTAGCATGGTCTCCTGCAAAAAAATAGCTAACGTGGAACGGGACGAGACGAGCCTCCACAGCTCCTCCCAGTTGGCCCGGAGTCCACGGCAATTCCATTGAAGGAATATGCCCTCGAGGCCTAGCTCGGAGGAGACGCGGGGGCCCTCCTCGAACTGAAGACCCTCACGGGAATGGCCGTACGCTTCCCGGGGGCAGAACCCCGGGCGCTGTTGGCCGGACAAAGCGCTGAAGGCGCTGTCACCTTCGAGGACTTATTGGGGGAGGTTGGGCTCGCCATGCGAGTCTTTTCCTCCCTCCGCCTCGAAACCTTAGGCGGGCGTTGCGGCTTGGGAGGCGAAGGGCCCTCTTTTCGAGGAACCACCGTCTCCGAGCCACTCGCTCCACCTCGGGGCGTGGGCGAAGGGGCCGAAGCTCCTTTGTTGCTGTCCTCCTTTCGGGGAACAGCTTTAGGAACCCCGGAAGATGGCCTAGCGACCATCTTCAGGGGTGTTGCCTCCTGTGAGTCTAACGATTCTGTGGAGGCGCGTGGCCGTTTCGCCTTACGGGAAACGGTCACGCTGGGGGAAGAGGGGGGAGCCCTGGTTTTAGCCGGGGCTGGGTGTGAACCCTTTTTGCCGCCAGCTCTATCAGGGGAGCGCCCGGGTGTAGTAGAGCCCGCAGAAGGGCTCCGAATGGGCGCGGAAACAACGGTGCTCGTTGGCCTGGATGGGCCAGGAGCAGAGGGTGCTTTTCTAACTATTGAGGCATATGACGTCCCAGGCAGAGCCGGGCGCGCCAGGACCAAGTCCTTAGCCTCGCGGAATGAGAGTCGATCCTGGGCCTGAACGGCCAGGATTTCTTTCTCAAGGAGATATGCACCACATTGCTTCGAAGAAGCAGGGTGCGGCTCTCCGCAATTGACACACTTGGCCACACACGATTTGGACTTATCGTGTGCGACCTTGGAGCAATTTACACAGACTTCGGGTTACCCCGATTTTACACGTCTACATGATCGATTCGTGTGGCCGAAGCGGTGACAGTAATAGCACCGCCGCGGCAGTGGCACGAATGCCTTTACGCGGTAGCGGTACCAACCAGCACGCACCGACTCAGGGAGCTTGTCACAGTCGAACGTGACGAAGAGTGTAGGGGTGGGTCTCGAGGCCCCTCCCTGTTTTCTCATCACACGTTCGACCTTGACCGCCCCATGGTCGGCCAGCTCTAGGGTGATGTCTTCTATGGAGTAGTCAACGAGTTCCCTCGCATAAACTACTCCTTTTACAAAGTTCATGGTAGAGTGCGGCGTCACACTCACCGGGGTGCCATGAAGTGTCCGAAGAGCACTTATCTTGGCCGCCTCGGTGGGATTCGCCGCATTCGCCAGAAGGCTCCCGTCCGAGAAACGGGTTACCTTCGGCTCTCTACCAATTGCACTAGCTAATCCTCTCCTCTGATGGATCATGTTGCCCTTGGACAACATGGTGCCATCAGTGGAGCGAATAACGAGGAAGCGTTTGAAGCCAGCGGGCTCGAAAACGCCAGGTAACCTCTGAATCAGGGGCCCCGATGTCATCGAGGCTCCGCCCTGTGCACTTTTGGTCTTTGTCATCGTCAGGAGCTCCGTACCCGGGGAAGCAGAGGGCCCGGATGTGCCGATCTTGGCTTGGTCGCTTGCCAAAGTGGCAGCAGACCCATCCGTCCCCGTAGCCCCCGCGGATTGAGAGGAGCCCCGAGTCTTCTTCGTCTTTTTGGTCCTTTTCTTTTTTGGAGAGGAGGGCGGGGAATGAACCCGCTTCTCACCCCCCCTGGTAGAAGCCCCCAGGCCAGATGGACCGGCCTCAGCCAGGTCCTTCTCCAAAATGGAGAAGGTCCTGGTGGTCGCAGGGGCATCATCCGGAGGAGATCCCTCCCCTCCTTGTACTGCCTGAGAATCTACAGCCGTTTGATGAGGACCTTGCATAGGGGCGGATTCGGGTTCGGTGCTTGGCGCCGAGCCCGGATTCCCCCCCATGGAAGGCCCTACCTTCTGAGGCTGGTTTTCCTCAAGGACTATGTCTATCACAGGAGGGGCCTCCAGTTGGCCATCCCCTCCCAGGACATCGCAGGTCCCCTTGGCAGCGTCATAAGTCTTTAGTGGGGAGGCACAGGCCTTGACCCCGGCAAGGTTTAATATTTTTGCCAGCAGGTCTTTTGAGGGAAGCGACCGAAGGGGCCTGGCTTCCCTCTCCCCCCTAAGTGGGTTTGCCCTACCGAGCCGCTTGTACGAGGGGCGGTCGGCAATGGGCTGCCTGCTGGCTTTCTTGGCAGTCCCCTTAGAAAGCAAAGGAGGGACTGCCGCTGGAGATAGGGAGGTGCCCGAAAGCACCTCCAGAGAAGGGGGTGAGGGGGAGTCCCCTACACCCGTAGGCGTAGGAGAGGAGTAAGCCTCCTCTCCGGTTAAAGAGGTATGGAGGGTCCCCTGCGCAAGCACAGGGGGGGGGGACCTCCATCTTTTATGTGGAGCTGCACGAGGGCGGCTCCGTTGTTTTAGGGGGAATTAAGGGAAGATGGTTTTTTTTTTCATCATTGGGCATGGTGACCCTCTTTGTTTTACGGGACGCAGAGCCCGGCAGAGCCAGGCGCCGCCATTTGGGACCACCCCTTCCGCCTGGTGGCCTGGCAGTCCTTCGGCATGGCGGCTCCACCTTAGACACGGCGTAAAACAGATAGAATGTGAAGTTTTTTTTTTTTTTTTTATAGAGCCCATCTGGCAACTACCCACTTGGGCATAAGTCGCCAAAAAACACGACAGCCTAGAATTAGGCTACTTTAAAGTTAAAATATGAAAACTTAACAATCAATATAAATTGGAAAAACTTAACAATCGAAGCAATCTCCGGCAGCGGGGGGAGGTCCCCCTCACCCCGGTGCAGGAGAGTGCAACCTAAAACAAAACAACAACAAAAAAAAAAGGAACCTTAAATAAAGGGGAGAAGGCAGGCCTCCCCCAAAAAGTCAATAAGTCCACCAGTCATGGTGCACGCACTCGTCCCGAGTACAAGGGACAGGCGTTAGCGACCCCGCCCATCCCGGTACCGAGACAGGTATCGTGCGCGAAGATCACCCAGACTGGGACATTCGACAAGAATATGCCGAACAGTCTGGGGGACGACGCAGTCGTTGCAATAGGGCACATGCGAGCGCTCCACCAAGTAACGATGTGTCACACGAGTGTGTCCGATTCGAAGACGACAGAAAGCAACCTGAAGCCGCCGCGGCATTGGGGGATAGGTCCATGGGAACAGTCGCGGCGCAATGGCACGCAACTTTAAGTTCCCCTCGACTGTCTCCCATCTTCTTTGCCAATCAGTCCGAAGAGCTGCCCGTATTCCTGCTATGTAGTCGGTGTGAGAAAGAGCGAAACGCTGGTCGGGTTGCAGAGTCCTCGCGGACTCTTTGGCGCCCTCATCGCGGCGCTCATTCCCCGCAATTCCTACATGTTTAAAAACCCAGCAGAAGATAATATCGACATTTGCCTGGCTCGCCAAAACTGTGGCGTCACGGATATCGCGAACCAGGGGATGCGGAGATTCCAATGCCCCGAGAGCACTCAGGGCGCTTTGTGAGTCGCTATAGATCACAATCCGGTCTCCGAACCGGGCACGTCGCGTGTTCTCCCGTACCGAGTGGTGTATTGCCACCAGCTCGGCCGTGAAGACAGACGCAGCGCCTGGTAGAGCCCCTCTGACTTCAAACAGAGGGGATACGGCGTGGAAGCCGACCCCCTCTTGGGACTTGGAGCCATCCGTATACACTGGCACGGTTCCAGCGTAACACGATGTGTGCTCCAAAAAGGTCGAACGCAATACTCCCGGCGCCGTACAAGCTTTGGAAGCAGAGGCATGGCAACGAATAGCTAAATGTGGTACCCTTCAGGGTGGCGTCCTGGGCAAAACCAGGGGCGCCACCGACCTGAGAGCTATATCTAGCTCTTGAAGGAGTTTCCTGGCCCTAAACCCAAAGGGCTTAGGGTATGACTGGCGTCTCTCGGCGGCATAGGCACCGTCGAGATCATCTGCGAATGCAGTGAAAGCTGTTGGCGACTAAGGGAGGCGCCCGGCTCGTGCGTACAGGCGAGTGATGCACTGTACGCGGCGCTGAGCGAGTCGCATCTCCCCAGCATCAACCAACAGGCTCTCAATGAGGGAAGTGCGGAAGGCACCGGTCGCAAGGCGAAGGCCGGTGTGGTGGATCAAATCCACCTTCCGCAATAAACGCTCGGCTGCGGATGCATAAAACTCGCATCCGTAGTCGAGCTTCGAACGAACAATTTTTTTTTTTTTTTATAGAGCCCATCTGGCAACTACCCACTTGGGCATAAGTCGCCGAAAAACACGACAGCCTAGAATTAGGCTACTTTAAAGTTAAAATATGAAAACTTAACAATCAATATAAATTGGAAAAACTTAACAATCGAAGCAATCTCCGGCAGCGGGGGGAGGTCCCCCTCACCCCGGTGCAGGAGAGTGCAACCTAAAACAAAACAATAACAAAAAAAGGAACCTTAAATAAAGGGGAGAAAGCCGGCCTCCCCCAAAAAGTCAATAAGTCCACCAGTCATGGTGCACGCACTCGTCCCGAGTACAAGGGACAGGCGGTAGCGACCCCGCCCATCCCGGTACCGAGACAGGTATCGTGCGCGAAGATCACCCAGACTGGGACATTCGACAAGAATATGCCGAACAGTCTGGGGGACGACGCAGTCGTTGCAATAGGGCACATGCGAGCGCTCCACCAAGTAACGATGCGTCACACGAGTGTGTCCGATTCGAAGACGACAGAAAGCAACCTGAAGCCGCCGCGGCATTGGGGGATAGGTCCATGGGAACAGTCGCGGCGCAATGGCACGCAACTTTAAGTTCCCCTCGACCGTCTCCCATCTTCTTTGCCAAGCAGTCCGAAGAGCTGCCCGTATTCCTGCCATGTAGTCGGTGTGAGGAAGAGCGAAACGCTGGTCCGGTCGCAGAGTCCTCGCGGACTCTTTGGCGCCCTCATCGGCGCGCTCATTCCCCGCAATTCCTACATGTCCAGGAACCCAGCAGAAGATAATCTCGACATCTGCCCGGCTCGCCAAAACCGTGGCGTCACGGATTTCGCGAACCAGGGGATGCGGAGATTCCAATGCCCCGAGAGCACTCAGGGCGCTTTGTGAGTCGCTATAAATCACAATCCGGTCTCCGAACCGGGCACGTCGCGTAATCTCCCGTACCGAGTGGTGTATTGCCACCAGCTCGGCCGTGAAGACAGACGCAGCACCTGGTAGAGCCCCGCTGACTTCAAACAGAGGGGATACGGCGTGGAAGCCGACCCCCTCTTGGGACTTGGAGCCATCCGTATACACTGGCACGGTACCAGCGTGACACGATGTGTGCTCCAAAAAGATCGAACGCAATACTCCCGGCGCAGTACAAGCTTTGGGAGCAGAGGCGTGGCGACAAATAGCCAAATGTGGTACCCTCAAGGGTGATCGAAAGGTCGTCCACGTAGAGCGTAGCGAGAACATCTTCCGGCAGCACCGAGGTGATGCCGTTGATGCTCAGGGCAAAGAGTGTGACACTGAGGACACTTCCCTGCGGGACACCCTCTTCCTGCTCCTTTGGGCCGGAGAAGGCTCCCCCCACCCGTACGCGGAATCGACGATCTCGCAAAAATTCAGATATATACATTGGGAGGCGTCCCCTCGCCCCCATCGTGTGGAGAGTCTCCATGATACCGTATCGCCATGCGGTATCATAGGCTTTCTCCAGATCAAAAAACACCGTGGCGTAGTGCTGTCTACGAAGGAAAGCCTCGCAGACGGCATTTTCCAGTCGGAGCAGAGCATCCGACGTGGAGTGGAACTTACGGAAGCCGCACTGTGCAGAAGACAGATGGCCTCCGCTGTCCAGGAAATAGGCTAATCTAACATTTACCAATTTCTCCATCAACTTGCACACGCAAGAGGTTAGAGAGATTGGGCGGAAACCGGTCGGAGTAGAGTGATCTCTCCCCGGCTTGCGAAAGGCGAGCACAGTAGCGATTCGCCTAGGAGTCTGGGAGGAGACCTTCCACCCAGATCCTGTTGAACAAATCTAATAGAAAGGCCATGCCTCGCTCACCCAGGTGTCGAAGCATGGCGTACGGGACATCGTCCGGACCATGGGCGGTGTCCGCGCACGAAGCGAGAGCGGAACGCAACTCACTCACAGTAAACTTGTCGTTGAAGGGTTCTCCGCCTCTGGAGGTAAAGTCCAGCCGGCGGCCTTCCGCGACATCACGACGTGCATTGAATGCTGGCGGAGCAGCATCACGGCTAGAGAATGCGGAAAAAGCGGTCGCTAAGGATTCCGCCACGGACGCGGGGTCCGAGATTGCGGTCCCATTCTCCTGGAGAACGGGAGGGTGGTCCTGCGAGAACTTGCCCCGAATCCTTTTGACTCGCTTCCACACCTCAGCTAAAGGGGTCTTCCCGTTAAGTGAAGACACGTATGCCCGCCAAGAAGAGCGGCGGGCGTGCTTCGAAATATACCGGAACCTAGCCCTAGCCCGACGAAATTCAGCGACGGTGAAATCGTTCGGGCGGCGCTTATAGCGCATGTAGGCATAACGCTTCTGTTTAAGGGCCGTCTCACACTCGGCCGACCACCATGGGAGTGGTCGGCGTGCAAAACGGCCAGACGTCCTAGGAATAGTAGTCAGGCCCACGGCGATGAGGTTGCCGGAGAAGAACTCAACGGCCTCATCTACCGACCTAAACTCCTTGACTGAGATAGAGAATTCAGTCATTTCCTGAAATGCAGGCCACCGCGCCCGCGCCAAGCACCACCGAGGTGGTCTCTCAGGCGGCAGTTGCCCTGAAAATGATATTTGAATGGGAAAGTGATCACTACCATGGAGGTCATCGACCACCCCCCAATCAAAATCAAGCTGTGCATCCGAAGAGCACAAAGATAGGTCAAGGCAAGAAAATGAAGCGGTTCTCGGACAGTGATGCGTAAACTCATCCACGTTTAGGACACCCATCTCAAGCTCTTCGATCAGATCGGCAAGGACTTGTCCCCTGGGATTTATGGTGTAATCTCCCCAGAGAGGATGCCTGCCGTTCAGATCTCCAAGCAAGAGATAGGGCCTCGGCAACCGTGCCACGACGCGGCGAAAGTCCCCCGCGTCGAAGTCAGCTGACGGTGGAATGTACGCAGAAATGATAGTATACCTCCTATCCAGGTGCAGCTGCACAGCCACTGCCTGAAAGGAGGTATCTAAAGAGAAAGGAAGAACGGAGACATCATGCCGGGTGTAAACCGCGCATCCCCCAGCCCGGCCGTCCCGCGGTGGTTGGGTCGCAAGACCCTTATACCCCGGGAGGGCAGGCAGGGGGCACGCACCTAGCATGGTCTCCTGCAAAAAAATAGCTAACGGGGAACGGGATGAGGCGAGCCTCCGCAGCTCCTCCCAGTTGGCCCGGAGTCCACGGCAATTCCATTGAAGGAATATGCCCTCCAGGCCTAGCTCGGAGGAGACGCGGGGGCCCTCCTCGAATTGAAGACCCTCACGGGAATGGCCGTACGCTTCCCGGGGGCAGAACCCCGGGCGCTGTTGGCCGGACAAAGCGCTGAAGGCGCTGTCGCCTTCGAGGACTTATTGGGGGAGGTTGGGCTCGCCATGCGAGTCTTTTCCTCCCTCCGCCTCGAAACTTTAGGCGGGCGTTGCGGCTTCGGAGGCGGGGGGCCCTCTTTTCGAGGAACCACCGTCTCCGAGCCACTCGCTCCACCTCGGGGCGTGGGCAAAGGGGCCGAAGCTCCTTTGTTGCTGTCCTCCTTTCGGGGAACAGCTTTAGGAACCCCGGAAGATGGCCTAGCGACCATCTTCAGGGGTGTTGCCTCCTGTGAGTCTAACGACTCGGTGGAGGCGCGTGGCCGTTTCGCTTTACGCGAAACGGTCACGCTGGGGGAAGAGGGGGGAGCCCTGGTTTTAGCCGGGGCAGGGTATGAACCCTTTTTGCCGCCAGCTTTACCAGGGGAGCGCCCAGGTTGGGTAGAGCCCACAGAAGGGCTCCGAATGGGCGCGGAAACAACCGTGCTCGTTGGCCTGGATGGGCCAGGAGCAGAGGGTGCCTTTCTAACTATTGAGGCATATGACATCCCAGGCAGAGCCGGGCGCGCCAGGACCAAGTCCTTTGCCTCGCGGAATGAGAGTCGATCCTGGGCCTGAACGGCCAGGATTTCTTTCTCAAGGAGATATGCACCACATTGCTTCGAAGAAGCAGGGTGCGGCTCTCCGCAATTGACACACTTGGCCACACACGATTTGGACTTATCGTGTGCGACCTTGGAGCAATTTACACAGACTTCGGGTGACCCCGATTTTGCACGTCTACATGATCGATTCGTATGGCCGAAGCGGTGGCAGTAATAGCACCGCCGCGGCAGTGGCACGAATGCCTTCACGCGGTAGCGGTACCAACCGGCACGCACCGACTCAGGGAGCTTGTCACAGTCGAACGTGACGAAGAGTGTAGGGGTGGGTCTCGAGGCCCCTCCCTGTTTTCTCATCACACGTTCGACCTTGACCGCCCCATGGTCAGCCAGCTCTAGGGTGATGTCCTCAATGGAGTAGTCAACGAGTTCCCTCGCATAAACTACTCCTTTCACAAAGTTCATGGTAGAGTGCGGCGTCACACTCACCGGGGTGCCATCAAGTGTCCGAAGAGCACTTATCTTGGCCGCCTCGGCGGGATTCGCCGCATTCGCCAGAAGGCTCCCGTCCGAGAAACGGGTTACCTTCGGCTCTCTACCAATTGCACTAGCTAATCCTCTCCTCTGATGGATCATGTTGCCCTTGGACAACATGGTGCCATCAGTGGAGCGAATAACGAGGAAGCGTTTGAAGCCAGCGGGCTCGAAAACGCCAGGTAACCTCTGAATCAGGGGCCCCGATGTCATCGAGGCTCCGCCCTGTGCATTCTTGGTCTTAGTCGTAGTCAGGGGCTCCGCACACGAGGGGGTAGAGGGGCCGGATGTGCCGATCTTGGCTTGGTCGCCTACCAAAGTGGTAGCAGACCTATCCGTCCCCGCAGCCCCCGCGGATGGAGAGGAGCCCCGAGTCTTCTTCGTCTTTTGAGTCTTTTTAGTCTTTTTCTTTTTAGGAGAGGAGGGCGGGGAATGAACCCGCTTTTCACCTCCGCCGGCAGAAGTCCCCAGGCCAGATGGACCAGCCTCAGCCAGGTCCCTCTCCGAAATGGAGAAGGTCCTGGTTGTCGTAGGGGCACCTGTCGGAGGAGATCCCTCCCCTCCTTCTACTGCCTCGGAGCCCTCAGCCATTTGAGGAGGACCTTGCATAGGGGCGGATTCGGGTTCGGTGCTTGGCGCCGAGCCCGAATTCCCCCCCATGGAAGGCCCTACCGTCTGGGGCTGGGTCTCCTCAAGGACCATGTCTATCACAGGAGGGGCCTCCAGTTGGCCATCCCCTCCCAGAACATCGCAGGTCCCCTTGGCAGTATTGTCACTAGTCAGGTGGTGTGGGGAGGCACAGGCCTTGACCCCAGCAAGGTTCAAAATTCTTGCCAGCAGGTCTTTTGAGGGAAGCGACCGAAGGGGCCTGGCTTCCCTCTCCCCCCTAAGGGGGTTTGCCCTACCGAGCCGCTTGCACGAGGGGCGGTCGGCAATGGGCTGCCTGCTGGCTTTCTTGGCAGTCCCCTTAGAAAGCAAAGGAGGGACTGCCGCTGGAGATAGGGAGGTGCCCGAAAGCACCTCCAGAGAAGGGGGTGAGGGGGAGTCCCCTACACCCGTAGGCGTAGGAGAGGAGTAAGCCTCCTCTCCGGTTAAAGAATTATGGAGGGTCCCTTGCGCAAGCACAAGGGGGGGGACCTCCATTTTCTCGGTGGAGCTGCCCGAGGGCGGCTCCGTAGATGTTTTTGGGGAAGTTGGGGGTTGGGGTTTTTGTTTTTTTTCATACATGGGCATGGTGACCCTCTTTTGATTACGGGACGCAATAGCTCATCACCTCTCGCAGTTGCCCGCACTGCGAGAGGTGCTTACAAGCCCGGCAGAGCCAGGCGCCGCCATTCGGGACCACCCCTCCCGCCTGGTGGCCTGGCAGTCCTTCGGCATGGCGGCTCCACCTTGGACACGGCGTAAAAAATATAGGTTGTGAAGAGGAGAGGAAAAGGGATGTGAGGAAGATGTGGGTGGGGATGAAGCAGGTTGTTAAAAAAAACCCATCCCGAACCGGAGCTGAGGGGTTAGGGAACAATGTCCCCCCCCCCCTCAGCCCCGATCCGGGGTGGTTGGCTTGAGAAGAAGGTCAGCATTCTACCCTGTGAAATTAGAGGCTGACCAGAGAAAGTTGTGGGAGAGGTTGTATGAAAAGCGACGAGGTAGGGGAGAAATCGGGCTATCTGAAGGAAGGAAGAGAGGCTAAGCTGGGGCCGGACGGAGCGCTGGATCCCGTCAGCACGGCGGCCAGGATGGCAAATCGCCGCGCCCCTTACGGGGGCGAACGAACAAAGGATCGAAAAAAGAGTAGGGCAGTAGCCCTATCAGCGCCCCAAGCGCTGAACCTCACGGAACGGAGAATATCCATGGCGCGGGTACAAGAGACCCTAAGGCTGCGAATATGAGCCTCCCAGGTGAGGCGTCGGTCGAATACAAGACCAAGGAAACGGTGTGACTCAACCACATCCAGGCGCACCCATTTAAGAAACAAATCTGGGTCGAGGTGGAGCCGTGGATGGCGGCAGAAGTGCACCACCTTAGTCTTGGCCAAAGAAACCGAAACCTGTGCGCTTCGGCATAGCGAGAGACGCGGTTCAATGCCTGTTGGAGTCGACGCTCCAGAGTTGGCATCTGGGCCGCGCCAAAAGAGATCGAAAGGTCGTCCACGTAGAGCGTAGCGAGAACATCTTCCGGCAGCACCGAGGTGATGCAGTTGATGCTTAGGGCAAAGAGTGTGACACTGAGTACACTTTCCTGCGGGACACCCTCTTCCTGCTCCTTTGGGCCGGAGAAGGCTCCCCCCACCCGTACGTGGAATCGACAATCTCGCAAAAATTCAGATATAAGCATTGGGAGGCGTCCCCTCGCCATCGTCGTGTGGAGAGTCTCCATGATACCGTATCGCCATGCGGTATCATAGGCCTCAGCCAGGTCCTTCTCCGAAATGGAGAAGGTTCTGGTAGTCGTGGGGGCATCGGTCGGAGGAGATCCCTCCCCTCCTTGTACTGCTTCGGAAACCCTAGGCCGTTTGAGGAAGACCTTGCATAGGGGCGGATTTGGGTTCGGTTCTTGGAACCGAGCCCGGATTCTCCCCCTCCCATGGAAGGCCCTACCACCTGAGGCTGGGTTTCCTCAAGGACCATGTCTATCTCAGGGGGGGCCTCCAGTTGCCCCTCATCCAAGATATCGAAGGTCCCGTTGGCAGTATCGTCACTAGTCTTGTGTGGGGAGACACAGCCCTTGACCCCGGCAAGGCTCAATATTCTCGCCAGCAGGTCTTTTGAGGGAAGCGACCGAAGGGGCCTGGCTTCTCTCTCCCCCCTAAGGGGGTTTGCCCTACCGAGCCGCTTACACGAGGGGCGTTCGGCAATGGGCTGCCTGCTTGCTTTCTTGGCAGTCCCCTTGGAAAGAACAGAGGGGACTGCCGCTGGAAGAAGGGAGGTGCCCGAAAGCACCTCCAGGGAAGGGGGTGAGGGGGAGTCCCCTACACCCGTAAGCGAAGGAGGGAAGTAAGCCTTCCTCCGGATAGAGAGATATGCAGGGTCCCCTGCACAAGCACAGGGGGCGGGACCTCCATTTCTTCGGTGGAGCTGCCCGAGAGCGGCTCCGTTGGTGACACAGGGGAAATTAAGGGCAGATTTTTATATTTCTCATGATTGGGCATGGTGACCCTATTTGTTTCACGGGATGCAATCGCTCATCACCTCTGGCAGTTGCCCGCACTGCAAGAGGTGTTTACAGGCCTGGCAGAGCCAGGCGCCGCCATTTGGGTCCACCCCTCCCGCCTGGTGGCCTGGCAGTCCATCGGAATGGCGGCTCCACCTTAGACGCGGCGTAAAACTGAGTGTGAAGAAGAAAGGAAAAGGGATGTGAGGAAGGTATGGGTGGGGATTAAGCAGGTTGTTAAAAAATACCCATCCCGAACTGGAGCTCCATTTTTCCTCATATATCATATATATATATATATATATATATATATATATATATATATATATATATATATATATATATATATATATATATATATATATATATATAATATTGAGGATAAATCCCAGAGATACTTTTCCTTTCTTATATATAGTTTTCTGTTATGTATCACCAGTTTTATCCCAAATTTTAACTTATAGTAAATTTTATTGCTATTTTATAATTGGTCACCTTTGAAAATAATTCAATGTCTTGTTGGCCTTTTCATGGTTTCTTCAAATGTATTAACTTTAGTAAACTTATTCTAGCCTCAAGATGAAAACTTGTAGTTTTCGAAACATTGTGAAAAATTGAAAGATCTTGCATCCGTTTCTCGTGGCTTTGGGATTTATCCTCAATATTAAATGCAGGATAACTACCTTGATAAGGAACTTACTAAAGTTCGAAAGTACTTGGAAATACCTTTTCATTTCTTCCTGCGGGATATTGCATTCATATATATATATATATATATATATATATATATATATATATATATATATATATATATATATATATATATATATATATATATATATATATATATATATATATATGTGTGTGTGGAACAGAAGAGTAATGCCCCGCCCATGTACAACGAAAGGACCCAGAATAGAAAAATAATATCAAAGACGGATGTGAAGTATAAAACCAAATAGATAAGATCTACTTCCGGAAAATTCTAACTTGTGCGCAAATAATGTACATGGGCGTGGCTTTGCTCCTCTGTTTCACATATATGTATATCCCACCTTTGTAAAAACTTTTCGTCATACCTTGATAATGAACTAAACAAGTTCGAAAGTACTTGGAATCCACCTTTCATTTTCCTGTGGGATTATTTGCATTTATTGCTCTACTCACGCGCTACTTTGTGAGTTTCTCATATCCATATATATATATATATATATATATATATATATATATATATATATATATATATATATATATATACACTGTATATATAATTATTTCTTGACAGGCAGTCGGGCAGGTGATAACATAACAGAAAACTATATATAAGAAAGGGAAAGAATACATTTCCATTTGTTCCATTAGTTTCCTGCCGCTTTTTAATTAATTGCCAAAAAGTTTAAGTATTTACGAAAGTTTGCCATTTTTATTCATTCTTCATAAATTCATCCTCTTTTTTGCCTTTTGCATTTCCCGCTGGTTTGGAATCATCGAATGTTGATTACTGCCAGAGATCTCATCTTATTAATTAATTACTTTATAAAAAAGATACAGGTGGGGTAAAAATTGGACAAAATATGCGATGTGGCTCGGGTGTTGTAAAGTTTTAGAGCTGTGCTCTCTTAAAACTCATTCGTCCTAAGGTAAACTCGCGATAAATTGGACAAAATATGCGATGTGGCTCGGGTGTTGTAAAGTTTTAGAGCTGTGCTCTCTTAAAACCCATTTGTCCTAAGGTAAACTCGCGATAAATCCCATGGCAGGATTGATAAAAAGCAATAATTTAATTTATAACATACTCCTCTTTATTTTAAGATAGCCACCTTCCGATGCCGAGCTACAAATGCCTCTACATCATATCCACCTTTCGCTCCCACTCTACAAATGCCTCTATATTATATCCACCTTCCGCTCCAACTCTACAAATGCCTCTACATTATATATACTTTCCGCTCCCACTCTACAAATGCCTCTACATTATATCCACCTTCCTCTCCCACTCTTCAAATGCCTCTACTTTATATCCACCTTCCTCTCCCACTCTACAAATGCCTCTACATTATATCCACCTTCCTATCCCACTCTTCAAATGCCTCTACATTATATCCACCTTCCTCTCCCATTCTACAAATACCTCTACATTATATCCACCTTCCACCCTCACTCTACAAATGCCTCTATATTATATCCACCTTCCGCTCCCACTCTACAAATGCCTCTACATTATATCCATTTTCCGCTCCAACTCTACAAATGCCTCTATATTATATCCACCTTCCGCTCCCACTCTAAAAATGCCTCTACATTATATCCACCTTCCGCTCCCACTCTACAAATGCCTTAACATTATATCCACCTTCCTCTCCCACTCTACAAATGCCTCTACATTATATCCACCTTCCGCTCCCACTCTACAAATGCTTCTACATTATATCCCATTTCCTCTCCCACTCTTCAAATGCCTCTACTTTATATCCACCTTCCTCTCCCACTCTATAAATGCCTCTACTGTATATCCACCTTCCTCTCCCACTCTACAAATGCCTCTACTTTATATCCACCTTCCTCTCCCACTCTACAAATGCCTCTACATTATATCCACCTTCCTCTCCCACTCTTCAAATGCCTCTACTTTATATCCACCTTCCTCTCCCACTCTATAAATGCCTCTACATTATATCCACCTTCCTCTCCCACTCTACAAATGCCTCTACATTATATCCACCTTCCGCTCCCACGCTAAAAATGCCTCTACTTTATATCCACATTCCTCTCCCACTCTATAAATGCATCTAAATTATATCCACCTTCCGCTCCCACTCTAAAAATGCCTCTACTTTATATCCACCTTCCTCTTCCACTCTACAAATGCCTCTACTTTATATCCACCTTCCTCTCCCACTCTACAAATGCCTCTACATTATATCCACCTTCCTCTCCCACTCTTCAAATGCCTCTACTTTATATCCACCTTCCTCTCCTACTCTACAAATGCCTCTACATTATATCCACCTTCCTCTCCCACTATACAAATGCCTCTACATTATATCCACCTTCCTCTCCCATTCTACAAATACCTCTACATTATATCCACCTTTCGCTCCCACTCTACAAATGCCTCTACATTATATCCACCTTCCTCTCCCATTCTACAAATACTTCTACATTATATCCACCTTTTGCTCCCAATCTACAAATGCCTCTACATTATATCCACCTTCCTCTCATACTCTACAAATGCCTCTACATTATATCCACCTTCCTCTCCCATTCTACAAATACCTCTACATTATATCCACCTTTCGCTCCCACTCTACAAATGCCTCAACATTATATCCACCTTCCTCTCCCACTCTACAAATGCCTCTACATTATATCCACCTTCCGCTCCCACTCTACAAATGCTTCTACATTATATCCCATTTCCTCTCCCACTCTTCAAATGCCTCTACTTTATATCCACCTTCCTCTCCCACTCTACAAATGCTTCTACATTTTATCCCATTTCCTCTCCCACTCTTCAAATGCATCTACTTTATATCCACCTTCCTCTCCCACTCTACAAATTCTTCTACATTAAATCCACCTACCGCTCCCACTCTAAAAATGCCTCTAAATTATATCCACCTTCCTCTCCCACTCTACAAATGCCTCTACATTATATCCACCTTCCGCTCCCACTCTACAAATGCCATCTACATTATATCCATCTTCCTATCCCACTCTTCAAATGCCTCTACATTATATCCATCTTCCGCTCCCACTCTACAAATGCCTCTACATTATATCCACCTTCCGCCCCCACTCTACAAATGCCTCTATATTATATCCACCTTCCGCCCCACTCTACAAATGCCTCTACATTATATCCACCTTCTGCTCCCACTCTACAAATGCCATCTAAATTATATCCACCTTTCGCTCCCACTCTACAAATGCCTCTACATTATATCCACCTTCCGCTCCCACTCTACAAATGCCTCTACATTATATCCACTTTTCGCTCCCACTTTACAAATGCCTCTATATTATATCCACCTTCCGCTCCCACTCTAAAAATGCCTCTACATTATATCCACCTTCCGCTTCCACTCTAAAAATGCCTCTACATTATATCCACCTTTCGCTCCCACTCTACAAATGCCTCTACATTATACCACCTTCCGCTCCCACTCTACAAATGCCTCTACATTATATCCATTTTCCGCTCCCACTTTACAAATGCCTCTATATTATATCCACCTTCCGCTCCCACTCTAAAAATGCCTCTACATTATATCCACCTTCCGCTCACACTATTAAAATTCCTCTACATTATATCCACCTTCCTCTCCCACTCTACAAATGCCTCTACTTTATATCCACCTTCCTCTCCCACTCTAAAAATGCCTCTACATTATATCCCTCTTTCTCTCCCACTCTACAAATGCCTCTACATTATATTCCTCTTTCTCTCCCACTCTACAAATGCCTCTACATTTTATCCACCTTGCGCTCCCACTATGAAACGCAAAATTAGAATTAAGTTAAACCGGAACAGGGTTATCAGTAGAACAAATAAAGTTAAAATCCGAAGCTTAAAAGCGGATTATAGTGCCTGAGGAGCCATCTGGAAACTGTTGCTTGGGGACTAACGAGTTAGGTCAGTTCAGGAAATGCTAGGTCAATGGGAGCAGTAAAGGGTGAACATAGCTCTTAGGTGGAAAGGAATGGATTAGATCAGGAATATGAGACAATAATTGAGCAGTTCATTGCCGGTCAGAATATGAACATTCCAAATAGGGGAAATTAGAACTCAGGCTGTCGATCCTAAATGGATGCCGGATAAAATTAAACATTATATTGGCATTAAAATGAGAATATTTAGGAAAAAAATGGTCAGGCTCACTTAAGGAAGAGATACAACGAATTAACTAAGGACATTAAAAATTAATTAAGGTAGCAAAGAGTGATTATGATATTAAAGTGGTAAATAAGGCAAAGGAAGATCCCAAAGGTTTTTTTTTTTAATTATAACCCACTAAGATTTTAGATAAAATAGTCCCACTTAAAATTACAGTCCGAGAGTTAGTGAGTGAGAGTGATAAAATGGATAGAATGCTAAATAAATATTTTCATTTATTACACTAGCCAACAAATTTTGACTTTGTCTCTGTTACTTGAGTAAATGTTGTTGTAACTAACTAATTTTGGTGCATTGATTCCGGATCTGTACGCAGATTTGTCTTAGCACGTAAGGTTCCTGAGATATGCAACTAGGCTACATGGCTCACTTTGTCACCTTGGATCAATTAATGATATAATTATTACGAGTTTGAGAAAAATGAGAAGTTTCTGGGCAACGGTTTGGAAACGGGGCACCCTATTTGGCATTATGTACGTCCTTTTGCAGACCTAGACAAGATATGTATTACATATAAAAGAGGTAGTACTCACCTGACTATAAATTTCTTAAAAAATGTTTGAGACTCTTACTCTTGCGCTTGTACGTGGATCTAGGACCCTCCCGTTGTAGGGACCAGTAGTAGTCACCCATCATGCTTTCGTTGAAGCGGCCTTGATACTTGCTTTCCATACTTGCGATATCTTGGTGGAACCTTTCATCATGTTCTTCACTAATATCATCGATATTAGATGGAAAGAAATTTAGATGCGAATGCAAGAAATGTATCTTAAGAGACATCCGATACCCCATTGGTCGATAGGCCTTTAACATGTTGTACACTAGTTCTTCATAGTTTTCAGCCCGATGGGGACCAAGGAAGTTCTCCACTACATGAACAAATGAATCCCATGCTGCCAACTCAAGTGGAGTTAGTTTATTTCTGAACTTCCTGTCACGTATCATTTCTCTGATCTCCGGCCCTACAAAAATGCCAGCTTTAAGTTTAGCATCGGTTTTCCTTGCACCAAATTTCTCTTTAAGATACTGTAATCCATTGGAATCGTGATAAGGCGAAGTTTAAAATGAAGTGGTGGAAGGTAGATCTTCTGTGGATGTACCAAAGGCATGTGCTTCACATTGTATCGACCAACTATGTGTTTTTCTCTTTCGGGCCACCTTTTGACAATATAATGATTCCTGTCGCCAAGGCTGTTCCATAGGCATAAAAAAACACATATTCTTTGTATATTCTAACTGTAGTACAAGAAATAAAGAAATTACCTTTAGATCACCGCAGATATTCCACTTATGATGCGAGTAATGAACATCTATTGAGTTATATGTTTCTATCATCCCAACAATAATTGCGACAGGAATTGAAGGGTTTTTTTGTTACCTTTGTGTAACAACACAACTTTGTGGCTAGCAGTGTTTGCGTCGATGACTAGTCTCCATTCATCAAGTAAATGCTCGTTTCCTAGCTTAATCATGAGGCTATTAACATCAGTACAGAAACAAGCACCGTCTTCTTCTGTATAGAAGGCAGCTAAGGCCTCATGGCGTTTACGGAAAGTAGATATTTTTGTGTCAAGTGAGCCTCTAGCATGCATATTTGGAGCAACAATGCTACAACACTGCCCTCTGAGGAAAGATAATCCCCCTTTTTTAAAAAAGTGGGTGAAATGATTATGTCTAATTACTGGTCATTTAGTTTGACATCAGTGGTTGGGAAAATGATGGAATCTGTAATAGCGAAATCAATTAGGGATCACTTAGATAAAAATAAGTTGATTAAAGAATCTCAACATGGCTTTACTAGAAGTAAGATATTGTTCATTTGGATTTTAGTAAGACCCACTTACGACTTTTAAATAAAGTTAAAATGCATGGGATCCCTGGGAGGATTTTCAGCTGTGGTTCCTCAGAGGGCAGTGTTGGGGAATTGCTGTTCTAGATATATATTAATGATCTCCACATAGGTATAATTAGCGACCTGAGCAAGTTTGACTACGATGCTGAGGTATTAGAAGACGATTTGACCAAGCTATTACAATGGGCGGAGAAATAGCAAAAGAAATATAACATAAGCAAGTGTAGTGTACTTAGTATAGGTAGGTATAATCCACTGCATAATTATATAATGAATGGGAGACTTTTAGAAAAGTCAGAATGCGAAAGTGACTAAGTTGTCCTGGTAATTTAAGACATCCCACCGAGGAAGAAGTGCATTATTGCTAGGAATAGAGCTAATAGGGCATTAGGATTTATTGGGAATAGCGTGAGAAATATAATTTCTGCTCGGCCTCACCTTGATTCTGCGGTGCAATTTTGATCATCACATTATAGGATGGATATTACTTAGCTTCAGTCTGTGTCAACGAGAAGAATTGCAAAGATGATTCATGGGTTGAGGAGCTTATCTTAAGACTTAGGAGACTAAATCTTCCTACAGTAGAAAGGAAATGAGTTCGAGGGGGACTTGATTGAAGTCTTAAAGTGAGTAAAAGGTTATAATAGGGGACATAGGTAAAGCTTTTTTTTAGTGAATAGGATAAGACACACAGTAATTGTTTTAAGCTGGGCAAGTTTAGGTTTAGAAGAGAAGTAGAAATTGGTTTACAAATTGAGTGGTAGATGAATGGAATAGGTTCAGTAGTCACGTGATAGAAGTTTCCCCCCTGCGGAGCTTTAGAATAGACTGGCTAGATTTATGGATGAGGATCCTAGGTGGGACCGAACTGGGTATTGGGAACAGAAGCTTCCTTTTCTTATGTTCTTATCAAAGAAACTTCCACCGTCGATGCCGTCTTAGAGTATCGATTTTTAACTTTAATTAAATAATTAAAACTTGAATAAATATTTATTCCAAGGGTAGGTTATTGCAGTCGTATCAGTCATGCATCGCCAAGCCCTAAAGAGGGAATGAAAGCCTGTAATCCAACGCGGGTCATGGTCACTACGGGCAAAATGGAGAGAGAACAGACACAAAGACTAAATAAAAAGACAACGAAAAGTATCAGAAATGTAAATAACTGCGATAATAGGTGTTATAAGGCAAATCCACCAGGAACAAATATGTGCAAAACTCAGCCATTCGTAGATATATACCCAAACCCCCCTAGAGAAGGAAAGTAACAAGGGTGCTTGTGCCCTTGCTAGGAACTAGTTTTCAGTGGCATTTTACCCTTTACTATCATATCACTACCCCTCAAGATATAGGTTTCATTATGCAAAGAATGAAAAGTTACGACTTGGCAACTCGACTTAAGCTCCGAATTACGCCATTCTTGTGTAAGAAATCGTTCATCTGGGCATACCGAGGAAGTATTACCAATAAAATTCAACGCAAATCCTCTAAATTAAAGTGAATTCCATTAAATCTAAGTACATATATGTGGTAAAATGTTAATCAACCCTAGAACTCCGCTACAGTTAGGTGGTAAAGGGTTATGCCCTCCCAAACTCAATTGCATCTAGTTGATAAAGGATTAAACACCTCAGAACTTCAGTACATCTTTGTGGTATAGGTCTAAGCACCCGAAAATTCAAGCACATATGGGTGGTAAAGAAATAAATCCATTAAACTACACCGGATATGGGTAGTAAAAGGCTAAGTGTCCCATAGCTCAAGTAGAACAGATTGGTTATGGATTAGGAACCCAGTGCATCTGGGGAGTAAAGGAATAAGCATCTCAGAACTTCATTGCAGCTGGGCGGTAAAGGGCTTAGTAACTAAGAACTCCATTAGATTGTGGTAAATTGTTAAGCATCCCAGAACTCTGTTATATCTGGGCCATAAAGGGTTTAGTATCCTAGAACACCAGTACATGTGGGTTTAAAAGGGCAATGCACCCCTAAAATCCAGTACATCTAGGTGATAAAGGATTAAGTACCCCATAAATCCAGTATATATGAGTGGTAATAGGTTAAGCACCCACAAAATACATTGCATCTGGGTAGTAAGGGTTAAGCACCGAAGCACTCGAGTGAAACTGGGTGGTAAAGTCTTACGTAGCTCAACTTCATTGTATCTCAGTAGTGAATGAATTAGCCCTAAGAACTCCATTACATTTGGGTGATAAGGGTTGAGCGCCCCAGAACAAGGGAGACATATGAGTGGTAAAGTGTGCCTCATAACACTAGTACATCAGGTTTGTAAAAAATTAAATACCTCATAACTACTTTATACTTTCGGGTAAAGTGTTGAGCAGCCAAGAAAGGGAGATAAAGGGGGTGGCAAAAGGTTAAGCACTCCAGAACAACAAAATATGACTCAAAGGGTTAAGCAGCCCAGAGCTCTGATGCATTTGGGTGGTAAAGTGTTAAGTACACCAGAATTTGAATAAATATGTGTGGTAAGGGTTAATCACCCCTATAACTTCAGTACCTCCAAGTAGAAAAATAGTTAAAACTTTTGAACACCAGTAGTTCTGGGTGGTAAAATGTTAAATACCTCAAATGAATTATGCATCCCAGAACCTGATTACCTCTGGGTGGTAAGTATTTGAGCGTCACAGAACTCCAGTACATTTGGATGCTAAATAGCTAACTACTCTAGTACAACTAGTAGCAGAACACCGTCACATCCAGTACAGTTGGGTCGTAAAGGATTATCCAAGAACTCCCACATATTTGAGTGGTAAGGAGTTATATAGTCCAGAATCCATACACCTGGTTGGTTTTGAAAAGAATAATGATCCCAGAACTCCATTACATGTGGGTGGAAATGGCTAAGCACCACGAACTTATATTGCCCCTGGGTGATTAAAAGCAAATCACCTTTGAATTCCAGTTCATCTGGGTGGTAAATAACTAAGCACCGAGAACTACAGTACATCATGGTGGTAAAGGGTCAAATACCATGGAACTCAACTATATCTCGGTGTTAAGCTGTTAAACTCTCTAGAACTCAAGTAAATGTGGGTGGTAAATGATATGCATTCTAAAATTTCCGTATATATGGGTGGTACGATGTTAAGCACTCCATAACCTCAATGGATATGGGTGGTAAATGGTTAAGCACCCACCGAAATCTATTACATCCAGATGATAAAGGGTGACCACCCCGGAAGTTATGGCTGTTATAGGGCTAAGTACTCAAGAACTCTAGCACATGAGTGTGGTAAAGGGTCAAATATCTCATGATACCAATAAATATGTGCAATAAAGGATTAGGTATGTCAGAACTCCATTGTATCTAAATGGTAAAGAGTTAAGCACTTATCGAACTCGAATGAATATAGGTAGTAAAAGGTTAGGTACCCTAGAACTTCAGTACAACTCGGTGGTAAAGGGTTAAGCACCCTAGAACTCCAGTACATCTGGGTAGGATGAAGCACCTCGGAATAACTACATATGGGTGGTAAAGGGTTAACCACCTTTAAAATCAATTGTGAGTGGTAAAAGGTATGCATCTTACAACTCCAGTACATATAGCTGGTCTAAGCCCCCTAGAAATGTAATGTAAATGGATGGTTAACAATCAAGATGCCCAGCCCCAATTCTATGACATCATAATGGGGAGCACCACACATCTCCATAAAATCCGAGTGGAAAAAGTTTAATCATATTAAAATTCAGTACATCTGGGTGGTAAATGGTTAAGTACATCCTGTTCGTAAAGGATTAAACATCCCAGAACTCTATTACATCTGGGTTGTAAAGGGATTAAGCCACTCTCCCCGAACTCCGTAACATATAGGTGGTAAAAGATTAAGCACTCTAGAGCCCAGGTGGGAAAAGGTTAAATGCTCTAGAACTCCTATACAATTAAGTGTTAAATGGTATATGTATCCAAATACTCCAGTGCATCTAAGTAGTAAAGGATTGACTCCAGAAATTCCATGCATCTTGGTGGTAAAGGGATGAACACTCCAGAAATTAAATGCAACTGGTGGTAAAGGGCTAAGCACCCACTTCTCCTGAACTCTATTACATCAGGGTAATAAAGGGTCGAGCACCTCAGAACTCCAGAACATCTGGGTGGTAAATGGTTAATTAAGTACCTCAAAACATCTGGGTGGTAAATGGTTAATTAAGTCCCTCAGAACATCTGGGTGGTCATTCCCCCCATAATTCCAGTATTTGCGGTGGGGTTTAATATAACAACACTATTAATCATTGATATTATTTCTCATCATTCCTAGTCATTCATTTTATTCTGTATTTCTTTATTTTTTTCACTAGACATGCCTCCGTTGCATTACGTCCCTTTTGTTTTTCTTCCTAAGAAATCCATGAATCCCACCCAATGTCGCTACAGAGGAATCCGTCGCTAAAAAACACGAAAATTAACTAAAAAAAAAGATTCCTAACAAAAAGAACGAAAAATAACTAAAAAAAAGAGATTCCTGAAAAATAAACGAAAATTAACTTAAAAAAAAAGATTCCTAAAAAATAAGACGAACGATTTTAACCGAGGAGAAGAACATCAAAGTACGGATTTTTATTATAAATGACCCCCGTCAAAGCTTAACGAACACACCAAACAACCCTTGTGTCTCATTCTCGTAAAGAATGCAGTTTGACTCGTAATTCCCAGCTATTAATAGGATTTTCTCCTCCTTGGAGAAGAGCTTGCAAGCGGGAATAACACCGCGACACCCACCTTCCCCCCAAATATGCTCCCAATTATTTTAATCGAAGTCAATGAAAATTCCATCCAATTAAGAATAATAAAAAAAAGGTATATGATCCGCGATTGTGATTTTTCGATAACAATCAGGGACACGAACATTTACAAAATGTATCCAGCAAATGTGCTTTAGTAGCACAAATTACATCAGATGTTCATGACGTACACAGACTCCTCTCGGAGCTTCTTATCTTTTGGGTAGCGGTAAAATGTGTTGCGCTCGAACAAAATCCGAGCGAGAGTTCAAAACGACATATGCAAACTATTTGGCAGAAGCGAATAAAAAGCGAGGTTTATGAGACAATTACCTTGTATTTCCACTCATGGTTTACATTTTAAGAATAAGCTGGTACGATCAATGAAGGAAAGAAGTTTGTCTATTAGATAAGAAACGTCATTCTTGGATTCCATGAAAAGCCTTGCGGCGGCCAAGCTTTCATATTAAAATTATAAAACGAAAATGCTCTTAATCTGATGACGAACAATTCGAAAAATCTTCCTTTAATTGGAATGAATGACTTTATCACAGAAAAGTATGAGTCTAAACGAACGCGGGACGCGACCGGAGAAGTTAATTCATATAGTTAAAATTCGGCCTTATTTAGTGGGGAATAAAATATAATATGGCAGATAAGCAGATAACGCTCGAGATATTCGTAGGAGAGAGAGAATGAGAGAGTGTGTTACAAGCTAAGATATATATATATATATATATATATATATATATATATATATATATATATATATATATATATATATATATATATATATATATATAACTGAATCACGAAAATATGGCACGCGATGAATTAGAAAAAGACACGTGCCTCTCTTTCTTAGATGTCTTAATACATAGAGAACCATTTCAATGTAATTTCAGTATTTATAGGAAACCAACCAATAACTTAACTTAGGTCCATTTTTATTTAGGCCACCACCTTAAAAACAAAATATCTATTTTTTCCTCTATGTTTTTACGTGCATTACGAATTGTCACTTCCCTGTCTTTGGATCACGAAATTGAATACATAAGGAAAACTTGGTACAGATTTATGTTATCCTTCACATATACTTGATATGTGCTATAATAAAGCCCACAAAAAGTTTTATAATGAAACTACCAGTGAGAAAGAAACCCCCCAAGAACATTCTCAGTTTGCCTTATTTTAGTAGTTTTAAAACCATAAAGTCATTGTTGAAATCTCTTAAGGTAAACCTTGTTTTTTCCTATAATAAAAAATAAAAAATAGCCCAAATGTAAGCAACAACATAATATATAAAATTCCATGTTTAGATTGTCCCTCTTTTTATATCGGCCAATCTAGCAAAGATTTAGAAGTATCAAACAGCATAAGTATTCTGCAAATATTGGGCAAACATCAAATGCAATATTTATTCATTTGAGTGAAAACTCTCATCGGGATAAATTGGACCGAGAGTTCTGTGATCGCCAGATCGAAAGATTTCTTTTCACGAAATCTTATAGAATCTGCGATTATACAGCTCACTTCTAATTGTAATTTTAACCTCAGCCCCAGCATGTATTTTCTGGACCCTTCTATTACAAAAATGTTAAAGAATGACCTTAAAGATAAAATCACTGACCTAATTAATAATTAGCTTTTCTAGTTATTTCTATGGTTAATATATTTTCTGTTTTATTCATGATACTGTTCACCTCTTAGAAATTGTTTTAGTTTCGGCAGGCTTATTTCTCCCTATATTCTTCATTTGTCATATATGCGCGTTTATACTTTTGTAGTTATTCC
Organism: Ceratothoa steindachneri; assembly: GCA_963969495.1. Lineage (NCBI taxonomy): Eukaryota > Metazoa > Arthropoda > Malacostraca > Isopoda > Cymothoidae > Ceratothoa > Ceratothoa steindachneri. Next base: position 57,015,377 of record OZ018322.1, read on the forward strand.
TATGTTTAATATATTTTCGGTTTTATTCTTAATAATTTTCATCTCTTATGAATTGTCATTGCTTCTCAAAGAAAAGAATTATGAAATTGTAATCTTAATTTAGTTTGGACGGTTTGAGTCCCCCTCCTCTTTTTTGTAAACTCTTTTTTTCAATGGTCACCTTCTGTTTCAGCAGGCTTAATTCTTTAATAGGGCTCGTTTTCAGGTACCTGTTAATGCCCTTATAATTCTAATGTCCCCATCTGACATATACATGTGTGTGTCTTCTTTGTAAAAATTTCTTCTTATGTTTCTCTCTGCTGCAATCTGCTTTGTAAAGGATGATTAATCGAAAGGCCAGGCAGATTTCCCGTGTTTCATTATCCTTCGTGGCTGTATATATATATATATATATATATATATATATATATATATATATATATATATATATATATATATATATATATATATATATATATATATATATATATATATATATATATATGTATATATCTCTCATGAGCGCGAGAGAATGATGATATAAATCCAACTTCACCGCATGAAGGAGAAAACGGAATAATCTTTTCTTCGGAAATAATTTATTTCTTACTTGGAAAAAGTCCGAGCTGGGGTGGGATTCGAATCGTGCACGTTGAGGCAGCGAGCAACCGCTTTGATCTCAATTAAACCGCCGAGTGGTCTAAAGGGTGGTTTAATTCAGATCAAAGCGGTTGCTCGCTGCCTCAACGTGCACGATTCGAATCCCACCCCAGCTCGGATTTTTTCGAAGTAAGAAATAAATTATTTCCGAAGAAAAAATTATTCCTTTTTATCCTTCCTGCGGTGAAGTTGGATATATATATATATATATATATATATATATATATATATATATATATATATATATATATATATATATATATATATATATATATATATATATATATATAAGAGAAATAAGAATTGAACGCGAATGAGCAAATGAGACAAGAAACCGGAGTTTTTTAAAAGCAAGAGAAAGGGACATTAGAAGAACCCAGAATCAAAGAGAGCAGAGGGCGGCACAGTGAAGGTGATCCTTTACCAAGAAGACTGAAATAACGCCAGGGGAAAAAAGATTTTGAAAATTCCTTGTACTATATGTATTTATAGTCCGCTATACAAGGTTTCTGTATCTTTCTTTCTGTCTTCAAATTTATTTGAAAGACAGAAAATAGAAATGCCGTAGCACTGTGGTGGTTGTATTATCACCCGCAGAACCTGTATTTGCTCTTTCTTTGTATATATATATATATATATATATATATATATATATATATATATATATATATATATATATATATATATATATATATATATCAATTAATGCGATGAACTAAGGAATACGAAATAGGCCTACATGATATTTGTAAACAAAAGAAAAAATATGCCTTGAATTCAATAGACGTTGAGTCTCTAAGAGCATTGGAGAAACAACAAATTAACAAAATTTACATTGACATAATCTCTTATACATATGTATAGTCAAAAAACATCGTCACTTAGGATGACTTAGAAGAAAAATTCAATTATAAAAATGGCGTGAAACAGGAAGATCCCATCTCTCCCAAACAGAAGTCATATATTTTCTCGAAATTCAGACGTATAAAAAACAATGATAAGAAATTATTAAAAGCCAGTCTCAAAATCAGACTGAAAATAAACTTTTTTAAGACGAAAATATTAACCGATAGCTTTTTAGAAGATAGAATAACTAGAATTGATAGTTTGATGTTAGAGCGGCTAGAAAAATAGGAACACAACGCAGTTTCTGAAACTTGATAAAAGACGAAATGATTAGAACAAAATTTGGATGGAATCAATAAGGAAGCTGAGTTGTATCTTTATTACCGACATGGGTCTATTGTAAGAATGTAAAGTATTTAACCAGTGCATCACACCATTTTTAGTCACGCTCACGTGACTCTTGTCGGTCGGTCGGATGATATCCACTTTACTTTTCACTTAGTTTTGTGGTAATGACATAGTAACTATTCGGCCCGGTCGAACGAAATTTGAAACCCTTATGTTGTTTTACATTCTCTTTCGAATGATATAATTGCGAAAGTCTTCCCAAGGTTAGTCAGGAAATTATTGAAAGTTTTGGATATCGTAAGTTCATAAGTCAGAATAATTGAGAGCACGCGACTTAGGTCTGTTGACTTTGTTAAATTACAAAATTTAAATTTAAACATTGAATACAAAAAGTACGCAAAATCTTTGGGGTAACTTAAAGGAATATCGAACGATATATGTTAAGATTAATCTAGAGGGATTAAAAAGAGAAGTAATTGGATAGGGAACGCAAAAATGGAGGGGCGGGGGGAGGGATGCAGGAAAAGTACAAGGCATAAATGGTTTGGACATATCGTATTGCGAGAGGAAATGGCTCGATCTATGAAAGAACTTCTAAACTGGACACCTTTATAAAAAAGAGACTCGTAAGAAAACCCCGTAGAAGGTGGGGTGGGGGGTAAAATTCGCTCAATGGCAGAGGAATTTTGCAAAGTCAAGCGCTTGTCAATTTGGGTGAAGTTAAATTACATTGGGTTTAGTTAGTCATCGTATGGTATCATTATTCAGGTCAAGATAACTGTGGTTTCCTTGATGCAACCAGAGATATAGGTCCTACCAGAAGCCTACTGAGTACTTTGGAAGGGCCATGTTCCTCTATTGTCGATGAATAGCCATCACTCCCCTTCTTGCCGACTTACCCAAGTACAGAACGCTCCCAATATATAAATGAGCCTTTCACGTCTACCTGATGCAGAAAATAATGGATTTAAGTGATGGTTTGCGAAACCACAAACATGATAATGAAAGATGCAACGTCATTTAATCTATTTACTACAAGAAAGGTTAGATCAGAGGGCTTAAGAGGTTGAGAACTGAGAGCAAACCGGATATGTGGTTTACCCGGTCTGAGGCTTAATGACTCGGAAGAGTGCCAGGTAGAAAAAGGAGTCCTGGGGTGGATTTATTGTGAGTCGTCATTTAGTGATTGCGTAATACACAAAGTTGCATTGACTCTGAAATGACTGCATCACATATAAGGGGGAAAATCAGCTGTTCTTTATTTTATCGGGGTGTCAGCAATAAGCTCTCCTTTGTTTGATTGGGAGAAAAATAAATAACTTTTAATTTATTGAGAGAGGAAAAATAAGCTGTTCTTTACTTTATTGGAATGTCAACAATAAATTGTCCTTTATTTTATTCGATTGTCAGCAATAAGATGCCCTAGATTCTATTCAGTGATCAGCAATAAGCTGTCCTTTTTATTCGGAGGTGAGGAATAAGCTGTTTTTTATTTTATTATTTAGTGAAAAATAAAGCTGTTCTTTATTTTATTCGGAGGTCAGAAATAAGCCATGCTTTATTTTATTCGCAGGTAAACAATAGGCTCTCCTTTGTTTTAATAAGTGAGAAATAAGATCTACTATATTTTATTGACAGGCGAGAAATAAGCTTTCCTTATTTTATTCAGGGCTGAGCAATAAGATGAGCTTTATTTTATTGGAAGATGAGAAATTAAGTCTCCTTTATTTTATTGACAGGTCAGAAATAAACTGCCCCATATTTTATTGGGTGGTCGCCAATAAGATGTCCTTTATTTTATTTGCCGGTCAGCAATAGGTTGAACTTCATATTATTCGAGGGTGAGAAATAAACTGTCTATTATTTTATTTGGGGTTCAGAAATAAACTGTCCTTTACCTTATTGGGAGGGCAGAAATCAAGTCTTCTTTATTTTATTGCGAGGTCAGAAATAAGCTCGCCTTTATTTTACTGGGATATGAGAAATAATCTGTTCTGTATTTTATTCGGATTTTAGCAATAGGTTATCCCTTATTTTATTATGAGGTAAGAAATAAGTTGTCCTTTATTTTATTTGCTGTTCAGCAATAAGCTATCCTTTATTTTATTCCGGGAGCAATAAGCTGTCCTTTATTTTATTTTCAGGTCAGAACTATGATCTACTTTATTTTATTGATGGGTCAGAAATAAGTTGACTTTTATTTTATTGGGAGAGAGAAAATATGCTGTCCTTTAGTTTATTAGAATGGTAGTAATAAACTGTCTTTTATTTTATTCTGTGGTCAACAATACACTGCCCTTTATTTATTGGGCTGCCAGAATAAGATTTTTATTTTATTGAGAGGTCAGAAATAAGCTGTCTTTTATTTTATTGGAATGGTGTAAATAACCTGCCGTTTATTTTATAGGGAAAAGAGAAATAAGCTGCTTTATATATTTTTTATTTCATCAATAAGTGTCTTTATTTCATTCTGTGGTCAGCAAATACATATCATTTAATTTTTCGGAGGCGAGAAATAATCTGTCCTTTATTTTATTCGGATGTCAGAAATAAACTGTCCTTTATTTTATTTAACGTGAACAATAAGCTATCCTTTATTCTATTGAAAGATAAAAAATAAGGCCACCTTTATTTTATTGAAATGCGTGAAATAACATGTCTTTTATTTTATTGGGAGGTCAGTAATAAACTCTGCTTTATTTTATACGAGGTTAGCAATAAGCTCTATTTTATTTTATTGACAGGACATAAATAAGCTGTCCTTTTTTAATTTGTAAAGGGTAAATAAACGGTTCTTTATTTTATTGACCTATCAACAATAACCAGTCCTTTATTTTATTGGTAGAGGAGGAATAAACTGTTTTATATTTTATTATGATATCTGCAATAAACTGTCCTTTATTCTATTCGGAGTTGAGCAATTTACTTTTCGTTATTTTATTGTGAGACAGGAAATACGCTGTCCATTTTTTATTTCGATGTTAGAAATAAGGTTTCCGTTCTTTTATTGACATGGCATAAAAAAGCTGTCCATTATTTTATTCTGAGGTAAAGAACAAGCTGTTCTTTATTTTATTTCGAGCTCAGAAATAAGGTTTCCTTTATTTTATTAATAGACGAGAAATAATTTGCCATTTATTTTATTGAGTGATTACAAATAAACAATTCAGAATTTTATTCTGATTTAAGCCTTAAGCTGTCCTTTATTTTATTGGGAGAAAGAAAATAAACGTTTTTGGTGGGAGATGAGCAATGAACTGTCCTTTATTTTATTGAGGTCAGAAATACGATCTCCTCTAACTTATTGATAGCTCAGAAATAAGTTGTCCTTCTTTTATATATTGGATAGGAAAATAGGCTGTCCTTTAATTTATTAATATGTCAAAAATAGGCTTTCTTTTATTTCATTCGGTGTTCAGCAATAAGCTGCCCTTTATTTTATTGGGATATAAGAAATAAGATTTCCTATTTCATTTAGCGGACCGAAATAAGCTGGTCTATATTTTATGTGGATGCTAACAATAAGCTGTCCTTTATTTTATTCACTGGTCATCAAATATGCCTTTTATTTTATTCATGAGTGAGAAATAAATTCTTTTTTTTTTACTTTATTTGGAGGTCAGAAATAAACTGTCCTTTATTTTACTTTCCGTGATCAATAAGTTGTCCTTTATTTTATTGGAAGGTCAGAAATAAGGTCTCCTTTATTTTATTGATAGACCTGAAATAAACTGTCCATTATTTTGTTGGGAGAGGGAAAATATGTTGTCCTTTAGTTTAAAAGATTGTCCAAAATAAGCTGTCCTCTCTTTTGTTCGGTGGTCCGCAATAAGCTGTGCTTTATTTTATTGGGATGACAGAAATAATATCTATTTTTTTTATTCAGAGGGGAGGTAAATAAGCTGTTGGAATTTTATTCTGATTTTAGTAATGATCTGTCCTTTATCTTATTAGGTTTTCTCCAGTAAACTGTACATGATTTTATTGAGTCAGCAATAAGCTGTCCTTTATTAGGATGTCAGAAATAATGGCTACTTATTTATTGATGTGTGAGAAATAAGTTGTCCTTTATTTTATTGAGAGAGGGAAAATATGCTGTTATTTAGTTTATTAGAGCGGTAAAAAACATGTCCTTTATTTTATTGGGATGACAGAAATATTTTTTTATTTTATTGAGAGGTCTGAAATAAGGTTTCCCTTATTTTATTATAATGGGATAAATCACCTGCCGTTATTTTATTGGTAGAAGAAAAATAAGATGTTCTATAACTTTTTATTCTGTGGTCAACAAATACATGTCCTTTATTTTATTCGGAGGCGAGAAATATATAATATGTCTTTTATTTTATTCGGATGTCAGAAATAAACTGTCTTTTATTTTATTTTATGTGAGAAATAAGCTGTCTTTTATTTTATTGAAAGATCAGAAGAATGTCACCTTAATTTTTTTTTGTAAAGCCTGAAATAAGCTGTCCTTTATTTTAGAGGGAGACGGCAAATAACCTGTTCTTTACTTTATTGGGATGTCAGCAATATACTCTCCTTTATTTTATTATGTGGTCAGCAATAAGTTGCCCATTATTTATTCTGAGCTTAAAAATAAGCTCCCCTATATTTTATTCATATGTTAGAAATATGATATCTTTTATTTTATTCAGAGTTGACCAATGAGCTCCCTTTTATTTTATTGGTTCTTTATTTTATTGGAATCTCAACAATAAGCAATCCTTTATTTTATTGTTAGAGGAGAAATAAATTGTTCTATATTGTATTGGGCTATATTTTATTCATAGGTGAGAAATATGATATCTTTTATTTTATTCAGAGCTGAGCAATAAGCTCTCTTTTATTTTATTGGTTCCTTATTTTATTGGGATCTCAACACTAAGCAATCCTATATTTTATTGTTAGAGCAGAAATAAACTGTTCTATATTGTATTGGGATATCTGCAATAGGCTATCCTTTATTTTATTCAGAGTTGCGGAATTTGCTTTCCGTTATTTTATTTTGATACGGGAAATATGTTGTCCTCTTTTATTGTGATGTTAGAAATGAGGTTTCCTTTCTTTTATGGACATGACAGAAAAAAGCTGTCCATTTTTTTCATAAGGAGAAGCAAATAAGATGTCCTTTATTTTATTGGTAGAGGAAACTTAAGCTATTTTACTTTATTGGGGTGTCAGCAATAACCTGCCTTTCTTTAATAAGGTAGTCATAATCAAGATATCGTTTATTTTATTCGGAGTTCAGAAATAAGCTTTCCTCCATTTTATTTGGGGTATGAACTATAAGCTGCCATTTATTTTATTAGCGGTCAAAAATAAGGTCTCCTTTATTTTATTGACTGGTCAAAAATAATATCTTTTATTTTATTAGTCGAGGGGAAATAAGCTCTCCCTTATTTTATTGAGAGAAGAACTAAGCTGTTCTTTATTTTATTTTTATCTTACCAATAACCTGCACTTTAATAATTTTATTCAGTGGTCACCTTAATCTATTCGAAGCTGATAAATAATTTTGGTCTTCTATTTTATTCGGTCAGAAATAAGCTGTTATTTATTTTATTCAGAGGTCAGCAACAAGCTGTCTTTTATTGTATTGAAAGGCTAGAATTAATGTCTCTTGTATATAAGTGACAGGCCAGAAATAAGGTCTCCTTTATTTTATTAGAAGGTCTGAAATAAGATCTCCTTTATTTTATTTTGCTGTCCTAAAGAAGCTATCCTTTATTTTATTCGTAGGTTAGAAATAAGCTATCCTTTATTTTTTGTGATTTCAGAGACAAGCTGTCCTTTTTTATTGGGATGTCAGAAATAAGCTGTCCCTTATTAGATCATAATTAGGCTGACCTTTATTTTATTAGGAGGGAAGTAATTGACTGTTCCTCGTTTCATTGGAGGAGGAAATAAGCTGTCTTTTATTTTAGTGGAATGTCAGAAATAAGGTATCCACGATTTTATTGCGAGGTCAGAAATAAGCTGTCCTTTTCTATTGGAATCTCTTTATTTTATTGACAAGTCAAAAATAAACTTTTCTTAAATTTATTATAGGGTTATAACAAAATATACTGTTGCTTATTTTAGTGGGATATGAACTACTCTGTCATTTATTTTATTGAAGTTTTGAGGTAAGCTGAATTTAATTTTATTCGAAGGCAAGCAATAAGCTGTCCTTTATTTTATTGGGAGGTTGGAAATATGGACTTTATTTTATTTGCAGGTAAATGATTTTTTTTTACTATAAAAATTTCGTAGTATATTATAGTATGAGCGTCCAGAGTGAGCAAACGGTTGGAAAACCTCGTATATAATGGATTGATTATGCGAATCTCTGATAGACAGTGGAATGGCAGAAAATTAATCGAATAATGTTGTGTAATATAAGTGGGAATTAAGGAAGCTCTTAATGGGGCTATGCTTGGTGTCTTCTGACTCAGGGTGAACACTTACCAGATGAGATGCTAGAACATCTACCACCCAATAGATGTGGTGGTCCAATGGACTAGAAAAAAAGGAGAGTTTTGTGCATGAAGATTTGGGGTGCGGCATGATAGGTTTGACCCAAAATATGGTAATACTTATTTGTTGATCTCGTCCACTGACTTCTTATTTCGGTTCATCCTAAACGAGATGAATTAAACCCTCATGAAAATTTTTTTGAAGGATAAGTACTATATAAGCAAGGGAGATGGGGGGGCACAAACATTCAAATGTGTCCAGCGATCATAATGTCACTAACAGTTTATGATTGAAACCCTAAAACAGTAAAATAGATTGTGTCCAGCGATTATGATGTCACATATGGCTTATGATTGAGACCCTCAAGCATTAAAACGGATTGTGTAAATTGATTATAATGTCACTCAGCTGATTGAGACCATGAATCATCGAAATGGATGGTTTGCAGTGATCATAATGTAACTAAGGCTTATTTATGATTGCGTCCGTCAAGCAGTAAATGGATTGTGTCCTGTAATCATAATGTAATTAAGGTTCATGATACAGACCCTCAACGATTCTGTGCAGCGATCATAATGTCACTAAGTCTTTTGATTGAGACACTCAAGCATTAATTTGGATTGTGTCCAGTGATCCTAATGCCACTGATGGCTTATGATTGAAACCCGCAACCATTAAAATGGATTGTGCCCAGTGATCAGAATGATTGAGACCTTCAAGCATTTGAATGGTAGGGATCATAATACCACTAATGTTTATCAAGACACCCTCAAGCATTAAAAAAAATGGATTATGTCGAGAGAGTGAATAGAGGGAGTTTATTTAAGAAATTATACTCTCAATTTCTCTGCAGCATTTCGGCGAGAGCTATCAACTGGAGTTCGGGTGGATCTCTGTGAGAGAAGAGGAACCAAATGTGAAGAAGTATGG